>JAHLMG010000015.1:600000-1075991 GCA_019914985.1 Auriscalpium microsporum | reverse complement strand
ACGTAGGTGACTCATATTCTTGATGTCAGTGTGCGAGTGTGAACAAGCGCTGACTAATGTAATCTATAAGGGTAATCTAGTAGATGGGCTACACTGCGGCTTGACGAGAGTTATCATCATAAGACTCGCGGTGCTAGATGGTTCAGCCTAGTACTAGCTCTGCACAAGTACCCCGCCAGACCAAATTATTTAATTGCCATACCCATATATATGCATCATGCCAACGGCCAACGCACTGTGGCACCAGCGCCACACGCTGAGTGACGGTCAAGCTTCGAGCTTCTGTATCATGTCTCGACTTCCGTCGAACATCCCACGAACACTATTCGATGCAGAGCCTCCCGTTGATAGCACGGCAGCAGAGACAGCGACGATCGACTATCATCGATATATCATCTGTGAAAGTCAGCTACGGATACTAACAGTGACTGCGTACCTCAAATAAAAACCGTACGAACGGAATTCAACCCGCGCGTTGTCTTCAACAAACACTGACAGCTCGGCGTCCCGGTGACGCACAATCGCTTTCAGGCCTTGGATGACGATCATCTTCATGCTCAAGCTCAAGCTCACGCGGTTCGCCGGGCCCGTATCCTCGCGTCCCCTCAATGTGAATCATACGTCATCACTTTCTATACCAACTACAACATGCATGGGGAAGAGCGGCGCAGCGACGTCGACAAGGAGCAGTTATAGATATGTCAAAGGGACCCGGGGTTGAAAGGGGAATAATGCATGGGGGACATTAAGACGCGCATTAGAGCGAGTTCAGGAATTGCTGCAGCACTACAGCGTAGAACGATGCTTCAAATCGACTGGATGCCGCCGTGCCAGTTTGCCGCATAGAGAGAGGCAGATCCGAGGCGAGGATTCCGGCGTAAAACGCGAGACCTTCAACAAGTTGCACCGGACACACTCCCCGACACACGACCAACTCGACATCAAAGTCAGCCCCGCCGAGCACACGACAGCAGCCCACGGCCAGCATCAGCACGCGAACACCAGCCCCGCACATATAAGTATTCAATAGCACAAGCAACATGCATAGCCAAATCTTTAGATCAAAGCAGATCTTCGCGAACAGTAACCAACCCGGGCAAGCCAACCAAGCGCCGAGCAAGACGGAAAGCAAAAGCGGCAACGAGCAGACTATACGGACGCCACACAAACAGGAATTTTAATCACCAACGCTTCACGACCGGCGGTAGTCCACCGCGCCGTGTGGGGAGGGATAGCCCCGGCCGGCGTTCGGCGGCGGCGGCGGGTAGCCCGGCGCCGGGCCAGGCGCGTACGCTTCGTACGCAGCCGGCGGCGCGCGCGGCGGGGGGCTCTGCGAGCGGCGCCTGTGCAGCGCATGGACGTTAGCCTCGACCAGACAGACGGCGCAGCAGGGAGATGGCCTACCGGGTACGTGCGTCCGCGCTACGCGGGGGCGGGTACTCCGCGTAGCGGCTGCCGGGCGGCGTCGCGGGGCGGCCGCGGTACTCGCCCGGGGGCGGGATGTATTCCCTGCAACAGTCCATGAGCATTGCACTGCAGACTGGCGGACAGGCCTACGTACCGAACCGGCGGTCTGTCGAACTCCTCCGGAGGGGGGCGTGCGGGCAGCGCAGGGGTGCGTGGACGCGCGCCGGGCGGCGGAGGGTACGGCGCGTACCTGGCGTCGCCCGGGGGTGGGGGCAGCGGGTGCCTGTCGTGGCGTGCGTAGTCGTGCGGGGGGTACCCACGGGGGGCATAGCGCGCGGCGTCGTCGGGCGGGTAGCGCGCGTCGTAGCGGGGCGGCGGCGGCGGGCCCCCGCGCATGCGGTAGTCGTCCACGTCGCGCGGCGGCATCGGCGGGTAATCCCGGTGGTCGCGCGGGGGCGAGATCGCGCGGCGCGGCGGGGGGTAGTCGTACGCGTACCGGCCATCGCGCGGGGGCGGCGCATAGCTCCGGGGGGCGTACTCTTCGCGGTAGGGCGGGTAGTCCCGAGGGGGCGGAGGCGGGTAGTCTCTGGACGAGTGGGACCGATCTACGAGGACAGCGTCACCAGGGGGACCACCGCGCCGAGGACTGGTATTGTGGTGAGTATGCGAAATATGTGGGATGAAGATCGACGCACGCTGAGACGACGTGGTTGGGGCAGTCCCTATAGTATGGGGCATGTGAATACGGGGACACGAGGAGGTGATCCACGCGACGAACCTGGCCCAATGGCCCGTCTCTCCGCACTTGAAACACGCGTCCGGGTCACCGCGGAACTTCGCGGATCGCCCTCCACCACGCGACATCTCCACGCGGATCTTGCTGCCCATGAATACGCCATCATTGTACTTGGCGACGCTCGCCTCTGCAGCCTCTTTCGTGTCGAACTCCTACAACATCCATCAACAATCGGTACTTGCGCCAACTGGGCAGCGGACGTACGACGAAGCCAAAGCCCACTCTGCCGACAGATCGTCAGTGAACCTTCCCGCGGGCGTGAATAGGAGGGTACTCACTTGAGTTCAATGTTGTTGATGTTGCCCATCTCGCCAAAGCAGTTTTGCAGGTCCTCTTGGCGGGTGTGATCGGGGAGGCCACCGATGTAGACCTTGTTGGGCTGTGGAGCACAGAGGTAAACGCCGGTCCAGAACAACACGGGGCACAGGGTGAAGACGACGTGTCAGCGAGCGCTGCGCACGAGCCCCGAGCCGCGGGTCCACGTCCACAGTCAGCCACAGGCAGCCCAGCAAGAAGCGTGCACACGGACAGTCACTGGATTTGGAGTGCGCATCGCATGAGGGGAGAGAGAAAATACACACGACGAAGACGCGGGTGGGGCGCGGGCATAGCCGTAGCGAGCGACGCTAGGGAGAACAGTGACGGAGAAGACCTAAGCACCTTGATTTCCTTCTCTCGGTAGATGAGAGACCCAGATGTGCTGGCGGGGGCAGGCTCGCCGCGGACGTGGTCTGCGTTGCCAGCGCCAGGGTCGCCCGCGCGCCCACCACGGTGGTCGTCAGACACGTCGTGTATGGGTCCGGGCCCAGCTTCGTGATCCCATTTGCGTGCTTGGGGCTCGCTGAGATCAGGGTGAGGAGAGGCAGCCATAGCCAGTGCAGTGCAGGAGGAAAGAGGGGGTCGCTAAGTTCAAAGTCCACCGTGGGCAAGTTTTACCGGCGGGGTCCGAAATTTGCTGCTGGGAGGGCACGTGATAACTTCCATATCCCTTTAGTTTGAAGCTGCCTTTCCCTCAATGGGCCCTTGAGCATACCGCTGAGACGTTCATTGGCCATTGCGGCCTTGTGTAAAGCCTAGATGTGCACTGTTGATGGCTTCTCGAATTATATCCTACATTTACATTGGTGTTCTATCCTACGATTCAAATGTGTTGGCAGGACCCCCTGGTCCGAGTCATGAAAGGAACGAAGTGAATCGAAAAAAAAAGGTGTGTAAGGTACAGATATTATATGTGTGCGGTACCATCACCATATCATAGCGTGGCACGCTCAGTGCGTGAGCGGCTTCTCCGAAATGTGCTCGCCCTCGTGGAACGAGCCGTTGCTGCCGGTGCTCTTGCGCTGTGTCGCCTCCGCGTGCGCGGCGGTGAGCGGCTTCTTCGCCTCCTCCTCGCGGATCTTCCGGCGGAGCTCGTCGCGGTTCGCGTAGCCCTCCGGCGCCCAGGTCGAGCTCGTCCACGGCTTGCACGCGGGGTCGTTGTACATCTGATCGACCATCTCCAGCGAGATGCCGGACGACTCGTACAGGAAGAAGAACACAAACACCGCCGCGGCCAGATTGCATGCTGCGCACGCACACGTCAGTCTCGGTAAGTGTGAATGCGAGAGGGAGAGGGCACGCACAAGCAAAGATGAACCCGTAGCGGAAGCCGATGTCGCGCGTGATGAACGGCGTGAAGAACGCGAGGAGGAAGTTCCACATCCAGTTGGACGCGGTGGCGAGCGCGCCCTGCTTTGCGCGCGTCGCGGTCGGGAACGTCTCGCCGATGAGGATCCAGATGCACGGGCCCCACGTCGTCGCGAAGCCGAGGATAAAGAGGCACGTCGACACGATCATGAGGTCGCCGATGCTCTTGCTGGTCGTCGGGTCCTTCGCCGTGCCCGCGATCGCGTACACGAACAGCCAGAACGACTGCCACGAGGCGCCGACGATGAGTACCTTTCGGCGGCCGAACTGCACAGCGCGTGAGCGTCTCTTGTCGCGAAAAGAGAAGAATGGTACGCACCCTGTTGTTGATCCACAGCCCGAGGAACGTGCAGCCAAAGTTCACACCACCGAGGATGATCTGCGTGACGAACGAGTCCGCAATGCCGACGGACTGGAAGATCGTCGTCCCGTAGTAGAAGAAATAGTTGGCACCCGTGAGCTGCTGCAGCGACTGCAGCATCATGCCGAGGAACGTGCGGTAGAGAATCATATGGCGCGGGCGGAAGCAGTCGATCCACCCCTTGCGCACGGAGCGCTCGTACTCGACGCTCGCGCGGATCTCCTCGACCTCGCGCTTGATGATGTAGTCCGATTGCGCGGCGTCGGCCGGCAGCCCGCGCGTGATGGCGATGGCGCGCTCCGCCCTGGCGATGTGCCCGTGCGCGGCGAGCCAGCGCGGGGACTCGGGCATGAACTGGATGCCGACGATGAGGAGCGCGGGCCAGATGAAGCCGATGCCCACGACGATGCGCCAGGAGCTCCCGCCGGGCGCGTGGCGCGTGCCGATGGAGATGCAGTCTTAAGTAGCGGGTGAGTGACAGGGAACGCAGACGACGGAAGAGACGTACATGCGATGAGGATGCCGAAGGTGATGAAGAGCTGATATGTAGCGCTGTATGGAGGCGTTAGATGAGTGGGCGCAAAGAGGTAACTGACAGCACTCACGTCATGGCTCCGCGAATCTGTGGTGGGGCGGTTTCTGCCTGGTACATGGGGACGGCGGCGCTGAGGGCACCGACACCAAGACCTGCGATGAGACGGCCAACGGCGAACTGCGCCCACGAGGACTTGGTGACTATCTGGACGATGACACCGACGCAGAATACGAGCGCTTCAATCTGCATGGCGCGGCGACGGCCGAGGAAGTCGGCGATGCTGGAGTAAAAGAGTAAGCGCCAGGTGGGGATGAGGAATGGAGGGTTACGTACGGAGCGCCGAGGAGAGCGCCGATGAGGGTGCCGATGGAGAGGAGGGCGACGATGAGGCCTTCGCGGACGGTGGAGAATTTGCAGGTGGCAACGTCGCCGGGTGTGCCGCACTGTGCAAAGCGGAGGAGAAAGTCGTCCATGAGGAGGATATCTGAGATCTGGCCTGTGTCATACTGTCGGGGCAAGGGTCAGGCGGTGTGGGGAAGGTGAGCGCTGCGGGGCACGTACGCCGAAGATGAACTGTAGAAGGCTGGTCAGTGTGAGGGTCCCAAGCAACGGCGGGGACGACATACCCCTCCCATGGATGCGATGACGGCCAACATGATGGCGGTGTACCCTATGGGCACGCCTTGTCTGTGGACGGTGTGAGCGCGATGCAAGCGGAGGATATGCCAGACACGAACACATGGAACAAAGCCATAGCGGTGAAGAAGTGTGTGCAGAAGGTGGCGGGGAAGGTGGGTGGGGAAACTGAGTTGCATGGAGCGTCTGGGGGCCGCTTATGTAGGCAGCGGGAGAGGGAGGAGGAGGTGGGTGAGACCAGGCATGACATCACCCGTGCGCAAGGTCCGTTCCACCGACCGCCCGCGCCTATCCGCCGGTTGTCTTCTCCGGTCCGCCAGCCATGCCTCCCGTCCGCCCGCCGAGTTGCGCAGCACGCCCTCTCCGCCGCGCTGCCCACGCGCATGCTGCCCGACGCAGGCAGGTTACGAGGGTGGAAGACGGGAGAGGCGAGAGGGCGCTTGGCAGCCTGAGCTCCACGGCCAGGGACAACTGCGCGCCACAACGCCTACGAACATTAGACGCCCGGACCAGCGCTCCATCTCTCTCCCGCGCCCATGCCCGCACGCCCCTCCCCGCGCCCTCGACGGTCTTTCCTTTGCTGACTGACGCCGTGCGACGCGTTCCCGCCGGATCTCACACCGTCTGCACGCCGTTGCACTTGAAGGTCCAGGCGGAGACGCGCGTCCGATCATATGTAGCGACTTCCCCGCGGCTCGCTCACCTGCCCTCGCATCAAACTCCTTCTCTCCGTGCAGCCGTTCTGTTATCATCCTCCCATCGCGCTCACTCAGCGCCAGGCGTCCCCGGTCCGCCCCGTTTGTCGATGTCTGAAGAGCTCGCAGGCTTACAACTCCAGTCTTGTATCATACGTACAGTAATCCCGCTTCCTACTAAGTACACGGCTCCGAGAGCTGCTGCGTGCTTCGGTCCGCACATCCTCGCCGTGCCTGCTTCGTTCGAATGCCAACCGTCCTCTCGGTGCGTTGCACAATGCTCATGACAGACTCGGCTTGGCGTCCCCGAGCAAACGCCCATGACAAACGCGTTTCATCGTTGTCCCTTGGCCAGAGAGAGGTCTTGAGTGTATGGAACGGTCAATCTCCCCGCCCCCGCTGTCTCGCGTCCCCGCGTTGCCGGGGGTGATAAAAAGAACTTCGGGCTCCGAGGCGAGCCTCGATGTCGACCCTAGGTTGCCGGTGAATCCACATCGATCTGCTGCCGTTCAGCCCCCCTGCAGTATGGACAGTGGAGCACGGCCGCGGAGTGCTTGACAAACCGATCACCCCGTTTCACGTGTGCAGTGGCTGCTCTGCGGTCGGATAGGAATCAGCCAATTACTTCCGCGCGGGCATGTGGCAACGGAGTATATTCGGCTCGCGCACGGGCTCCTTCAACGCGCGCATTACGCATTACGCTCCACGACGATCTGATAGCACCGGAGCCGGCGCCGAGAGAGATGGGATGGATTAATACTGTGAGCTACGTTCTCCCGCTCCATTCATGCTGGCCTCGGCTCGCCGCTCAGACACAGCACCCAGGCGGCGGGGGTAGTCGTACCGCAAGCTCATGTCAGTGTTTCTTTGGCTGAGGCGGCGTGCTCTGGGCTGAGCTGAAAGGCGTCGGTCGAGGCGCTAAATTCGTATCATAATACTTGACTTCTGGGTCTCGCCCGCGGTGGAGTCGTCGGTGCCGACTCTTGTCTATGTCGCCCTTCATGAACACTTCGCCCACCTCATTCGCCGTGAATTCGAGCAATTCGTTCTCAAAGATGAAAGAAAGCGCACACATTTCCCGAGGAGGAGTCACAGTTGAGTAAGTATCATCGTCATCGAAGGCTTGAAATTCGTATGGTTTTCATTTCAGGCCGTTCAGAGCACAGTTGCTGTCTCCACCGCCGCTCTATCATGTAACGGGAGGCTCTGCGTCAAACTTTTGTGGGGTTTTGGAAACGACAGGAAGTTGGAACATACACTGACAGTGAACTCAAGTTGAAGCGACGCCGAACTCGTGGCACGTGACTGGGCGATGCGGCGACTCGGAGTCGGCCACACTGCCTTTCAGCTTGAAGCTTGACCGGTTGACCCTTCCCTTCCCGTCATGATCACTGCACTAGATCCATTGGACGTCGGGGTCAAAACCATCGACTGGGAATATCGAGGTTCTCAACATGCAAACGCGGACCTACAGACGCTCTCCGCTTGTGCAAGGCATGGGCCCTCGTCCAGCGGCTCCCGAAGACACTCCACGCGGCGCGCACCAATTCGCCTGCTATCCGAGTCCTGCCTCCCCCGACAACGTTATCACTTCCTCGCCTATTGTCCGAATGCCGGCGCGCTGAGTATCCGTGCCAGGGCCACTCCGGGTCGATAGCAAGGCGGCTTTGCGCGCTCGACCTGCATATTGCAGGGGAGCTCACGCGTCATCAAGCTGTGGCCACCATTGTATAGCTTCATCTGCTTACGATCTGAGTGCAAGACTGTTAGATATTCGCCCTGAGCCCGTGGACCGGGAGTCGGACTTCGACGGTAACGTGGCGCCCTGGCGTCGTGCGACCCGTCGCCATGTCGAGCTTCTTCTCACAACGCTGGTTTCGCAGCTTTATTTGCTGGCACATTTGGCGCGCCATCTGTCAGCCTTTAAGAGGGCGTGCGACCCTGGGGGTTGTGGGCTTGATCGCCTGTCGATCTGCCAGTCGGTACGTTGCTACTGCCTCACTCGTCCATCGACCACTCATCCTCGCCTTTTAGATGAGGCTCCCTGGTGTTCCTGTGGATGGGGATTCGTCTTCTGCTGCTGGTCCTTCTCGTTTCTTCCTTTTTTATGTGTTCCCGTCCACTCTTGTTTACACTGGAAGTTGTCGGGCACACCGCTATAACTCTGCTCGTCGAGACGTCCATCACTACAGCGCCCATCTGTCCGCATGTCTCACGACAGAGTACTCCTGGAGCATAGATCAGTGCGGTCAGCCATATAAGAAGATAGCTTCTTCTGCCCCAAAGTATTCTTCCTCTCTAATTCTCCGCCATGGCGCTCTCCATTGTCCTGCTCTCATTCGCTGTCTTTCCCATCCTGACGCTGGCGTCTCCAAGCACCCTTCCCCCTCCCGCTCTGCTGCCCCCGCTCCTTGCGCGCTCACTGGAGGGCCGCCAGTTCGACCCAAGCACTATCCCCACGCAGTGCCAATCCTCTTGCGACACCGTCGTCAACACCATCAGCGTATGTACTCCTGCCCCTACGAGCGCCGCAGCCAGATGTCAATGTTAACGCACTGGACACAGGCATGTACCACTGTGACGTGCACCTGTAGTGCTTCAAACGCTGCCGACCTGACGAGCTGCGTCGGCTGCCTCGTCGGACTCGACCCTGCTCAAGGCCAGGACGGCCAGAGCGTCCTCGACGGTGCGTGCGCCCGCCCCACGCGTTTCGCTATGTTCCGTACAGTACTCATCCTCCTTCGCGCGCAGACTTCACACAGGAGTGCGCCGACGCGGGGATTCCCGTCAGCGGGCAGACGGTGCGTGACATCTGACATCCCCACAACACACCGACACGACGCCTGCTCACACAACGTCACCTCGTACATAGTCCGGCGGCATCCTCACAGGCACCGGCACCCCCGCAATCGCGACCGCCACCCCGCTCTCCGTCGCCTTCCCCCCGGCGACAGCGAGTTCCACCCCCATCGAGCCGACAGGGATCCCCGCAGGCGCTCCCGCGGCGAAGTCGTCTGGCGTCACGGTGAGTGTGCCTGCGAGCACAAGCGGCTCCGGGCTCGGGGCTGGCTTCACGGGCGGCGCGCCAGTGCGTGGCGCGGGTGCGTTGGCCGTTGGTTTGATGGGTGTGGCAGTTGGTCTGGCGGGGTTGTTAGTGCAGTAGGGTATCACCGCCACTGTATCCTTCGGCTATTAGATTACCCTTATAGATTACATTAGTAAGCGCTTGTCGGACTCCGTCGCTCCGAGTCACCGCAAACTTGTCCTTTGACTGAGACTGGACGGAGGTTATGTACCACTACTTGACCACAACCCTTTGACATGTCCGACTCTCATGACAAGCCTCCGCCCGACACTGCGATTACTTCCCCGAATCCAACCTCGTCGTCCGAATTTAAGGATCTTGCTCCAGAAATCTGCATGGCGACACTCGCCCTGAAGGGCATTCGGGCGGGTGAGCCGCACATAGCGAAACGCCCAGCAAAGAACCTCACAGCTATGCAGCATGTCGTTTCACTCCTCTCCATCGGGACCCCCATGGAGCTCAGCCGCCTGGAGCAAGACATCATTTTAGCCTCATAGGTCATCGCAGTCACAGGAGCTACGAATGTGTCGGGGAGATTAGACGGCCTTGTGCTCGCGGACAATAATACTCGGGGCATGCCCTTGGAACGGTCGGACATGTTGAAGATAAAAGTAGAGCCTCTGAAGTCGCTGTTGACGGGAGAGACGATTCTCGCCGAGTGGCGGACGCGACTGTGCGTTTTTCTTCTTATGACCGACGACCATTCGTAACACTCATTCGCCCAACAGTCCGGAGCAGCATTTCGAAGATGTCTTTACCATTATCAAGGACATTCAGAGCGGCGCTTGCCCCAGCACAGGCAACAATCAAGCGCTGTTATGCGCGCTCTACCTCAGTCATGGCTATGCTCCACCTCTAGGAAAAACAGCTCTGGGGGAAGCACCCTATTGACGTGCTTGAAAGCCGCCTGAAATCCGGGGAGCCCTTCACACTCACACAAGGCTGACCCTGGACGATCTATGTCAACAGTGCGGCCACGTTCGCGAAACTCCGAAAACATGGCATCTCTCGGCCGTCTCAGACACTGTCGCATATACCGTCGCATCAGAAGAGGTTCCGAAGTGGATAGTAGCATTCACTTTGACATATCGCGAAATCGAGGGAAAGCTTTTGACCGCTGACCGGAAGTCGTTCAAAGATCCCGGTGACGTCCGCGACATTGGAAGCGCTGTGATTCTACTGTAATGTCTCCGCGGCTTCCTCCAGTCGAACTTCCTGCAAATCTGCTTTCCTCTGCTCTGAGTAGGCCGTGACATCCTGGCACCTTATGGTTCTCTAACCCCGCAATTTAGGCAGTGGAAGCGGGACTCCCGTGAGCGGTGACGGTGATCCCGACCTCAATGAAGAGGACAAGGGTACGCGCATAAATGTCGACCCGGCCTTCGAAACTCACTTGCAAACGCCCTTTCGCAGTCCTTCCCGACGACCGCCAAGATCCAGAAGAGTCAATTGGCCACCATGTGATACGCTATCTGAAGACAATAACACGCACGAGGTCCGTTTTCTGTTCCGATCATGTTCTGTGAGGAACTGACGACAATTTGAGGCATTACGCATGATGTACATGGTATCGACCAATGTTGTCATTCGGAAGAAACCTGTAACCCTCATTCAATTTTTTTCCGTTTGACCAGCTCGCCGAGCAGCTTAACGGGATCTTGCTGCACTTCGACGTGAGATTTAGTCGCTATGATTCCCCGTCACTTCATTGATGTCGCATAGCGTTTATTGACAGATCATGCCCTAAATGCATTCACACTGAATTCGTTGTCTGGCATCCGTCCGAGGTTTTCAAATTCGGCGCTCTTTCCCGTGATAGCAGAACAATCACTGTGCCTCTGGACGGCAGACCTCTTCACCGAAGCCGTTCGCAGACAGCTGTTGGCGACTGACAACTGATAATGAGGCAGTGCTTTGCTTTGGCTCGTTCTACCAAGTCTTCGCCGCCGCTCGAACTTCTTCAGCCTCGTTCGAAATCAGCCGGGCCAGCTATCTCTTCTCATTAGTAGTCTCAGCGGCTGGCCTTGACACTTCTCACGCTACTTTCATCCGAACCGAATCAGTGTTCCTGCTATGATTTTGTTTTATCTCTTTCACATCTGATGTCATTTCATCTCTGGCGCTGGTTACAGCTGTTTCGGAAATGCTTGAGCGACGCGCGTAGAGGTGCCCGGAAAGTCCCGTAAATACAGAGCGCGGCAAAAAGTCACGAAAAGTCAGAATATACCCTACAACCTCCCTGTCGCCCTTTCCAGCAATCTCCTGGCCAGAAAACTACTTATACACACTCATTGAACTATCCTACCACGGCTGTGAAAGCACGCGGACGGTTCGCTCGCGCAACGCCGCTCGAAGTTGTCGGCATCTAATCCGAGAACGACGACGCTCCCTCTCCCGAAGTCGAAGCACCTGATGCTCCAACACATCGCGCCGACCATGCAGACAGCTTTGTTGACGAAGGGAATGGCAGAGAAGTGGACGTCGACATACCTCGTGAGTACCCTGCACCCTCGAACACGCGACCGACGCCAAGCCCCACCCCCAACGACCAACGGCGCGCAACGATGCCCATCACCGCCTATTCCTTCATAAGTGGCGCCTACCAACTTCCAGCGCCCTCGAGGCGCCACCGACCTCCACCGACGTGCTGAATGCTGCTCAACGTCGCACGACGTCGCCCAACTGTCGCCCACCTTCGTCCTCGCTCGCCCCGCCGCTCTTGTCGTCCGAGCGCCCCGCTCAGCCTCATCGGGCGCCGCGCATGACGCTCCTCAGAGTCCTCATCCGCCCACCGGATTCGACAATGAGTCATGGCAGCAAAGGCGATTGCCGTGACGACGGGCCGTCAATTGCGATGTTTGGAGGCTATCTCGGTGTATCTGTATGACCTTGTACCTTTATGAGGCCCCGTATATGATTGTTATGTCTGAAAGAGTCCTGAGAGATGTGCGACTGTAGTACCATGGTGCCCAGTGCCAGGAGATGAGATGGTATGTAGTCTATATCTACGACGGACTCCATGTAGTCCTATGCAGATCACCTACATACAGTATGTAGACCTCACTCATATTATTTGCTGTATGATGCTACAGAACAGGCACTCGGTGCTACGTACAGGGTGCTACGAAGGTCGCGACGTCGCACGGCAGCAAGCGCGTTTTTCCTGATGGAAGGGACACTCACGACTTCGGATACATATCATTTGACAATGAAGTCAAAGATATCATGCCCATTGACGGCGCCCGGAATGCGCTGGATCGCGTTGAAGTAGCCATCGAGCTCGAGGGGGCCATACATATAAGTATATGTAGTCGCCCGGTAGTACGCGTGCTGCATCGTCACATTGTGCTGCGGTCTTGCGCGCAGAATTTTGACCATGAACCCAGCGGCATGGAGGTTCTCGTGGATGGAGGCGATGGAGATGTGAATGTCGTTGAGGACTGCAACCCACTCAGCGAGCTCGTCGAGGTAGAGTAACGGAGCCGCCTCACTGAAGCTCCTCTGACACAGCAGAAATGAGCCTGTGCGGCCTCCCACTCAACACGTGGTCTGCTGCCACGGACAGTGTAGGCAGATGCTGCGCAATCCATCGCTCCATACTGCTGCGAGAGACATTGAGGGCTGCCAGCACGCCGGACATCTCCCACCCATCCTGCAGCATCTGGATGCTTTGAATCTTGATATCATCGTCAATATCGTGGTAGATCATGCTCAGGGGTGTGTATCAGACAGGATGCGGGGTGTCGGACAGTCTCTGCAGGTGTATTCTGACTTTCATGACTTTTCGTGACTTTTTGCCGCGCTCTGTATTTACGGGACTTTCCGGGCACCTCTACGCGCGTCGCTCAAGCATTTCCGAAACAGCTGTAACAGCGGACTGCCTGCTTGGCTGGTTCTTGCAATCTCGCTTGATTGTTTCTTGATCACTTCGCCGCGCCCTACGTCAAGGTGTCCATCGCGCCCATCTGTCCGCATTTCCGATTCACTCTTGGAGGATGGTTCAGTCTGGTCTGCCGCCATATAAAAATATAGAGCTAACTCTTTGTGCCCCAAACAAACCTTACTATTCAAGTTCTCCGTCATGACGTCCGTCATCAATGTTCTGCTCTTATTCGCTGTCTTTCCTTTCCTGACGCAGGCGTCGCCGAGCCCCGTTTCCCATCATCGTGCTCTGCTGTCACCACTCTATGCGCGCGCACTCGATGTGCGCCTGATCGACCCGAAAACTGTCCCTACACAGTGCCAATCAGCGTGCGATTCCGTTCTCAACACGCTCAATGTTTGTACTTCCTCCGGGCCGACGAGTGCCAGATGTTGACACGCTTGATACAGGCGTGTACCACCCAAGCGTGCACCTGCAGAGCTGCGAACTCGACCGGTCTGACGAGCTGCGTCGGGTGTCTCGACGGACTGGGTCCTCAAGGACAGGACGTGTTCGACGGTGCGTGAGCATGACTCCACCAATGTTTCGCGGTGTTTGCTTATTATCAACATTTGAGCACAGACTTCACATATGAGTGTGCCCAAGCGGGGCTCCCCGTCGAGCAGGTTTTACTGAGTCATAGTCATAGTCACAGTCACACCACCACCGTAACCCACACCTCACAAGCCCGCATGGCGTCCGCGCGTGACGCTGGTGCGTTGGCGATCGGCGGGTTGGGCGTGGCAATTGGTCTGGCAGGGATGCTCGTGCATTAGATTTCGACGGGTTTTATTTGATAGATTCTCATTCATATACCCACATCGGCTAGGCAAATTATGAGTAGATTGTACTTGCTACGAGTCTGACTGCATCGTCGACGGTCGTCGGTCAGAACGTGGCCCCACGACGAGTACGAGAGAGGACTAGTGGACCGTGAGCTAGACGGTCTTTATGAAGCTTACTGACGAGCAAGCGTTGAAAGTACTGCTTCATAACCCGCGCCGCGCTAGGACTACTAAGTATATGGTCGACGTGCGGATTCAAGACAGACGAGTGGACGCCCGTGAGTTAGTGTGCGCCTGCCCGTTAGTCACAGACATGTCACGATAAATACCACTGCTCTATGTACACAACCCACGTCTAGAATATTGAATTACGACAACAATGAGTGGTATACAGATGGGGTCTGAGATGATAGCAGGCCAATTAATGATGGCCAAGGAATGTACCGTAAGTGCAAAGTCCCATAATGAGGAGGTCCGTTGATTAAGTTAGATGATAAAAGCATAGCGAGCGCATGTGAATGAAAGAACGAACGAACGAATGACGAGCAGCGAAACCGACACCGCCCTTACCACCCCTCCACAATCGATGCTAATCCTCTTCCTCCTCCGCCTCAAGCATCATCGCTGCAACAATTTATGTAAGTAGGTGGGAGAGGGCAGAGAAGGAAAAATTCCGCTCACCGCCCCATGAAGAGTTCTGCATAGTCGCTAGAACGTCGGCGCTGTCATCATCGGGTATCATCGAGGAGTCTCTGTACGTCGAGAGATCACGTCTGCCAACATCAATCAAGCCTCAGTACTCAGCGACAACTTTGACTGGAAGTAGACACTCACGTATACCGAAGCCCCAGATCCGTCGACAGCATGCTCATATCACTCTGCCGCCGCGTGTTCCGCTGCAGCCGCGCGGTGGGCGACCCAGCGATACTCTGCGTGTCGTAGAGCTCGCGGTGCATGGCCGGCGTTTCGGGGTCGCTGAACGGGCTCGTGTTGACGGAGTGCCGGCTCGCGGACGTGATGTCCCGTGTGCTCATCGGCGGGGTTGTCGGCAGCCCGTCGACGATGATGGCGGGAAGATCTGCGTGCGGGAAAGGCATGAAGAAGGGAGCAAAGCGAAGATGGGTGTGAAGCGTACCGCGACCGATCTTGGCGAGGCGCACCTTCTGGCGCTCGGCGAGGAACCGCCGCCGATGCGAGATCGTGCTAAGAAGCGAGCGGACGCGGTCTAGATTCACCAGGTCAGTTACGAGCTTGTTGGTCTCGGTCCGAACGACCAAGTCCTTGAGCCTGTTGTTACGATGCGTTAGAATGTATATGCAATAAAAGTACGGCAACGTACACTAATGCCTCCTTGTCGACTATAAGCTTGTGGTGGGCCAACAGGAGTAGCATGTCGGTGAACGATATTCCTCTGCCATGCTGATGCGTGATGATCGCCTCGTGGTACAGTCGGCTATACAGGTTCCTGCGCCGGCGAATGGCTGCGTAGTCAATCTCGCTGAGCGTTGCGTGGAGCTTGTTGAGATCGATGCCATGGTCGTCAGGGCGAAGGCGTGCCACTCGAGAGTTGCCGATGTAGTCGTATTCGTATTCTGGAAGAACCTTGCAGGATGCAACGACATTCGTGACGCTTGACTCTCGAGGGTATATCCGCACTTCGAATATGCCGCTCAGTTTCTACAGGGTATGGCGTCAGAGAGCGACACCTGGAGACGAGCAACATCTTACCCCGAAGAACGGCACGAACTGACTACGCTCCAGGAAGCCTGTCCTTTGATTCGCGAATTCGGCCCAAACCTTCTTGAAGGCGCGGACTTCCTCCCGAGTAACCGACCTCGCACCACCCGTGCTTTGGAAGACGTACGAAAAGTTCTCAACGACCACACCAGTGAACATGTTCACGAAGATGTACTGTCGCGACATCAGCATGATGCAGTCAATTCCCAGACGAACGGCTCACCATGCTGAGCAAGTTCCAGGCGATGAAGAGGGTGAAAGCCCACCCTTCGCTGCCGCAATCCGAGTCCGGATCCGTAGGGGTCGGATTCGTACATCTGGGATATGAGATCGCGCTGATGCAATGAGTCAGAGGATGTCATCCATGTTGTATAATAGACATACTAATCGTGCATGTACTGGTTCCAACCCTCCCTAGATGCGCTCATTGAGTGTAACTGTTGACGAGTAGGACTGACGACTTACCCGGAACTCATGAATGCAAGCATCACGAGCGCATTACCCATAGTCGAGTAATTCTGATTCCGCGTCTCGCCTGAGCCCCATTTCGTCAAGCTAAATACCTCGACGAAGAGGATGGCGAAGAAAAAGAACAGAATGATCCAGAGCGACAACAAGCTTAAGATGACGGGCAGACTCGCGCTAATAATCAAATGAGCTTTTGCGTGCGTAACTTTCGAGGTAAAGGACATACACGGCGGTCTTGAACAGCTTATTCAGGTTATTCATGCGCTGCACCAGCTTGAATGCGATGCTGACAAGGAATAGCTTTTGCAGTTGTTCAATGGCGTAGCCACTTGCACCGACTCGGACCGAGATCGTGGTAAGCAAACTGCCCGTGCCGACGATGACGTCGAAAAGGTTCCATCCATTGGCGCGGAAACTTCTCCAACCAAGGCCATAGAAGCGGACAATGATGTCAAGCTCGTACGCGAAAGTGACGAACAGGAAGAAGTCGTCTAGCGTATCAGTCAGTCAGCTGCTCATTTTGAAGGGACACTCGGTCAAAGTTGCCACTCACTCCTGATCTGATCTGCGACTTTCTGCGTGGCGAAGGTTTGGGTCCTGGGAAAAGTTGCAGTAACAAGAGAATGGATGATGAATGCGGAACTTACATGAGAGCGAAGATGTGCAGAGTGAACAGCACGGTCAGCATACGGGACCACCAGCCATGCTTGTACACTGCTCTGTCGAAGCACCACGCGCGAACTGGCCATGTCGGCCTTGTCTTCGGTCGCTTCGATGCCTTCTGCCGTCTGATCAGCTTCTGTAAGTCGATCCACTCCCTTTGCGGCTGGGTCAAGAAGGCAGAGCCGGTCCTCGAACTGAAATTCCCGATGATGATACTGTAATGCAAGCGGGAGGTCGTCAGCTGTGCGAGAACATGTCGCTTATCAATTACGTACCTGACGAAGAGCGTCAGAATCACAACACCACCGAGGAGGTTGTATACCAGAAAGAAGATGGCGTTGACTTGGGACGCATTGGTTTGGGGCTGCAGCCCGGGTCCCGTGATGCTTGTTGCGACGCCCATGACGTCGATCCATCCTTCCAGAGACACAATTTCGAATAAGATCAACAGGGACGCGCGGAACGAGTCGAAAGAGAAAGTCGTCGAAGGCGAGGGATGGTCCCAAACGCGCGGCACAGGGAAGGCGAAGGCGTCACCGACGACAGGGCTCTCGAACTCATTGATACAATCCCCGATTCCAGACGCATCGCCGTCGTTACATTGGTTCGTCAGGCCGGCAAAGATGTTCAGACCCCATACGGCGTATGGGATCATGTACAAGATGGCAAGCATCGCAGCATCGAGGATACGAGAGGCCCCGGAGATGATGAGCGACTCGAAAGTCGAGCGCATCTTCTCTACGAGTGTGATGAGTCGTAGAGCCCGCAAAGCCTTCAGAGCGCGAGTAAAGCGGCTCAAACCACCGATGAAGACCAGCCCCGTGATGACGTTGACCAGCAGGCCGAGCATGATGAAGAAGTCAAGGCCATTCCAGATGCTCCGAACATATGCGTTTGGAGTGAAGAGGAAACCATCCGCAATGACCTTGATGATGAACTCGACAACAAGGAGGAGCCCGAACACGGATTCTGCGAGGTCAAACCAAGATCCTCGCACCAGCCCGTGCTCCGCGTAGAAGTTCCTGCGATACAACGGCGTGGCGACGGCCTCCGTCACGATGCCGCCGATGACCGTCAGCAGGAGCACAAACTGGAAAATCGTGTGGGGGATAGCAGACGGCGGACGGCCGAAGATTCGATCGCCACCGGCAGGTCGCACGAGCATCTGGCAGGCGCGTCGAATAGGATGTTTCTGGGAAAAAACCCAGAACGTCTTGTCGTAAGTTGGGTGATCACGGATGAAATCAGCCTTCTGAGCCCGGCGTTCGTATCGAGCGTCATCGGCAACCTCGGCGGCTACCGCCTCATTGTTGATCGAGGCCAAGAGCTCGCTGCGAAGATGTTAGAGATATCCGAGCAACAGTTTCCAAGCAATACTCACAGATGCCGTTCAGTCTCTTCAAGAGTGGGGTCCTGCGGAGTCATATCGTCTCGACGAGCATTGCGGAGGGTTGCTAATGGAACGTCGTAAGGGTGCGTGTCACCGATGAACAATTGTTGCAACGCATTGAGCGATTTGTTCGTATAATGTTTCATGCCCTTCTTGCGACCCGTGACTTTGCTCTGATCAAAGCCAGGTTGGTTAGCCTTGTTCAGCCAGGAAGGAGCGGAATACGAACCGAGATTGGCCGCCGCTCTTGAGCGGGTAAACCGTAATCCTGCACCAGGGCCTTCTGCATCGGCAAAACAAGGTTGTTCGGCAAATTCTCGACGACAATTGCCTTGGGAGACGCCCGGAACCAGCGATATGGATTGAACCTTCGTCTCCAAGCAGCCTTGACCTTCTCCGGCTGCTGAGCCGCGAAGAAAGAGTCCGCTTGCTGGCTTCTCTTCGATTCTTCGGCAACGCTAAAATTCTCATTGATGACGGCTATGAACATCTGCAACAGGATAACTGATGTCTTGTTAGACGATAAATACGATGCGCGGGAAATGTGATCGACCTACAGTTTGCGAAGAAGAACCAGGCCACGATGAAGAGTATCACGATCACGGATTGTCCGAGAGGCACCTCGGCCGTTGCTGATGAATAGAGGACGTCTGTCCAGTTCTCAGAAGAGAAAACCTGGTAGATGGCTAAGAACGCAGTGAAGACCTGCCCGAAGTTCATGTTCTCGTCGTCTGACAAGTCGCCGCGCAGCATCTGGATGGCGAACAGTGCCGAGATGTAGTTCACCAAGATCAGGAAGAGGGTCATGTTCGTAAGGCCGTACATGTTGCCGAAGACCGAGAGCTAGATGGTCTCCGTCAGCGTAATCCTTTACATACGTACCCACTAAATCTACTCACCATTAAAGGCTTCATCCTAGGAATCTCGAGAATGACACGATAGAAACGAGCGAGTTGAAAGATCGTCAACCAGGGGTACACCCCAGAATGATGGATAACGGGTATCTGAATGACCGTCGATCCTATCGCCAATATCAAGTCAAGCCAGTTCTGCCCTCGGTCAAAGAAGCTGCGCCAGTCGGGTAGTTGTGCCACCACGCGGACGACAATCTCAATGTCAAAAGCAATTGTGAGCACGAGCTCGCCAGTGGTGAGGATGGATTCATGTGTTTGGCCGATCTCGACCTCGCGAGTTGATTGGAGGACAAGAGAGGCGAGAGCGAGCGCGACCCAGCACCAGCGAATGTGCTCGTACACTTCCCGGACCGGGTTCTTCTTAACCAAGCTGCGGCCGTTGACAGTGGCCCAACCTTCGTCTGACTCGTCAACGATGGATTCAAGCCTACGAAGTAGCTTTGAGCTTTCATAGCAACAGGGCATACGCGAAAAGGACGTACGGTGCAGCACCGAAAGCACTCTTGTGCGTCTCCTCTCTGATAGCAGAGAACGTGTTCGTGATCACGGCGACGAAGAGGTTGATCAGCCAGAAGTTGAGAACCACGATGCAGACGATGAAGAAGAAGCAGGAGATGAAGAACTCCGCGTCGATCATAGAGTACATCAGCGGAGACCACTGCGTGAAGCGGAACGTTCAGAGATTGAACACCAGACGTAGGTGTGATAGGGCTTACGCCGTTGGCCGAAGCCACAATGATGACCTGGAGGGCAGAGAAATAGATTGTGTCAAAGCTCTCGATCCCACTCTGGGGGTTCCCGTCCTCCTGTGACAGATATATCTTCAGATATTTTGCCAAGAGACCAACACAAGGTCGAACTAACCTTGCAGATCTGGCCCAAGGGACATATGAACCCCTTGATAGATCCCGGCGTGCCGTCCCTTTGTATATAGGCCGTTTTGTTGAGGGTCTGCGGATCAATGTACCCACCACACGACTGACTGTCGAGCTGTATTTCCTGCTCGCCCAACGTGGGCTCGAGGTAGCATGACCTCCGGAACGAGCCGTTGAACGACTGTATACCGATGATGCTGTGAAACTCAATCAAAACGATGGAGAGAAGAAGGTGCGACACCACGTACGAGAAAAGGGCCATGGCGAACAAGACAAAGTAGGCCACGCTGGCTAGCAGGGGCCGTGCTGTCTTGAGGGACCGCATGATTGTCTGCCCAAGGATAGTCATTGAAGACAAGTTAATCTAGAAGTGGGCCAAACTCACCGTCGTACCCGAGGTAATAGACAACAATCTAGCCGTCCTCAATACGCTCAACGCCCTGAACACTCCGATATGCTGGCTCCCATGTTCCACCCCGGTTTGCGCCAAGATGAACGTAATCCAGAAACTCACGATCGCCACAGAATCGATTCGCGACCAGCTGTGACGAAGGTATGGAATGTTGCGCTGAGTCACGCCGCGCGCCAAACCCATGCTGAAACGGAATGGTAGGGCTAGTTCTTGAGACTTCTCGGAGCGCATGACCTGAGAATAGACAGTGGGCTTCGAAGGATCGCGGGCTTGATTCTGTAAACGCTGTGCGTTTGCCACGGCCTTCTCCATGATTGGTGTTGTCGATCCAGCAGTGTCAGAGCGCGAGCGGCTTGGTCTCTGGCTCGAAGTAGAACCAACGAGAGTGGCGGTGGACGCTATTGTAGAGTCGGATGGTGCTTCCGACATCGGGAATGTAGATGAGCTACGCGCGAGAGCAAAGGGACGAGTCGCATTGGAGTAGAAGCGCCTCAGGCGATGCGTGGCAGTCGTACGGCGGACCGTAGATGGTCCATGGGCTGATGACAGCGAGTTTTGCCGCACGATTGAAGTGCCTTCTCCGGGCATTGCGAAAAGTGACGAGAAGACGGAGGATATAGGTACCTCGGGGTCGAGGATGAGGCCTGAAACACATATTCGCGCAAAGGACTCGAGGCTTGCGAAGTGAAATTTTAGTCCACTTGCAGGTGGATGGAAAATGGAACTCACGTAAACAGGACGAAAAGAACGAAAAGCGCGTAATCTTCCCAGACATGAAAGTATCCCTGGACGCGCAGTGGTGGGGTATCGGCAGACGGTAGCGTGAGAGTGCGTGAAGCGTTGATGGTCAATACGACCGCGTTGAAGATAATTAAGCAAAGAATGAATGGTTCCGTCCATCTGTGAAGTATTAGACGGCCGCGAGCGGACTGAGCGACAGGCGACGTACGGATACACCAAAAAGTTATACATCGCCAAGCGCACCCCACTCTCCGGCCCGAATATGCCCAACGAGCGGCCTCTTATTGGCAGATTCCTGCTGAGGTCCGGTATGCTGTCGACCTTCTCCATCTCGTCATCGTCGTCGTCCAGCTCCTTCTCGTCACCAGGGCCATCCCCAATGCGCACATGGTCCTCCAGCCCCATCCCCGCGAGATTCACCACCCGTAGTGAAGCACGCCGTAGACTTCGCGACACGTTGCGAATTGTCGAGCCGGTGCGTTGCAGCGTCGATGGCGAGGCGCTGTACCGAAATGTACGACGTCGTGTTCGCGGGGTTGCACCGCTCAGGTGTTCCGCGTCCACGTCCACGCCGTCGCGAGCCATGTTGGCGGTTAGGTGAGCCTCGTCGTTATCCTGCCCGAGGGTAGATGCAGTAGACTCGCGCCGCGAGGAGATGAGCGACGAGGAGGACTCTCCGGCGCGTTCGTTCTCGCCGTAGAAATTGTCGCGGTAGGCACCTTCTTGGGAATGTGAGATGAAGGGGTCGTCGTTGAGAATGTATGGCGGTCGTTGGCTTGTGGTCGACGGCCCGGGTTGTGAGAGCGGGTCCATGGAAAACAGGTCGAGACGTAACGGGTCCTGCCCCGCCTCCACCCTGCCCCAGCTGGCCCTTCGTCGCGAGAAGCTTCCTTCCGGAGGGTTCAGAGAGGGTGACGATGGTCCAGAAACCGAGATTCCGGCACTCGTTCCTGTGAGGTCGATGGCTGAAGAGGAAGAGCTGTGATTGGAATGTTGGGCAGCGGAACGGTCCATGAACAGGGGAAGGGTGAGGGTGCGCTTCGCGGTGTGTTGAGCGTCGCAGTCCGTGCAAAATGGAGGATGTGAAGAATAGAACTAAAGTGGCAGCTCGCTGTCAAGCGCTGCGTGAGCGTCGCATGCGAGTCGGAGTCCCAGTCGACAGCGTCCGCCACATTTTGTATGTACTGCTATATATGGTATCAAATGCTACATGCAGCATCGCATGTTGTCAAGACGCTGCGGCAGATCGTATCTGATAAGATTGCATCTTCTCAACTCAACGCCACTCAGTGACCGCGGGCTTTAATTCGAGCCCCCTGTCTACATGCCATATATATACGGTCGGGATCAAAGTTTTAGACGACGAGCAACTGTTCCCCCTCTGATTCTCAGGACAGGCTCGGGCCCCCAAATTCACAAATGCCTGCTGATTCCGAATCATTACAGAGTCTCCCGAACCTAAACCTTCTCCGAAGTATCTCTTCTATCCTACTATGTTCGTGAGGATGTTCGTCGGGATCAAGCGCCTCGTAAGGCGCCTCAGGGGGAAACGAGGGCAGCGAAGGGAAAATCGACGTAGCCACTTGGGCCAGGGGAGTAAAACGTCGCGCGGTCGTATGGGGCCAGGTCATACCCGCCGCTGAATCTCGACGGCAAGTCAGGCTGTTCGAGATCGTTCATTCAGTATGAGCTTATCGTCGATTACAGGACTCACGTTTGGTATGAAATGCCTGCCGAACGCAACAAGTCCTCCATCCTCTTCCACAGTCTTCGTGGCACTCTCGCGATTGTATCCCCCTGCAGCAATATACATCCCGGGTGCCCATGCGTCGCGGATGCGCTTGTTGGAATCAGTGGACTCGTATGATGCTTCATCGTCTTGAGAGCCGGATACGCGCGGCTCGACGACATGGAGGTAAGCAAAGTTCGGATGTTGTGCTTTCAGCTTCCTAGCCAGCTCGACGAAGGTGGGGAGTGGTTCAGCCATGCGCATGTCTGTGCCGCTTCAGTCCAGTGCCTAAACACAGTGAGATTTACTCACTCTGGAAGCGGGACCAGGGGCTCACACGCAACCCCGTCCTTTCCTCTCCAACGACAGCCGCCACGGCGGCCGCCACCTCCAGCACGAAGCGGAGCCTGTTCTCGATCGACCCGCCATATTCGTCTGTGCGCTGGTTAGAGTTGGTTTGCACGAACTGGTCTAGCAAGTAGCCGTTCGCGCAATGGATCTCTACGCCGTCGAAACCCGCTTTGTGAACGGCGTTCGAGGCCGCGGTGGCGAAGAGCTGGATGTTGTCTTTGATCTCCTCTCCGGTCATCGCGCGAGGAATGGGGTGGCCATCCGCGGCAATGGCGCTCGGACCAACCCGAGAAATGTCCTTCGCCTTCAGGTAAGCTGAGTCGGCAGTGCGACCCCAACCGCAGAGTTGTAGGAAGATGAACGAGCCATTTTCATGGACGCTGTCGGTAATCTGCTCGTGCGACTCTGGTCAGTCTGGCAACCACCACAGCGAGAACAAGCGGTCTGACCTTCTTCCAAGCCGCAATCTGGCCTTCGGAGTAGATGCCTGGTGCGGTCAGCCAGCCTCCGGCTCTCGGGTGGATGATAGACCCTTCGGTGATCAAGAGGGTCCCAGGGAAGCTGGCGCGCTGGGTATAGTATTGCACCCCGAGTTCGCCGAGCTCTCCGTCGCTGTTTGCCCGCAGACGCGTAAGAGGCGCCAAGACGACTCGGTGGCGGACCGTGATGGCGCCGACTTGAAGTGGCGAGAACAGGGCTGAAGATGCCATGAGTGAACTGTAGGATAGAGGATGGAGGGGCATACCATCGCCCGGAGGGTTTTGTACAAGCTATAGCAGACAACAAGATCAATAAGCAATGACATGCGATGACTGTATCTGTTTGTAAGTCACAGTAAGTGTGAAGAGCGCGTAGTACAGTCAGACAAGAGGCGGTATCCGCCAAGGCTTAGTCAGAGTTATTGGTCGCGCCCAAGACGAAGGACCGGGGGCGTCAAGTGGAAAGAGCCTGCTAGAGCATCCGTGGGTCCAATGGTGTAAACTAGCTGAAGAGTCAAGAAGTTTCTGACAGACGAAGGCGATGAGCTTCCTTATGATTTTCTCGACATGAAACTCACCGACTAAACCGAAAACTACTAGCCGGACAGTGTAGTTGGGCCTGGGTAAGCACTGTCGCAGACGGTCACTTCAAGTTCGAGGCGGCTCGGTTCTTCGGTCGGTGCTCTCGGTTTAAAATCCCACGGTCAGATTTCAACAGGCAATGATGATCAATTTACAGCCGTTTTCATAAGTGATGACAGTGCCGCGTTTTTTCGTTCAAAGAGGCAAGTGTGGCGACGCGGCCCCACTGACGCCATAGCCTCTCGACTTCCCCAGCCAAGCTCTCATCTCACAGCAGCCGGGACCACCATATACCTCCTGACTGAGCTCACAATACTCACTTGTATGCACATACATAAGAGGACTTCCGAACCAGCGAGCCCCCAACATCAATCTGCGCGAAGAGGCAAGTGTGGCGCAGCTAGTACACCGGGCTGTATGCGCGTCGTACCTCCGTACTCTGTACCTCTTCAGACTCTTCTGTTCCTCTCTATCTACCCATACACTGTTCTATTATCAATAGCATGCCTGTCTAGTCAATATTTGCAACACCAAGTTTGCTGCTGTCAAACTGCCGGACTTCCTCTCGACGCGCAGTCTTGGACGGGGTGGCGCACATTACGCAACCCCAGATGACACCGGCGACATCGTTCAACGGAAGGTGAACGTCAATGGAAAAACCACACCCTCAATGAGCGTCACGACTGGGATGGAACTATGGGAAGGGAGGGGAGGATGGGGAGGCATGCTGGTATGGCTACGACTTTGCTATGACTTCGTGATGTGCTTGCTCTCTCTTCCTATCTCTGCCCTCCTGTACGTGAGCTTCTTAGGCGGAGAATGATGCGACCCTCCTCGTTCTCTGCAGCATGGTGAGATATAGAGCTGCGAGCATGCTCGCAGCGCGAGTTGATGTTGTGGGCTTCGTTATGCCCGCTGATGCGGAAGTCTTCTTATGTGCAGACAAGTGAGAGCTCATTCAGAGGGTATATAGGGAGTCCCAGCTCCTGTGTGATGAGGATAGGATGCCAGGGAAGTCGAGAGGCGACACGGCGGGAGGCGGCGGGGACGCGTCGCCACACTTGCCTCTTTGAACGAAAAAACGCGGCACTGTCATCACTTATGAAAACGGCTGTAATGGAGAACCAGTCGAAGGACGCAGTATATATACTATATATATGGTTGTTTTGCTCCTCCCACTTGTCCTGAAAGTGAGTACGTGCCCACTCGCATCACTATGTATTGCACCTTCCTCCGTCACGTCGGCAAGTGCAAGCTGAGGACAGCGACCAATATCTCGCGCTTCAAGCACACCATCGCCATTCCTGCGCCTCCCAAAGTCACTCGCCCTGCGCCATATCGCACCCGGAGAACAAGTCACCGTTGCCTATGTCGACACCCTCCAAGATACCGCGCAGCGCCAGGCGCAACTCCGCGAGGAAGGCATCGACTGCACGTGCACGGTCTGCGGCCTGCCGCCCTCGCTCCGTGACATCAACGACAGAAACCGGCTGGCTATGTCGCAATTCGCTGAAGCCCCGTATAAGATGGACCTGCTGGGGCGGCTCAGCATCGTGTCGATGTTGAAGTCCACGGAGGACGATAATCCCTCGCTATGGCGCTTGCTTGCGGGGGAGCTGGCGCGCACCTACTGCACGCTTGGACAGAGGGTGGACGCTATAATGTGGGCGCGCAAGGCGATGGAGATGGCGTTGGCAGAGACGGGCGAAGATTGCGGTTGGGCGGCCGTCGTTGAGGCGCCAGAGAAGACGGATGCGTGGTGTTCCCCATAGCATCGCCGGTGGGAAATACGACGCAGGGGTACGGCAGGGTACGTATACGGCTCTAGCCCTAATCAGCGATCAGGTACGTTCATTGAAATCATGGCCCCAAGTGATGGTCCTGAAAGCACGCGTTAGCTATGCGGCGCAAGTGGTAGAGAAGTCGGCCACCAACGCACTGCGTAACCCGACCTCGCTCTAGAAACAATTCAAAGTGTGCCATCCCAGATGCCCCGTTCTCCTGGTCGCCCTCCACTCTAGCCCTCCACTCTAACGCCTTATCGGCCCGCGCGTCCTCCTCGACAAGACAAAGAGCACCTTTGTCCCCGCCCCGCCCACGACGTTCTCCTGATTATTCGCGATGCACACCGGTATGTCACGAAGGCCCGCCTCTAGCTTCGTAAATGCTACGTGTTCTGAGGCAGTGGGCGACGAAGAGGCAGTAATGGGGCAGGTGAAGGTGAAGGTGAAGGATTGTCGAAAATTGCTCTGCCTCGTGCTGGCCGATGTCTTGCGCGTAGCGCAGATCACGACCGCCTCCGTGGCTGACTTTGGCACAGAAGATACTAGTTGTTCTGAGTTCTGAGTTTATATAATGGAGCGTTCGGGGGAAACACGGCGGGCACACTCAGTGGCTGTTTTCAAAAACAGCCTAAGAGGCTGTTCTCGCAGCCTTCATCGACATCACGCCGATCGCAGTCACGGTAACACAGTGACTGTGACAGCTTCATCACAATTGAACTTCAACTGGCCGACATCCCTGCCACGTCGCGACTCTCTCAACGCCCCTTCACCTCCGGTCCCGCGCCGCGCAGCCCCCACTCGACTGTCGACATCAACATCAACACACGCCAAGTGCCGTGCACACGAAGTATGCGCGCCTGCGCAGCCTCGCGAGGTGTCAAACCTGGCGCCTCTTGGCTGCGCAGACGCTTTCCGAGGATCGTAGCCACCCTCGATGGTCCTTCTGCACGCATGACATGCTACACCCCACGCGTGCATAGGTCCGCACATCTACTTGGAGGAGATGGGTGTGGAATGGAGAAGAGGAGGTGCCGTGAGGACAGATGTCGTTCGTGTGTAGGCAGCAAGCAGGTGCGCACGCCGTAACCCATAACATCTACCTCACATCCTCTCACTCACAGCTCGCATGCCAGTACACCTGGCCGCCAGGACAGCACCCAGCACTCCCGCACGCCAGCACCCAACAACACTCCAGCATGCACAACAAGGGCAAGGAGCATGGGGCGCGCAGCGACGGCATCGAGGACGACTCGGAGTGGGGGCGCATGACGGAGGCTACGCACATCTGGCGTGCAATATATGAGTCGGAGTAGGTGCGCGCATTGATCACAGCGAGGGCAACGTGCATAGGCGCACTGTGAGGAGGCAATGAGCAGGGCCAGTCATTTCAATGACCGCAGTGTACTTGCTAGTACGTTGTAGTAATTCAGAAATAAATCAATGCCAGCTTATTCTGCAGCGTACTTTCTGTCTGCCTTCCCTATTGCATACCAGAGACTCGTGGCGAGACAAAGGAAGATGAAAGTCGCGTGTGCTGGCGCCGCGTGCTGCTTTGCTTGAAGACAAAGGACATGTATGTCGTGCCTTTCTTCGAGTCTCTCACCTCCCTCTCACTCCTTGCCAGTCTAAGCCTTCATCTGCATACCATGTCGGAACGCATGGAGACCGACCCTCCTGAGAACCGTGGCTCAAAGCGTGCTCGATCTCCAGAAGCTTCCGCAGACGGCGCTAGCAACACCCGCTCCGACGGCGCGCCGGGCAGTCGCAAGTCTGCAGCAACTGACTCTCGTCCATCGAAGAAAGCAAAGCAAGCCCGCCCTGCTAGGGCGCAAGGGTCAAAGTCGTCGCCAGGCGGCAGCGACCAGTGGCATGTGAGCCAAGATGCAGTACCGAAGGAGGCGAAAGGGATTCAGGTGTGTTCGGCCTACTTCTTGCTGGCCAGGTACATGCTTAATTTGATGTGCTGTAGAATGCTCTCTACATCCACATCCGCATGCTTGGATTCCTCGTCTCGACACACACATTTCCTGACAGAATCAGTGGGACTGAAGGCGATCTCTTTGCGGAACGCTTTTCTGATGTACAAGGCATCAGGTCTGCTGTTGATGCAGAGATTGTTCGCATGCGAGACCCCTCTGGTGCTGCACAGGATATGGTCACTCGCCTCAACAAAGCCCTTGACACTGCAGCTATTAGCTACAAGAATAGTGTCATTGTTCCTGCCATTCGCCGTATCCTTCCGGACTTCCTCCTCCTCTCATACACTGTTATCACCAGCCTTGGTCTCAAAGCTTGGAACCCCGATCTCAGTAGCCCTGCCGACAGTATCTACAATCTCTTGCACGAGCAAATCGCACTGTCCACGTTCAAGACACTCTGTCTCACATTCGCCTACACTACCTATCGCATCAATTTTGATGAGCTGAAGAAGCCGAATCTTCTGCGCATGGTATGTACTCTTGTCTTCTTCACATCATGCCCTTATTGACAGATTGATATTTAGTTATATCGGAACTTTGTGTTCTCATATCTCCGCAAGCGCTTTATGAAGAACAGCTTGCGAAATGGAAGTGTCAAGGAATCAGATGAGCTCTCCAACTTGTACAAGCGTCGTAAAAGTGTATGTCACTCTTTTTTCTAAGGATCTCTTGGATGGTCAGCTGATGCTGATACTTTCTAGCTCCGCAAGGAAAGAGTGCATTATCTCAAGGACCAGGGGTATAACAAGCGTGTTCTTCGTTTGTTCAGCGTGAATGCTGCAAACTCGGAGGACGAGTGGAATAATGACCGGGGTGCCTTTGTTGTCAAGCCAATGGAAGCTAGATCACCAATTGTTCAGGCATTTGCTATCTATATGGATGAGCAGCGGGCAATGCAGAAGCGAACTACTAGGAATCGGATGTAAGTCTGACTCTGCCTACGTCTTATATATTGTGACTAATATTAGCTTTTGACTTAGCCCTGAGCGTGAACGAATCAGAATTGATTCTCCCCCAGCCCCTATTCTCACCAAGCTTCCAAAGAATGTTCCTATCGATTGGTTCTCTCCGAGCTTTTTCAACGAGCAACTCACCGTTCGTCAGCGCTATAGCTACAAGGACAACCTCATTGCACTTCCTCTGGCCCAGGATATTGGGATGACGATCTTGGCACATCGCCAATGGAAGAATTTACCTGAGGAGGAGTTTATGAATGCTTATGGCAATAGCGTCTTGGAGCAGTACAACATGCCAACTGCTATGGAGATGGATCAGCTGGAGGAGTATGATGCTGAAGATGAGGCCCAGGATGATTCAAGTGATGAGGATGATAATTACCTTTGATTCTGCAGGAGTACATTTGATATGGCTCGTAACATAGCAGACTAATCACACTTGCTAGTAGTATTTATATAATCTAATCACAGCTGATTAAATATTTGCATTGCTATATGGATATATGAGTGATATTCCTACTAGTCATTACAATCACTGGTACTATCGACGATCTCTATTTAGTGCCCAGCACACAACTAAAGTTGGCTGTTGAATCTCATACGTTTCAGGTGGCCGTCGAAGTGTTGTAATGTGAGCAAGTATATGTTTTGGTTCTAGAACCACTAGCTCTTCTGATGGTTGAGCATCATATATCTGACATTTAAAGAAGTTGAACTGTGTATAAGGAGCCTTATTTGTATCAAAGGGGGAAAGAGGAAGATGTGGCTGGACAAAAATGAAAGTATGCATATGATGATCAAGTGGTATAGACCACACTGATTGAATAAATCCAGTACGATGGCTAAGTGTTTGGTTATCCCAAAACTGAATTGCACTATTTCCTTCATGCTGTCTCTGGTCACTATAGGTTCGTCCATCAACAGTAAATGTCCGAAGTCTGTTGGCTCGTGGAGGAAGGATAAGTGCATGATGGGGATGAGGTACATCTTTCCATGATCGATATGGCTGACCATTGACTTGAAGATATTGGAGGAGGAGGAAATAGTAATTCTCATCCATTTCAGGTGCTTTTGCAAGAATATCTGCAAGTTTACTTGCACTAAGCTGACTACTTGGCTGTGTATCTTTCTGAGAAGAGCCATTTCCTAGAATCTCTGCAAGGGAAGCCATTGCATCATTGCCTTCAGATTTATCATGTAGTATAGCCTCTAGACGAGCACGCCGACTGATTTGATGCAGCATTGTATAATCCAAGTCACGCATGTGGTAATTGGTCTTAATACGCTGAAGCTCTCCGTTCAGTCGTTCACCTGGAAATTCACTAAGAGCAGCTAATGGACCCCAATGCTTGAGAATAGCAGGATAATGCATAGCATAATGATGATTTGGAATAGATCGAACAGGGAAAAGTTCTTTGATTGATTGACGATAGATGGTATAGTGCATCAAAAATGTGTCAGCATCTGTGTTTGAAGTTTTAAAAGAAGTGATAATACTTGTTGCAGCAATAAGATAATGAAAACTGTCCAGAAGCTGCTGGTTGTAGGAACCAATGGGAGATGACCACCATAATTCAGGAAGAACCAGAGGTAGAATAAAAGAGAACAAGACAAGATATGTATCAGCTTTGAGTTTCCCATGACTAGGTTCTCCTAGATTTGTTGGAGGACGATCAACCCAAGTTGGAAGGGATACAGCAGCTATAGCCTCCCGTATAATTGTAAGTTGATCTGGGGTAAAATGAAAAGGACCATAGGATGATGTTTTTACATGTGAAGCTGGCAACATTGGCTCATCCTCACTATCATCAGAAGACATTGCACTACTAGAAGACACAGCATTTTCCTGTAACTGGGAAAATGACAAACGCAGAGGTGTAACACTTGCACGAGGAGTTGTATTGTTTGATGTTGAAGAAGAGGATAATTCAGGAGAAGGCGATAATGGAGGAGGTGTTGCCTGAGACATTAAAATCCTATCATCTGATGACAAACTACTTGACATGTCTGTATCAGCATGACTGCTCTCAGCATCAACTGTGGATTCATAATCTACATCATTTTCATCATTTTTCTGGGGTCCGATGCCCCAAAGACGACGAAGCTGATGCTTTAGAATACCTTCTAGCCAATTATGCATATAACCAAGCACAACATGCTCAATAGGGTCCCAATGGGAAAGAAGATGAAGTGGTGTCCATCGAACACCTGTTCTTTTAGCATATGCTTTTTTATCCTTTTTTGTTATCAGACCACGCCAAGTATTTGCCTGCTCTCGAACTTCTGCTGCAGTGCGATCCTTCCAAAAATTGGGATCAAGCTCTTCGATTAGATCAGAAGATAAGTCACAGTATGAGCAGAACAAATTTGCAGAATGTGAGAGATAGCCTGTGATTTTTCGCATTGCTTCAAGGTCTGCAAGAAGAAGTGCAACAATAACCTCAATAAGGGCCCCTTGTGGATAATAGTATGTTGGAATTTGACGGCTTGCAGGTGGAGCAAAAGGAGAGACCTCTCTGATGAAAAGCTCAAGAATGTGAGATATAGTGATCATATTAGGTGCATTTGGTGGAGGAGTTATACCTGCAACAAAAACATTCTCCCGCTTAAAGCGCATGTCTGGTTGCAAATTCATACAATATAAAACCAAGGCACCACAGGACACCTTTTTCCCAGCCATTCGATTTCCTAGCACATTGAACCAGTCAATGTAAAAACCAAAGACTAGACGATATGGATTTGTCGATGGCCCCTGAAGTTTCTGCCATGCTGGACTGTCATGCAAGTCATGCATCTTAGCACCAAAAGCCTGACGATTATGATGATAGTTATTAAATGATGCAATCAATTGATCTTCAATTATTCTCCTTGAAAGAAAAAAATGAAGCCAGTCATCAAAAGACTGAGTTGTATAAAGTCGTTTTGGAACCAGTATAGGACCATGTCCAGTCTGCCTATTTGCCCATAATTCAGTTCCACAGACACGTGACCTAGGGGATTCACGCCATGTACACGTCTCTGGAATCTGGTCTCTAGCATATGTAGAAAAGCACTTTGGACAACAAACAGTCCGTATGATGACTGGTTCAATATGCTGCACCTGATATGCAGTGCGAACATCGCGCGGAATATCCGGCATGGGCAAATCAAAGTCATTGTGCAGGGCAGAGCGCATAGCACTACGGAAGAGCAGAAAGACAGTGGTGAGAATAAGCCCCAGTGAGCGCAGAATAATGTTTGAGATCTCCCGACTGACACCTGCATGTAGATTGAGCCAGATTACAAGAGTACAGCACAATCTGAAAAGAAGAGGAATAGCACGGGTGATTTCTGTTAACAAGTCAGCATGACAATAGGATACAAGAAATATGACAAGAAGAACTGGCCTTCTTTCATAGCATCTGCATCTTGTTGGATCTGCTCTTGAGGCCCAATTGATATGTCTTGATGTGAAGATGGCTGAGGATTATCTTGCAGCATATCATCATCTACCTCTGCAGCCCGATGCTTACTTCGAGTTGGTGCAGATACCTCTCGGCCTGGCTGCTCAATACCGCCAACCATGACAACATGTTGAGCAATGCAGACTTGGCAAACACATATAACCATGATTTAATCTATATATTTTTGAGCTATAGGCAGCAATTCTGAATGAAATATAACATGGCACAGACCAAGTATCCCTCAATAGCCTGGCTTGAGTGGATTGAGATGTTCAGATGAGCCAGATGACAACTTGTAGTGAGTGACTAGAGAGAGAGAAATTTTCCGGGAGCATCTGATCTCTCCGATATCATCACTTACATAATCTGTGCTGTCTCCGGTCGCCAGCCGGAGAAGACAGATCTTATCCTGAGGGCCCGCAAAACATGACTTTGGGTCAACAAAATTCACATCATAGATTTTTTACTACTATGTTACATTCAATGGGAGGAAGTGCTACAAGATGGTACAGTGGAAAGGGCGGTGGCAGCGTGGGCGACACACAGCGGCATCAGCGTGCAGGTGGTGGACACGTCATCGTACAGACGAGGGAGGTATTGATGTGGAGGTGTGGTGTGGGCAGCGCATGAGTGAGGGCAGCAACGATAAGGCGGGAATGAGGGTGTCGCGAAGGCGAGGGAGGTAGCGGCGCATGGACAAGCAGAGATCAGAGAGTGTGGTGACACACGGCGAGGAGGATCCACATGTGGCAATGGTAAGGGCTGTGATGTCCGCAAGCTTGGTGATGTTGAGTATACAGGTGACAGCGACATTAATGTCTGCAGCATATGCTGGCAGATTGCATGAGCGACAGGTGCGTCATGTGCGCACAAGCACGCTACTCACCGGATTAAGCCTCCATCCTTTACTATCTGTCTCTACCCACTCCCCTCTGCAACCTCTCCATGGTTTGCGCCCATGGTCGGGGGCGCTGCGACATGGTGCAGTGTCCATATTGATGTGCTGGCATGTTGAGCGAGATATTTCGGTGCCAGTTGAAGCCTATGGGTGCCAGTTGCAAGCTGTGAGTGCTTGGTGCATGCTGTAGGTACTAGGGATGTGAAGATGCGATGGGAAGAGGAGGTGGGCGGGAGAAGAGGGAGGCGGGGGAGGTGGGCGCGAGAGACGAAGGTTCAACTGTGACGCAGCTGTCACAGTCACTGTGTTACAGCGATTACGGATCAGGCGCGCGCCGATGAAGGCTGTGAGAACAGCCTCTTAGGCTGTTTTCAAAAACAGCCACGGAGCGTGCCCGCCGTGAAACCTAGAGAAAGCTCACTTTAAGCATTCGTTTCGTGCATCGCCTTTGCCTCCTGCGCCTTTGCGGCGACTGCTTGCCGCCGCTCCTCGTCGAATTCGGCGTTGGTAATCTTGATAACTTCGAAGAGTGCGTCCAGGTGCTGCTCCGCGCCTGGCCAGCCAGCACACACTCGGGCAAGCTCCTCGCGATCGCGTATGACATGGAACTGGTCGATGAGCGCGCGGAATGTCATGTCGGGAATGAGGCAGGTATATGGGAGGTGGCGCGATCGCCTGTCGTCTCGAGCGGCCCACACCTTCATGCAGAAGTCATCCAGTTGCTCGCAGGCTTCACTCTTCTGCTCCGAGGTGAGCTTTGCATGTGCCATCGTGGCAGCCGCAGCGGTGCTTGAGATATCGTCCAGTGTACTAGTAGGAGATGCCGCGGGCGCGTCCAGCTCGTTGTCGGAGGACATAGAAACTGTGGTTGGAGTCGAAAGGGAGGGCGGTCGCCGCTGGGCGATTGGAGTCTGGGATCACGGGATTGGGCAGTGATTGGGCGCGCTGTGTCATGCAGGAAGCGACAGCGACGAGCGTGCCTGACCTCCTCACAAGGCTCCACGTCCACTGCCACCGAGAAGCTGAGCCTATTGATCACCCCATCCTCTTCCTCTCAACCGCCAGAAAGTTCATCAATGTGTTGAAACATGTTGGAGGCCTTTACCTACAAGGAAACGGATCTCCAGTCCCTGCAGATGATTGATGCTTTGCGCAGGAACGGGCCTGCCCAGGTACTTCGCGGCGTCTTCAAGCCATATATTATCAGTGATGTTCGGCCACCGAAATAACCTCAGATTATCAAGCATGCAAAGGACGGCTCCGTCGTCGCTATCCAGTTGATCTCAATGATATGCACTCAGAACCCTGCTATGCAGACACTCGAGGTCGTCGACATCCTCTGCAGCCATGTCGCTGCTTCAAAGATACCACACCCCTTCGCAGACCCTTCCCCATCTGATTTCTCCGCTGTCGGCTGTGCATTTTGGAGTCTGAATGTCATGGGCCGCATCACAAACTCGACTACGCCGACACACATTGTTGCACGCCTCAAAAAACAAATCATCACAGCCTGGGACGGGATCTACCACTGGATTGCATTCTTCGACGAGCTTTTCCCCCGGCTCACAAGAAATGAACACAGAACCGTACACAGTACCATCGCACATTTGATCAACATGATCGTGGAGGCGCGTCGAGACTTGCTGAACACCCCGGGCGTCCTCGAGCTCGCCGCGAGACCAGCCACCGCTCGCCACATTACCAAGGGACGTCCTCCAACCTCGCGCGGCTCATTCTGAAGGACGCAAACGACGATCTCATAGAACAATTTGTCAATGCCGCCGGCGGGTTCCCTGCACGCGTTGCGCGAACTGCCCTGTCGCACGTCCATGCCGTGCTCAAGGATCCCAAGAGCCCAACGTGGATAGTCAGCCTGCACCTCGGTGTTCTTTTTTTGCCTGATATGCGGAAGATCGGAGTCACTGCGGGAGGCGGTCGTTGAGCAATGCGGACACACGGGCCATCATCACGCTCGTCGACACACGAGAACATGCGGTGCAGGATACCCGCGAGGCTGTGTGCGGAGCCTTCCTGGTCCTCCAGAAGCTTGTCATGACCGGCACCGCTGTCCGTCCGGTGCAGAGCGCTGTGCGCTCAGGCGTCCTTCATGCACACATCGCATTTTTCCGGGCCCGCAGACACTACAACGCGCAGCAAGTACAACGCATGTTTTTCTTGATCTGCGACATCCTCCCATTATATATGGTGTATCCGTCGACTGTCGACGCTGTTGTAGGTGCTCGTATGTCTACTCTCAACATGCCGACGCCTGTGGGGAACAAGCTCAGTGACGCATGGTTGAACTTGGAGCAGGCTCAAGCTTATGGAAATCTCAAGGCCAGATGGGATTCAGTCAAGCGGATGGACTGCCAAAGTGTGAGTTCTCTGGGCCTCTCGATGTGTGACACTTAGTTTCTTTTAGTGCCATGTTTATGTCGATAAAACTGATCTAAGGCGATGTGCTCGATGCAAGAGCGTTCTCTACTGCTCCGAAGCCTGTCAAGCCGCCGACTGGGATGGACACAAGAGGTCTTGCTTGGTGAGAAGGCAACAGCGTACGTGTTGTCGGCCCTCACCGTGCTGTAGCACGCTGAACTAACACTGAGTGAGCAGATGCACTAAATCACTATCCCACCATGGCGGACCACACGTTTCTCAGATTGATAGCAGTGCATGATGTTCAGCACATGATTGGAAACCTTCGCTCCATGGCCGCAAATAAATACCCGAGCACCTCTCTGTCCGACATTGGGATCTGCATTGACTACACTACGCAACTTGTCACGCCCTTCCTATTCATCGTCGACGAGTACAACGTGACGGACCGCCTCCAATCAGCACATAACGATTCGGACATCCGGGAGACGGAGGCCTTGAAGGACGTTGTCGATGCCGCTTGCAAGGAAAAGCACGGCGCAACACTAATTGAATGCATCACGATGAAGGGACCTAGGGCATTTATTTCACTTGTCCTTGTTTCGCCTTCGGTTTGGGATCCCTTGCCCGAGAACACGACACAGTTGGATTACATTCTAGCATTCCGCGTCGTGACCTCCGCAATGACGTCCATGATGCATGACGAATGTCGACGTAGCTTCACTAGCTACATCGATATTCAAGCGAGCCTGATGACAATTTGGTGAGCTGCAAGCGCTTTGGGCAATGGCATAGCCTTCACTAACAATGTGCTCGGCGCGGACGCTGTGTACTAGGTGCTGAGGTTGTAATCGCCGCAGTCGGACGCGAAGCAGCTGCAGAAACCGACATCTAGCAACCGAAGCAAACTATCAGTAATCTACACAATCTATCTACAAAATCCTCAGACCGTCAACTCCTGTGGCGGGTTCCCCGCGGCTGGGCGTCCTGGCCCCGCTTTTTTCGGTCTCAGATTGACCTTTCTATGTTTCTGTACCTCGAGACCATCGGGCCCGAAGTACCGCTGGCTCTCGAAATTCCACGAGTCGTTCGCGCGCACCCACCCGACAAGACCAAGGAGATACTTGTCCACGTCGTCGCGGATGTCCTCGGGCCACGCGGGCAGGCTCTTCCATGTCTCGATGATAGCCTCGTTCAGCTCCGCGTGGCGCTTCTCCAGCCATTCGAGCGCGCCAATGAAGTCGACCTTGAGCTCTGCCATCACAACCGTAAGGATGTTGTGCAGTTCCTCGCCTTTTGCTTGTTCCTTGTTGTACGAGCACAAGTCCTGCGGCCACCCTCGTCAGCTGTCCTCTGGAAAGACGCGGACGCAGATGTGGACGACGTACGTTGTCCAGCAGGATGATGTCGGTGACCATTTGTCTGAGCTTCACCACCGTCGGGTGGAAAGCTACTTCGTCTGGGATATCCATCGCGAGCTCCGAGGGAATGCCTGAGGGCTCTGCGGCGACGGTAAAGCGACGAATCTTGAAGTACTCGTCTATGCTCCGGATACGCGTTTCGTCTCGGTCTCGGGCTTCGGCTACGACGGCGTCCGTGAACCTCGCGAAGGAGTCTATGAGCCGCTTCTGCGCTGTCGGGGTAGCTGTCTTGATACCAAGCTCCCAAAATCTGAGTCATTCAGTTCTTGTTTGAGTAGAGAGTTATGAGTGGCGACGCACTGTCTAGCTATCTCGCCCAAGAGGACTTTGCCTGCAGGACGGGGCTTGTGTGGGTTTCGCAGAGCGTCCATGACCACGTCCGCGCAGACGCGGGCGCCGTCGCCATCGGACCGGTCGGTGAACTCGTCAAAGATGCACAGCAGCAGCATCAAATCGCATGCAGTTCGAAGCCGGGCTGCATGCCGAGCCTTGGGGTCAATTTTCGCCAATGGACATTCAAGTTAACAGTGCCGGCACCTTTGTCAAGGCGGGGATTCCCCAGGGAAGCGAGCAGCCCTGCAAAAAGCCAGTCAAGAGAATGCCATATGGGCAGCTCATGCACGCACAGAAATCACATTTGTCGATGGCCTCTTGGGCATTGGGGCCGAATGCTCCGAGGCTGTGAAACCATGCTCGGCTCTCAGCTTTGACTTCCTCGTAATGAGGATTGATCATGCGCGGCCATGGCCAGCCCGCAAGGGTCTGGGGTAACTTGTAAGAAAGCGGTATTGGCGACAGCGCTGCCATGGAAGTTGGATGGTGAGTCGTGAAGTTGCCCTACCCGCGCACCGTCCGACGAGTCGGAGCTCCCACGCTCGATCGCTGACGCGGCGGACTCGGACTGATAATCTCCGTAGCTGACTCAGTAGACCCCCCGAGGCAGAGTAGACAGCTTCAACTAGATCCTGTGCCTGCGAAGGTTTGAATCTGTCTACTCTGCATCAGGGAGACTAGCTTCAACCTTCGCGAGCTCAGGATCACTCTGACGCTCTCTGCTCTCAACGTCGTTGACACATACAGTATATCCGCTTCACCACTTTCGGGACGCCGACATGCAAACGCGCATACAGTCAGCCCAGGATGCTGATAATGGTGGCAACTGAGCAACCGGTGGGCGATAGGTCACCTGGCACACCTCTACACACTGATCACGGAGTGCCAATCATTTCTGTCTGAGTTTTAGCTCGTGGCTCACTCGACAACATTGCGCCAACTGCGAGCTCACAAAATGTTCTCTACAAGTCGCAGCACATGATGCGTCACGCGTTCGCCGAGTGTTCGCTACTGCCCTCATCTCCCTTCCATAGCGCGCCATCATCCCCCTCGACGAGGAAGCCACCACGTCGCATTAATCGACACCCAAGCACTTGGTAGTGCACACAGAGGTGATAGCTATGACGGTTGCAGAGACGGGCGAAGGTGGCCGACATGAAACATATTGACACGCAGTGGTCGTCAATCCTGCAGCCTGCCGCCCAAGCGAAAAACGACCAAGCGCGGACGCACATCGACACCGTCGTCGTGCCTTCCCTTTCATCGGTGTCCGCACAGTGTACGAAGAGCGTGCGGGGCCTGCTGGACCTCGTGGCGCTGCTGCAGGAGGCCGATTTCGGCACTTCAATGATATGGCGCATAGTTGCGAAGGAGCTGGCGGGCACGTACTGTGCGCTGGGGATGCGAGGCGATGGAATGGGCACGGAAGGCGATGGAGTTGACGGTAGAGCGGCGGCGGCGGCGAGCAGCTCTTTCAGTGAGTCGCAGAACTTGTCAAGGTATTCACGATCCTCTGCACGTTGGCAATGTTAGCTTCAACCAGAACGTCGCAGACAAGCCTTCCAGATCAGAACTCTGCGAGTGGAAGGGAAGCGATTGTCGCTGTATAGGTCGACTTCAGCGTCGTGTGCGCCTACCTCTGTCTTGTCCCTCATTCCCGCTGTCGCGCAGAGGCGACTAGCCATTCACCAACGCCAACGCCCACCATCTCGAGCTTCCTGCTCACTTGCCATGCAGCCCGGCTTCGAGTCGCCAATGGCAGAAACGGCAAGCGAAAGCCCCCGATGCGCATCGTCGACGTACAGCAGCCTGAGGAAAGCGGGCCGCCGCCACCTGCAATGGTCGCCAGCACCCCTTCGTCCTCATCCACTTCCCCGCCCTCCCTCGTCCTCCCTACGGCTCCCGTGTTTATGCGCTCACCCAGGTTTGCCGGAGACCACAAAGGCATCTTGGCGAAGATGGCCGCGGACCCCAACTTTCGCCTGCGCTTTTTCACCCCGCCGGACAAGTCGTTCGTCTTCGCCTACTGGCCCGACATCAAGCACCGCCTGCTCGCACGCCCCGACGCGTTCACACCGCTGAGAAGCCCCGCGCGGCTGCCCTTCGAGATCCGCGCGCCCGGGGAAGGGCATGGGCATGGTGGCGACGGAGGCGATCGCGCCGGGAGCGCTCATCGTGCGCGAGCGCCCCCTCCTCGGCGTGCCGGCGACGATGCCAGTTGTCTACGAGGCTACCCTCAACGGCATGTCGTACATGCCAGAGGACGTCCCCAGCGCGTACCTTACCCTCGCCAACTGCCCACCCAAGCTCTCGCAGATGAGCGGCATCCTGAACACGAACGGGACCCTCCTCGACACGCCAGGCCAACTCGACGAATACTGTGGCGTGTTCAAAACTATAGCGCGTGTCAATCACAGGTGTGTGCGTTTACCTTCGCTTCTGCCCCGCGCGCGGCTCACTTGCTCACGCATTGTGCAGCTGCCGCCCGAACGCGCGACCGCGCTGGGATGCGGATCTGTTCGTCGGCGAGCTGCGCGCGCAGCGTGCCATCGCTGCTGGCGAGGAGATCACGTTCTCGTATACCAGCATTTTCCTCCCGAGCCCCGAGCGCCAGGACATCCTCCGCGACAGGTACCACTTCACCTGCAAGTGCATCCTCTGCAGCCTGCCGCCCGCGCTGCTCGCGGCGAACGACCAGGTGCGGACGTATCTGGGCGACACCGTCCTGCCGTCCGTCATGTTCGGCCCGCTGGCTCTAAGGAGCATGAAGGAGTTTCTGGAGCTCGACAGGATGCTGGAAATGGGGCTGACGACAGTCCGGATGGAGATGACCCTGGTGGCCACGGGTGTGGATGGCGGCTGGGCGGCGGTGGTCGAGGCGCCAGAGAAGACGGATGTTTGGCGGTCCAAAGTCGTCGACAAGTAGCGGTGGGCTCTGCACACTGCAGCCCTTTGTTGTATTTTCTTGAGTTGCAGTACGTATTTTAATTCACCAAGATCCCATTGTGCATAACGCAGTTGTAATTTGGTAGGAGCGAAAAGATACCAAAGAAAGATGTACGTCGAGGACAGGCCCGGTGGGCTGAACGGCGTTGACAGCGTACTGCTCCCTCAGCACCACATTACCATAGCAGGTACCACTTAGTCCATCAAGCGTTCAAGCTAGCGCTCGCGCGCGCGCGCGTTCAAGCCACCACTCGGAGGCCGCCACGCATCCGTCTTCTCTGGCGCCGCGACCACCGCCGCCCAGCCGCCATCCGTATCCGTATCCACCAGCGTCATCTCCATCGCCTTGCGTGCCCACTTGACCGCCTCCGCCCGCACGCCCAGCGCGCAATACGCGCGCACCAGCCGGCCCGCCACCGCGCGCCATGTGTAGACGTTGCAGTCCGACGCATCCTCCAGCATCTTCACCATCGCCAGCTGCTTCGGCACGTCGGGCGCGAACTGGTCATAAAGGCCTGCCTCGAGCAAGCCACACACGAAGGCGACTTCCTGACGTGCCATATCGTCCTCGGCGCGAGCGGCGGGCGGGAGATTGCAGACGGGGCACTTGCAGACGAAGAAGTATTTGTCGCGGAGACGCTCCTGGCGCTCGGCGTACGGCATGTGGCCTTCGATGTAGGAGATGGTGACTTCCTCGCCGGCGGCAATGGGGCGCTTAGCACGCAGCGCGCCAGTGAATGTGGCGAGGTCCCATAGGTATTGCGCGTTCGGGTTGCAGCTACGCTAGGTATAAGTTCATTGTATGATGCTGCGAGAGCCTGCGCACCTGTGATTCGCACGACATATATCCTTGTGCACGGCATGGTAAGGGCCGAAGTTGGTCTGTCCCGGCATCTCGTCAATTTGTATTGCGTTCGTGTTGATGATGCCGTGAACTCGCGCAAACGAGGGCGGTTTGCAGTTGTGCAGAGCGAAGAACACCTCACGGACATGCTCCGGCATGTTACTGCTGATGTCACGCTCAATGGAGTCCCACGACATCATCAGCGGCGCGACTAGGATGGGCCGCTCGCGTGCGACGACTGCCCCCGGCGCAATGTCCTCCGTCGCGAACACGCCCACCCCCTTTCCAGGGGCCGTACGGATCTGGTACAGGCACTCCGAGACGGCGCTGCATGTGAGGGACGCGCCCAGGCGCTCGGGTAGGGACTTCTGGTCGGTGGGCCAGTAGGCGAGGAGGAATGACTTGTCGGGTGGAATGAAAAATTGCAGGCGGAAGTTGCGGTCGGCTAACATCCTCGCAAAGAGCGCTCTGCCGTACGTGTCAATGGGAACATCCGGTCTGACGTCGAGTACGGGAGGCCCAGGTATGATGATCGTGGAAGACGAGGACAGAGGGGCTGCCGGGACAGGCTCGGCGGCGACGACTTGCCCAGACGGCACGAGGCTTTCTGCGGGGTGCTGCGCGTCGCCGTCCAGGCGCGCCGTGGGTACCGTGGCTCCTTGCTTGCGCTTTTTGCCGTCGAGAAGGAAGCCGCGACGCATGGCGGTGGATGACTCTGCGAAAGTGTGAGATGGTTGGCGGCAGCGCGGCCACGTAAAAATCGAACACACCTCTGCAAGACAGTTCGTAGGAGCAAAAAGATGGAGGCAGTCGACTCGGACGACGCCAACGGTAACCTCGACGCTCCGTCACAGAACTCTGATTTGGAATCCTAGAGGCTAGCATCTCTGCACATTGTATGCATGCCAAATCAATACCGCGACTCACTGGAAGCACGAGGCACGGATTTAAGTGCGAACGACCTCGATGCGCCGCTCAAACGCCGTCGCCCTGGCGCTTCGACCAGACGATCTTCATGGGACCCAGATGCACTTGATGCCTTGTAACAAAAGGCCGCAAGTGCGCGACGATGAGCTGAAAGCGTTAGTGAGAAGTGGATTCGGACGACGCACCTGCAGGACAAGTCAATGTAGGAGGTTCAGAGACAGCTGTGTGGGGAAGAGGAGTCGGCGACGGCTGAGCGACGATCGCCCATCTTCTGTGGCAGATTTCTGATATGAAAGCAATGCAAGCTTAATTCCTAGGGTTCTGCGACGATAAATTAAGGAAGTTCGTAAGTATTCGCTGCGATGTCGCCAAGCTGCCCACGCAGCCAAACAGACCTGTTGACGGCAATTGACGTGGAACTGCCGGTGCCAATCGATGGAGATGATGGGAGAGAACAAGCAGACGGCGGCCGCGAGTCGGGAAGTGCCGTCTGTCCTTTCTCACGCCGCCGCTCGCAATTCCTGTCGAGTTGAACTGCTGTCCATGTTCACATTAATATCGACTCACCGACGAGAGAACGCTGCCGAGTGAGTGCTAGTTTGATGTTCACCGGCGCATGTATCTGAGCAACGCGGCGCAGGACGCTGGTGTTGTCGTATCCGCTGGCGGCTGCAGTCGCGATCGTCTGCAGGCTGTATGAAGGGCTTTATTGGACAAAAATAAATGCGACTGTGAGAGTGATCTGGCCCGCACGGGGGCGCCCGCGTGAGAACCAAGTCACACCCGTTACTACCGCCCATCCTTGACCGGCCCGGAGGTTCCTGGGCTGTCCCGGATGATCCTGGGCTGTCCCGGATGAACCTGGGATAGCCTCCCGTATCCTGAGAGGCCAGCAATTGGCAGCCTTGCTATTGAGGGCACCGTCATAATCCCGACCGACCATCGTACACCAGGGAAGATCCTGTCCTGTCCTGTCCTGCCTCATCCCGACACATCATCCATGGTCAGGTGTGCCCACCACGGATGGTACCCAGCACGCATGGTCATGGAGGATAGGCGACAACCCAAGGTGCTCATCCTCAAGCACTCTCCCTTCTATCCTGACCTGTCCCGACTTATCCTTGGTGACCGCCACCCTTTGCTTTGTATGTGTACACATTATTTTTGTCCGATGCAGGTTTTTGTCCACCACCATGTTCGTCAATTCCTCTCGGCTCTCCGGTTAGGAGTGACATGCTCCTGTAAGTATATAACACCAGCGCTGTCTCTGTGCAGCGCCCCTTCCTTTCTTCGCTTGCCCACGTCTCCCCACACCCTTCCTTGCCCCCTGCACCGATGTCAGCTTCTGTCCAACTTCTTCCAGCCCGGGACCACTGCACCATCAGCCGATGCGGTTGTGGTGGTTTTGTACCTCCGTCCTCTGGCGTTGCGACCCAGCCAGCACAACAGGTATGCCCCTTCCCTCTGACGTCTCTGGCTGCATTTCACTATTATCCTGTCCCAGGGTGCCGAAACGGCTAGCGACCACTGCTCAGGCTGCGAGCACGCCTGGCTGTCGCACACCGTGCAGCACATCAGCGACGAATCTCACCCGCACTATGGCACACAGAAGGGCCCGTATTCGGCACGCGAATGTGGCGGGTATTTCTCAGTACGTCTTGCTGTCCCCATTCTTCGGCTTGGTTGGTGGCTGAATACTTCTGGGCGTATCAGTACAATGCATCGTGGCACAGGGATTCTCCTTGCGTATGCGGCGCACCATGGTATCAACATGAGAATATCCCCCCTCGGTGCGCCTGCCTTTGCTTCACTCAGTCGCCCATGCTCACCGTGCTCGTGTCTCATGCTGCAGTTCAAACGACGGCCATCTCCCCTCACTTGCTCAGTCCCCTCCCATCACCAGCGGGGCTGCCGTTTCGTCATCCTCAACATTGGCGACGCCGATCACGGTCTTCAGCCCAACACGTCGCGAGCCGGCAGGCAACACACAGACCCGTCGGGTAGCTAGCTACCGGCGGGTGTCAGCGCAAGCCAAAGCCCAGCACACGGGCCGCGTTATGAGCCTTCGAGTGCGTACCGTCATCGCGCGTGCTGAGCCCTTGCTGACCTCCATCACTGCCTAACCCTACAGTCCCGCTCTCAGTTTGCTGAGGATCCTACTCCGGTTCAAGACCATACCACCGTCATGTTTGCCTTGCTGCCCTTTGTGGTGCGTACCGATGTCACATCTATCTCATTTTGTTCCTGACCATTCCCTACTAGCCAAAGACAAGCAGTTACGGACAGGGCTCGCCTCTTCTTTCTGTGCCGACAGAACGTCTGACCGACTTTCTGCACGTTCTCAAGGCCCACTCCCTCACTCTCACTATACCTTTGCCCCCGGAAGGTGAAGTATGGCAGACTGTCAACCATGCCATCGTCCGACACTGTGATGCGCACCGCCTCGTTCTCCCTCCCCCACCCACGTCTGAGAACGTGGGCTCAGTCAGGCCGTACCACAAGACCGACTGGCAGCTCCTTTCGGTCAGGAACGGCAGCCAAAACCAGTTCAAGCGGTTTCAAGTGGACGCTACGGTCACAGCTCAGACCTTCACCCTGGCGACTCTCAAGATGAAGTCTGGCAACAAGAAGGTGCCCAACCCGTTTGAGGCCAATAAGCCTCTGCTGTTTGCAGGTACTTTATCATACCCTTTGTCTTTCTCTTCGAGGCTGAATCTTCACCCCAGCGCCACGGTGGGGCAACATGAAGGCACCCGTTGCCTTGTTCTTCCCCGAGTCTGAGACCCCCGTGCCGCACCACATGCTGGCTCACTCCTGCTTCGCATTACGCATCACCCATGGATACCTTGAGGCTGTTCTCCCACCTCCCGCATGCGCATTGACATGCCCCACCCAGGAGCCCATTGTGGGGCCCGAGCCTGTCCACGTCTTGCCCGCCTCTGTGCCCACCTGGGTTGCATCTGAGCTTGCAATCCCGCTGCCGCCTCCCGGTTGGCAAGCGACGGAGACTCCGAACAGCATGGTGCGTGTTGTTTATTTCCCTCTTGACGTTCTCTCAATGATTGATGTTTTCGGTGCAAACCCTAGGCCGGCTCACCTGCACTGCAGTCCATGGATAGGTATCGAGGTGCTTCGCCTCTGACACCTCCTCCGGCATCCGCCGTTGTGACACCTCCGTCTCTCGGCTCTGCCAATGCCGATGTTGCTGCTGGCGCTGTACGTCAACGATCTGACTCGGACACAGTGGTACGGTTGCATTGCTGCAGATGACGGTGCCTTTTCTTGCTTGCTGAACACATACTTATTCTTAGGCGGTGGAAGCAGAGGACCGACACGCGCCACGTAGGCGTGTTGACAACACCAGCGCTGCCGATGGAGGGGCTCATATGCGCACAGCACCGGCAAGGGTTGTTTCTGTGACACATCCATCCGCCGACTCACGCTCTCATAGAGTACAGCTGCCTCATCGACTGAGGTTGCGGATCTGAGTACCAGCAACCCGCACCTGGTATGTGGGCTCGTCCTTCCAATATTGACGCTACCTCATGCTCCACCCATCCAGGACGTCGATCCAGCCCTTCAAGTTGTGGTTACCAATCTTAATGGACATGCCCCTCTTGCAGAGGCTGCAGGATTGATGAACGCACGGGAACCGGCATCAGAAGCAGCTATTCTGGTACATGTCATTGTGGCTATTCGCTTCTTGCCCGCCTTGCTCAAAGCCGCTTTCATCAGCCACCAGCTGCGTCGACCCCTCTGTTCATCGCAGAGGAGGTGCCCACCCTGTCGCTCAATTCAACGGCAGACCAGACCGCCGGGCATGGCATAGTACGTCTTACGGCCATCCAGCAATCTCGTCGCAGCATCTGATCCCACACAGGTGCCGGCAGGTGCTGCCCCCCAAGCCCACAGCCTTGCTGCTCGACCACATATGCTCAAGCAATGGCGCCACGCCGTTGACCAGCTGCTTGCACCTTTTGGTCGAGAACCTCTTTCGGGCGAAAACGGCCTGGTCTCGTTCAGCGGCGACTCCGTAGAGACCGTAGGGGATGCCATGTTCAGCTACCTTGTATGGAAGCACATGCCCAGCAACGGCGGCGTTGCATCATTCGAGTTGGCGCATGCTGATGTTCATTACCAATTGGCAGAGTTGGATGCATTCCTGAGCCCTCGCATGAGGTCGTACCATGTGTAAGTTGCTTCGATTCATTCCCGCTGAAGCTTGCTGACTGATTGCGCTGCTCAGGGCCCGTGGTATTGGTCGCGGCCCTGAAAAGGCTGTCTACCGGTTCATTGTTGAGCGTTTCGCATCACAGAAAGATTGCTGGGCGACATGTGGGTCATATATCTCCCCCCAATTTACGCCTCTCCCAGTTGCCATCCCCTCACGCATCGCGTATTACCGAGCATGCGGGATGATGTGTGCTCTGCATATGCTCCACCTCGGCCTACCCCCTATTCCCGTCTCCCCATTTCTCATCTTGGCCGCTACCCTCGGGAGGGACATGCTTGACAAGGTCAACGAAGCATGGGTTCGCCGCTTTGATCCTAAAGCTGCCGACGTTCTTCGGCCTTGGCTTGCATGCGTGGATGATGGTGTCATCCCGGGCGACCCTCTCCATCCTGCCTGCCAGCTCTTGATTGAAACCATGAATCTTCAGGTCTGTTCATTCTGCTGATGCGCATCATCCAAGCTCATATACATTTCCGCTCAGCCTTCCCTGGGCAAAGTCATGTTTCAACAGCCCGAACTAAGACGCACACTGTCGCAGAGCGTCATCACTGCTGTTCTGCTTGGCGATGCTGCAGTTTGGGAGCATGCAGAGTTTTTGGCTTTCCAACATGGGTTTGATCGTCAACTTGGGCACGACGAAAGCTCCAGGCGAACAGACTCGGTCGCATCCGTACGTCCCTTGCACCCCCTTGGTTATCCTTCCATACTGATGCCTCTGCTGCGTCCGTCCCACAGACGTTGTCCTCAGCGAGCGGCATGCGCTTTGACCCATGCACAATCATCTTCACCCTCTATGAAAGTGGCAAGCACAGCCCTGCCTTACTGTTTGGCCATATCACCTGTACCTCCGAAGATGCAACAGGCAATGAGATCAATGCTCGGTTTGAACTCTTATTTTATTACTCCCTCCTCCGATATCTTCTGGGTGTGGGACACCCAGACCATTGCATGATCCGAGGGATGTATCCTGACATATATACGAATGCAGCGCAGGAGGATCGGACACTGCGTCCTCGCCTTTTGCTCGAGGCTATGACTGAGTCGGAGCTTATGCCCACAGATATGGGCTGGAAGCTATATGTGCGTTGCCGTTTCTGACACTCGGTTGAATTCAACTGATGCCGACCCTCTCATTGCAGTTTCGTTTTCATCATGACACGTCCAGGGTGAGCGCCATCCTTTCCGAAGGTGAAAACTATGCCCATGTAAATCATAACCCTCTTTGGAGTCATCCGGCATTCATTGACACATCCACTACATAGGGCGGTGATCCAGACGCTATGCCAACTATCCATTTTCACACATGTAGTGCTATGTGCGATATCCCCGTCAACGATTGGCTTCGAAGGGCTTTGCTAGAGCCTCGAGACTTTAGCACCTCAGTACAAGCCACGCTGTTTGATTGCTGGCTCCACGCACAACTGTTGGGTAACAAAGGGCAATACAGCCTCATATGACTCGCCAATCTTCTGTTGTTGCATTGCTTAGCGGACAAATAGACATACTACATCTAGTTCGCTCTTTCCGTGTCACATCCGTACCGTGCGCTCTCTGATTGTCAAAGCCGCGCACCTCTGCACCTCTACCGTTCCACCAAAATGCGCCCTGCACGTCTCCCTGACTCCAACGTCGACTCCGCCCGCGCCAGATGTATGTCCCAGGCTGCGCACTGCTCTACGATTGTTCCCCAACGCCGCGTCACCTTGTCACCTTGTCACCTCTCCCATACTACTACCTGCACTAGCTCTTAGAGAGCCAATGCGGTGCATGGCGAAACGATTCCTTCACCTGTGTACGGCGCCGATTCATTGACCACGAGCCGTCCCACAACAATAACAAAGGGTAGTGGTCTCACCACCAGTGTGAATGACTCGAGCCTCGTCATACTTCCCGCCCTAACTTCAAATTAGGTGCTAGAAAGGTCTGTGGGCGGGGCGCCGGGCGCCGGGGTGGACGGCTCCGGCGGCGTGATAGAGCACAAGGCAACGGCGGCCAGCGTGCCTGCGCCCCCGTGCACACTGCACCCTGGCATCAGTGGCATTGGCATGGCTGTGCCCGCTGTACGTCAAGCTTGCGCTCACTGCACGGACCGTCGGCACGCCGCCCGCCGCATCCGCCGAGAGTGCGGCGAAGCCGACGCTCACGGGGCTCGCGCAGAACATGGCGTACACGGTCTTGAGGAACGTGTCGCCAACAATCCACGCGGGCGCGGCGCTCGCGGCGCTCTGGAACTCGAAGAACGTACCAAGGCACGCACCCAATGTGAGCTACGTGAGTGCGGAGTCCTCCGGCGCGGTCGCCCACATCTGCCCGCCGAACGCGAGCATCCCGGTCACGGTTGTGGTGCACGCTGCATTGTCAGGGTGTTGTCAGCAATATCACAAGGCCCGGGGGAGGAGGAACGGGACACATGGTAGGTGTAGTACCCTTGATACTAGTTGCCGCCCGGCGCGAAGAGCGCATTGATCTGGTCCACTGGGCCTCCAACGAGCATCGTGCCCATGTTGATCGCGGCGTACGCGCTGGACCCAGACAGCAGCATGAGCGTATTCCCATTCACGGCGAGCGGGAGCGGTCAGTACATGATGGCATTGGACGGCATGTCCTCATAAACGCCATGCAGCGCGCAAGCGACAGCCGCACGTCTTCGACGTCGAGTGCGAGGGATTCCAGGAGCGTGCATGATTCTTCGAACGTGTCAAAGTCCACGGTCACAGCGTGTGGCGGAGCCCCTTTGAAATACTAGTTGGTGCGGCGTGCGGCAGGAAATACATGTGCAACGGGGGGATGAGGAATGGGAGGGCGTCTTGACCGAAGAGGCTGTGCGCTGCGACGTTGGATGAGTGGAGACAGAGAGGCTCAAAAAGTGGACGGACAGTCATCTTTCAGCTCCTCGATGGTTCTCCACACCCACGCGCTCAGCCCACTGCGCAAGTTCCACTGCTCCTCCACATCCTCAGGTGAGAGAGGTTGGTCCTGTTCCGGGACCAGCCCCTGGTCAGACTGCGTGAGCCACGCGCCGGTGGGGTACAACGTGCTCACGAGCTTGAGAATGATGACCGCAGCTTCCAAGGAGATCACGCGAAGCTTGACCGGGTCTGCAAGCGCACCCCCAATTAGAGGAGGTTACATCCTAGGAAACGACGCGCACCGTAGCCCGCAGACGCGTTGAGCAGGACGCCGATGGAGGTCTTGGTGACCTTGAGATGGGGTATCGAGAGTGGTAACAGTTGGGAGGCATTATCCGCGGGTATCAAATCTACGTAGCCTTCCAGGATAGACACCAGATAGACACGATTGTTTGCGGGAACCCGGCTTCGAGGAGTTGTCCCCGTGATTATGTAACAACCACTCTAACACGATTCCTGCGGCATCGGCATCGTTGAATGAATGCTCAGGAGCGGGAAGGACTCACGTTTGGGACATTCTAAGCATACGTGCGCCGTTTCTGGGTACTGCGCTTGACTCGCAGCAGCGGCACCTCGCTAGGCCGGCGTGGGCCCGGGCTGCTGCGTGGTGTGGGGTTATGGCGCGGGGCCATCCAGGGCAGGTTTGCGCTGCGCGGTGATGGGCACCAGCAGGTAGTGAGGCGGTAATGTCTTGATAACCTATCCTCAGAGCGCTGCAGAAGGTACCTCTGTGTGTGCGGGGCGAGCGTCAGGGTCCCGAAGCTGCGGGAAGCGTCTTCGAAATGTGCTGGGATGGGTGTATCGTATTTCGACTGTGCTTGGGAGCTGCGGATGCGATGGGAAGGACCACCAAAGTGACAAGACGAGGGATGATCGGAATGCGACCTGCAAAATATGTGGCTCGAGTGCAAGGAGTGGTGATGGACTATGGGAGGCGAGAGGATGAGTCGAAAGGCGAGGGAATGGATCGGAATATGTGGAGATGAAGCGAAAGGCAAGGGGCGGAGTCTAGAGGCAAGGGAATATTTCGAAAGGCGAGGGAATGCGTCAAGAGGCAAGCAGATATATCGAAAAGCAAGTGAATGCTTCGAAATCAAAGTGGAGACGCGGGGATGATTTCGGATGTCGAGGGAAGGTGGCAAAGGCAAAGGCGAGTGGCAAATACGATAAACGAGGTTCGAGCGGCGTGAGACGAGCGACAAAGAGTCAGAGCGAGCTGACTATACGATATGGCGAGGTAGAGAGCTCTGTTAGAGGTCTTGTGAAGGGGGAAAGGTGACCATAGGATTGATATGAGTGATCAGGGAGGATAAGTCCGATCCGATGAGGGGGGTCAAGTCTGATGAGATATACCGTGCTAATGAGGCCTATATATACTGTAAGTGAATTCGAAATAGTATATAGTACAGTGTGAACAAAGGAGAGCATATATGGAATGAAACACCAACAGAGTGAGTCAGATATGAATGAAACACCAACATAGTGAGTCAGATATCACAAGAAAGATGAAGCTGAGGTGAGGAGTGAATATACTAAGTAAGTAGCAAGTTCTGAAACAGCACCAGACAGGCTAATAATCTGGACTGTCAGGAAATAGGTATGAAACGATAGACAATAAAGTGACTCAGTCTGATCTGTGGAAAGGTGTGACAATGATAGAAACTCATCCTGAACTCGCAGCGAGTGGCCTACAATCTTCCTGAGTGGCTTGGTGTATTTCGGACCGAAGCATTTTGAAAGTGCATGGCTCAGACTTGGAGGGATGTGCAAGCTGGAAGAGAGGTGGGGAGGATATGGGAAATGTGTGGGGTCGATAGGAATATCTTCCGATGGCTGTGCTTCATAGATGTGACTGTTTGGGGCGCATCTGTGGAGTATTTCGAGTGTTTCGACTTTCGATCGTGTTTGAGGCGGGTTTGATGATGGGCTGTGAAGTCTGGGCTGGGTCACGTGATGGCGTTTCGGAATAATCTGTGTTTCGAAATCCAAGGTCATGTGACTTCGGAAATGTCCGAGGTGGCTGAGCTGAAACACCAGAGGCGACATCGAAATCGACAACTCGAATGACTTCAAATTGAGACTCTTGACTTGTCGAAAGTTCGAAAATCGAGGTGAGATCCCTGCCCAGCGCAGAGCCAGGCTTATCACCTCCTCCATACTGAAATCCTGACCGTCCACGGTCAGCGCAACGCATGGGAGGTGCGCAGAGCAGAGCATTAGGCATGTGGCAAGGTGGAAGTCAAAGTCTAGAGCTGATCGAATTGCGATGGTGAATTGGGAAGTGAATTCGGTGATCGAAATGGTGGAATCAGGGTTGGGTAGGACTGCAATGAATTTTGAGGGGTCTAGCGAGAGCGTGGTTATTTCGAAATGACTTGAATGCCTCACAGATGTGGACAAGACAATGTGGCATCCATTAGAAATATGAATGACACACTGGACGATGTTTCGAAATGGCGCAATGCGTGGAATGATGATGGGATGGGGCTCCTGAGGAATGCGAGTCGTCCTAAAGGCTCGAAATAGTCCAAAGTCTTTCAACTTGAATTGGGGCAGCCCTAAATGGTTTCGATTGTTGCACGAAATAGGTCCAAAGCGGTTGTAGCAGTGCTTCTTCATGTGCACTGGGTCTTCCTGAACAAGGGTATTGCTGAGTGCAATAATCGAGGCACAGACGAAAGCTGGGGATGTGTAGTCGATGTTTCGAAGCATGTCGAAATTGGCAAAGGCGTGTGTGCTGCGTTTCCTAGTGGCAAGCTGCTTAGAAACAATTGACTGAACGATGGGGAGCTGTATCGGGATTTCGATGGAGTTGTCAATGGTCTGGACGACAGGGTGATATTTCGAAATGTGATTCTTGCTGAGGGCGTTGTCGGGGAAGGGAGAGGGGAAGGTTGGAGTCGTGACTTGGAGCTGCGATGATTCGATAGTGCTGCGATGATTGGGGATAATTCGAATCGCGTGAGCATCATGTGAGGGTGTGCTGAGCTCGAGCTTTGGTGGTTTGCTGCACCCTAAGGCATTTAGAAATGGCTCGACGACGACTGGAGTATTGAGGGTGATGCTCTTCGAGACGCTGCTAGACTTGGGCGCATTTCTACAGCCAACTTGATCCTCTGAATCGCGAATATCCGCTGCTGGCGAGACGAGTTGCTCGTGATTGATGGTGATGTACTGCGCAGTTATTTCGAGCGGCTCGAAATGGACATGGCGAGGGGTGGACACATTAGAAGACTTGATACGAGATTTCGATGCACGCTGGACGAGTGCTGATCGCTTGGGAATGACTGTGGAATGCTGTGTATCGATGGGGAAGACTTGGTCCGATGTTATAAAGGCATTCATCGAAATGTTCCTAGCAACAGCGAGAGGGGCTATTGTGGATGTCGAAATAGCAGGGGCATCATAGAGCAAGGCTAACTCTGCTTCAATGGAGGCGATGTGATCGGAGTTGGGAAGCAAAGTGTGTCCTATTGGCTCTGGAATGACGTCGATCATGAGCTGTGGTTGAACCGATGGTGTAGCAGCAACGACAGTGGCGAGTAATGCATTGACTGGGAGGGTGCCTGCTTGCATAAGAGTGCGGATGAACATCGAAATTGCGTCCTCGACTGGAGAAGCGAGCGAAATGGATTGGGAAGGTGGTATGGGCATTGCGACGGGGGCTTCTTGTGATTCGCCTCGATAGGAATGAGCTGATCTTGACTCTAGGACGAACTGAACCGCGCTGTAGACCTCTGAAACTTCGTATGAGTCCTCAGGCATGACGTCCGGATTTCTAATCTGTAGGCGAGTGCTGACACGATCCAGAAGTGCGTCCGAAATGCCCAGAGGAAAGTCGCGCTTCTGCTGGACTGCAGAGTAACGATTCTTCCGGATAAGAAAGCTCGAAATGGCGAGGAATGTGCGATGGTAGGCTGCAAACATTTCGAGGGTGGTTTCGGAGCTGGATTGCGTTGTAGAAATGAGCTTCTCGAGGTCTGCAGTGGAGTAGTATTGGTCTTCATCAGCTCCTGGATACAACTTGGTGACTGCCTTCTTGAAGTCATCGAAAGTACTGTTGGCGTCGCTAAACTCGGGGATAGAGTCGAAGAGATCGGAAACTTCAATGGGGACATATCTCTTTGTCCAATCCTTCTTCTGGCGGTCTCCTGCGATGTTTGCAAGCGCAAGGAGTGTTTCTAAATCGGAAAAGAAGCGACGCATCTCTCGAGGACGGTCTGGGTCGAAGATTGGCGCTGTCCTCGCGCCGCGAAGTGGCATAGTGGCAACCATGATGTAAAGCGGATTTCGAAGGGCAAGGAATGGAAAAGGCTGAGTCGAAATGCGTTATATGCGCAAAGGAAGGCGTGGATGGTGTTTCGAAATGCGTGGGGAGAGTCGTGTGGATGATGGGAGGTGTCGAGCGACCGGGAGTGCAATTCGAAATGCGTAGATGGACTGTGGGCGACTGGAAGTGTGAGTCGAAATGTGTGGATGGACTGTGGATGTTCAAAGTTGCTTCCAAAAGCCTCGGAGGAAACCTAACTGCGAACCCTCGCGGTGGGCTCCAAAATGTGATGGGCACCAGCAGGTAGTGAGGCGGTAATGTCTTGATAACCTATCCTCAGAGCGCTGCAGAAGGTACCTCTGTGTGTGCGGGGCGAGCGTCAGGGTCCCGAAGCTGCGGGAAGCGTCTTCGAAATGTGCTGGGATGGGTGTATCGTATTTCGACTGTGCTTGGGAGCTGCGGATGCGATGGGAAGGACCACCAAAGTGACAAGACGAGGGATGATCGGAATGCGACCTGCAAAATATGTGGCTCGAGTGCAAGGAGTGGTGATGGACTATGGGAGGCGAGAGGATGAGTCGAAAGGCGAGGGAATGGATCGGAATATGTGGAGATGAAGCGAAAGGCAAGGGGCGGAGTCTAGAGGCAAGGGAATATTTCGAAAGGCGAGGGAATGCGTCAAGAGGCAAGCAGATATATCGAAAAGCAAGTGAATGCTTCGAAATCAAAGTGGAGACGCGGGGATGATTTCGGATGTCGAGGGAAGGTGGCAAAGGCAAAGGCGAGTGGCAAATACGATAAACGAGGTTCGAGCGGCGTGAGACGAGCGACAAAGAGTCAGAGCGAGCTGACTATACGATATGGCGAGGTAGAGAGCTCTGTTAGAGGTCTTGTGAAGGGGGAAAGGTGACCATAGGATTGATATGAGTGATCAGGGAGGATAAGTCCGATCCGATGAGGGGGGTCAAGTCTGATGAGATATACCGTGCTAATGAGGCCTATATATACTGTAAGTGAATTCGAAATAGTATATAGTACAGTGTGAACAAAGGAGAGCATATATGGAATGAAACACCAACAGAGTGAGTCAGATATGAATGAAACACCAACATAGTGAGTCAGATATCACAAGAAAGATGAAGCTGAGGTGAGGAGTGAATATACTAAGTAAGTAGCAAGTTCTGAAACAGCACCAGACAGGCTAATAATCTGGACTGTCAGGAAATAGGTATGAAACGATAGACAATAAAGTGACTCAGTCTGATCTGTGGAAAGGTGTGACAATGATAGAAACTCATCCTGAACTCGCAGCGAGTGGCCTACAATCTTCCTGAGTGGCTTGGTGTATTTCGGACCGAAGCATTTTGAAAGTGCATGGCTCAGACTTGGAGGGATGTGCAAGCTGGAAGAGAGGTGGGGAGGATATGGGAAATGTGTGGGGTCGATAGGAATATCTTCCGATGGCTGTGCTTCATAGATGTGACTGTTTGGGGCGCATCTGTGGAGTATTTCGAGTGTTTCGACTTTCGATCGTGTTTGAGGCGGGTTTGATGATGGGCTGTGAAGTCTGGGCTGGGTCACGTGATGGCGTTTCGGAATAATCTGTGTTTCGAAATCCAAGGTCATGTGACTTCGGAAATGTCCGAGGTGGCTGAGCTGAAACACCAGAGGCGACATCGAAATCGACAACTCGAATGACTTCAAATTGAGACTCTTGACTTGTCGAAAGTTCGAAAATCGAGGTGAGATCCCTGCCCAGCGCAGAGCCAGGCTTATCAGCGGGGTCCTCTTCGACGGCGGGAGCAAAATGCAAGGGTGTGAGGGAGGGTGGTGGTGAGACGAAGGGACGCAGACGGGTGGTGGTGGTGGTGGTAGTGTTCAGTTAGAGGCAGGCACAACGTCGGGCCGGCCGGACAGCCGCTGACGGAAGGCATCGGCAATCAAGCTGGCAATCAAACCGGCACCAGCAACTTATGACGCAACGATTCTACTTCGTACCTCAGGGAATCGTAATATTAATCAAGTGCAGCCAGCGCCATGCCTGTGTCACTGCGAGCTCCACAACCCCCACGCTGTTTGCTCTTCACAGCAATCATGACCGAGCCGCCGCGGGGCTCATGGTGATGCTGGCATGGTGGGGCACTATGCAGGCACTTGCCGATAGCGTTGCAATTCCGTACGCGGTGGACCTGGCGGTCGGGAAGCAACATATAATCATATTTTGTTCATGGTTACTCAATCGTTGCTTGACGTAGAGGTCAATGTACTGTCGCTATTTGTTGCTGAAGGCTTTGGGTTCGAGCCTCGCTGGAGATATCATTTTGACCAGGACACGAATATGGTGCTCAGAATATTGGCCATGGTAAGCTTCGATATCAGCGCACCATGGTAAGCTTCAACATCAGTGCGCCCACACTGTGACTCAGATACTATAGGGGCATGCATTCTCATATAGCCGTGCGCATAGTGACCTTGCCCTGCCGTGAGACCTCACGCACAAATAGATATGACCCTATGAAATTACACAGGCGGATTTATGTAGCCAAATGAACATCTTGGACCAAGGTGAGACCCAAAGAGTCGCCGACACAATGCAGGCATGAGAGCCGTACGGATGAACAAAAAGAAAGTTAGGGCCTTGGCTATGCATGGTAACGCATTGGCACGATATAGGTGTTGACGTGAGCATTTAGATGAAAACGCGGCATGGGAAGGGACACTGTGGAACGTGTGACACCAGGGTCCTGCTTGATTGAAGAGATTGTAGTGAAACTGGCTCCAGCGCGCAGCAGAAAACAAAAACTGAGCGTCAAGTATGAGGAGTGTTGGACGGCATGCTAGAGTCCGTAGGGTTTGAGCCAGGCATATAATAGCCTGCAGAAGAGCGGTCAGCACATATGCAGGGATGTAGCAACCAAGAGCTCACCGTCTCGGTCAAACTGCCCAAGACGGGTTGACAGACCATCAAACGAGGTGTTCAATGCGTCGTATTCATCGTCTGTCATAGAGCCATTGACAAACGCTGACATGCTCTTGTCGATACGCGGCTGGCCCAGCATGACCTTCAGAATACGAACGGTCCGTTGCCCCTCAGCTGGGAGGCTGGCAAACCGTGCCTGCAATCGATCCGGATGGTTACGTGAGAGCACCGTCATGCCCTTCTTGAACGCTGTGCGATAATTTTTGAACGTGCCCTCCTTCAACCCAGCCCACGACGTGATGAGCTCTTGAAGGCTAATGGAATCAGGTGTCTGTGCGATATAAGGCAGCTCGGCGGTGGATGTAGTGTTGCTGAGCCCAGAGAAGGGAGGGTACACAACTGCGTCAGAAATCCTCAGGCTTGTGAGGGACAACCCCAGCCTCTCGCAGACGTCGTTGACGAGTCGAACCTTTGCCATACTGACGTACCCCACTTTGGCGTTGTCATAGACCTGCGACCTGAGCGCGTCCATATCAGAGCAAAGCGTGCCGACGGCAGCTCGCAGGTAGGAGATGAGGGGCGAGTTCAGCTGGTTGCCGCGGCCTGCTGCTAAGGGGCTGCCGTTTGACGCAGATGCGGTGCTGAGGTGCGCTTGGTTATCGTTGAGTGCCGTGCTGGTGGCTGGCATAGCGCCTGGTGTCAGCGCTGATATCCCCAAGGTGGGCGCCTGCATGCCATGTAGCGGGGAATCAAGCGGCGACAGCAATGCACCCTGGGCACGTTGGACTTCAAACGCCGTGCCTTGGATAGCCTGTATATAAGGCCCTGTCAGCCTGCCACCGAGCGCACAGAATGATGAGACGCACCTCATCGTCCTTGTACACATACAGCACATAAACCGCAGTCGACTCATCATCCTCAAGGCCTTGCGTTTCCAATAAGGCCCTACGCTCATCCGAGGGTTTTGCGGTTTCTAGCAAACACCACCCGCCGACCGGCATAGCAACCCTGGGCTGGCCGTGCAAGGCCTCCGACAAAAGACATATCTCATGAAACCGATGGTTGTGACGAGTAAATTCGCCCCGAGGCGTGACGGAAACATCGTGAGGAACCACAGATGTTCCGATGCGCAGGGTGTGAAGGTCGGGAAGGGCGATGAGATCTCGCCTTGCTCGTGAATGGGCCAAGGCGGCTACCACCTCCCAAATGGAAGGCTGAAGAGTGATGAATGCCCTCTCAGCATATGAATATCCTCCCCTCATTGCCCTCGCTGTTGAGTCGACTCCAAGAAATACAAGGGATGGGCCCGCACCGCCATAGAACGATGTGGGGAATACCGTATGGTCCATCGTGAGTCCAGGAGGCACTGGAAGCAGGTCGGATGTGAATGCGGGCACACCATCTGGCCCAGAGGACTCCAGGCGAGCAGTAGAGTATTGAGGCCCATCGTCAGCGGCCGTCGTGGGCAATGAAGCAGAGGCGAGGGGGGCTCTGGAGGGCAGATTCGGGGATTGGGATGTTGGTTGGGATGGTGAGCCAGACCCCGCAGTGGCCCACTGAGCGGAAGGGTTCGACAGATTTTGAGGAGATTGTACGCTCGCAGGCTCGCCCTGTTCGGAGGGTTCCACACCAGCTTGATTCAACGATTGGGCAGGCTGGTAGCTCTGAGGAGGCAGGAACGATAACCCTGACACCTCCTGGAGCTCTATGACCAGGCCTGCAGCATGGGTAGGGTCGTAGGGAAGCTCGCCGTGGTCAAAGATGAACATGCTGTTGTCAAGGGTTCCTGCGGTTGCAAAAGCAACAACAGCAATGAGCACGGCATAGGAACCTGGCCAGCAGGCTTTACGCACCCGACATTTGCTCTCCAATGAGCTCAATATCATCGTCGTACATCTAGGTGCCGTGCCGCTATGCCGCTAGCACTACAAGGTGTCGCCGGTCAGCAGAATACGGTGGAGGGCGCTTGGTGGAGCGTACGTTGGAGATGCGTTTGCCCCAGAAAAATGCCACAGCGGTAGATACAGACGATGGGAGGCGGAGCGATGAGACAGCGTTGATGCAGCAACCCTCGAGTGCTCACCGAGGGGCAGAAGAGAGGGAGGAAAATATATTCATGCCATATCCCTTGTCCGATGAACGTGATCGTGCCCGCCAGGTACGCGACTCGACGCGTCACAGCGGGTCGCTCGCCCGGTGTCAAATTTGTCCCACTTCATCTGGTCATACAGTGGCCTTGAACAACGAGTGTCGCTAGGGGCCAGGATGAACTGGGCAACAGCCCAAGCGTTTGGGCAGATACGATCCAATTCCAAAACCTTGCACCAAATCCGTCCGGTAGCAAAGGGGCTTTCCGCCCGCTTGGCGCCTCCTTGATGGCGGGGTTTGGTATGCTCGGCCCAAGACGGACTAGGGAGCCTCCGATTATGATATGCAGCAGCGCCAGCTTCTCAGTCCCCTAGGCCAAAAGTGGAGTGAGGCACGCAGAATTTACTGCCGCTCACCAATCTCACCGGGGGTATCGGCCTTGACCCTGAATTGCCCTCGGCGGCACGGACGTTTGGTCATGTATTGAATCAAAGTGCACACTGAGTGCAGACACATGTACGACGATGCGTGCCCATTCGCTAATCCCAGGTCTCCCAACCTTCATCCTCTTCGTAATCGTGGTGGTACGGTTCCTCTAGCCATGAGTTGCAACTCTGGCCTGTCTCGCCTTGCACGACAATCTGCAGCTGCGCAGCGGCGTCAGGTTCCGTAGGCGTACGCTCCGTGACCTCTTGAAAGGATGCGGTTGCCACCTGCATAAGCGTGGCCAGGGATTCTTCGGTGGCGGAGCCAGCCTGCAGCTCACAGCGCATGCGAGCATGTGCAGGGAGAGTGATGTGGGAGAGGAGTAGTATGCCTGCGGCGGCGGTCGTAAAGAGCCGGAGCTCAGCAAGTCGCGTAGCGACGGTCGTCAGATTCTGGTGGACGGCCCGGGCAGGGCCAGGGGAGCTGCTGCTCGCTGCTCCTGCTTGGTCCAGGGTGAAAGAAAGCTCCAAACACTCCAGATTTGGCATTTGCTCCAACCCGTGAAGGACCTCTGACAGAGAGGCTGAACGTACAGGGCCGATGTGCAGGCTTGTGAGGTTTTTGAAGAGGGGGGACAGCCATGGAAAGGTGGGTTCAACAGACGCCATGCTGAAATGGCGCAGCAACGGGGCTATTCCATTGAGGAAGCTGTCTGGGATGACGTTGGCTTCGATGGACGGCCAGCTAGTGTTGAACTTGAGACGAAGTGTGTGGAGGCGCGGTGCGGGGATGGATAAAAAGTCGAGGAGCTCAAGGGTGCTAGCAAGGTATAGGGTGTGCGTGCGGGACAACTGATACTCGAGGAATATCCTCTGCCAGTCCTCATAGTCGTACTGTGGCATGGGAACACGAATGGTGAGCGGCAGTCGCTTGGCACGCCGTAAGAACTTCGCTGTGCCTGTAGGCCCCAGCCACACGGAAAGTCGAATGTCAGCCCACAGGGCTGGAGTCCCGATAGCCACATTGCGCCACTGTTGGCAGACGTGCGTTACGCGGGCCCACCCACACAGTCTCCCGCCCCGACCAACGGTCGGCCAAATTGTGGAGAGAAGCATGAAGATGACGACGAGGAGCTCTGGGGGGAGGCGAGCCACAGGCAGGCAGTTGTTATGCTTGTGGTGTACCATGCGGATGGCCTCCATGACAATTCCTGGTGAAGGTCTGTGAGTCATCCACTGGCAGCAGCGCATGCCCATATGAGACGCACGTGCACGTTCAGCAGCTGGGCCACCCACGCAAACCAGACTGACAGGTGCCTTACAAGAGGCTAGGCCTGGATAGCGACAATGCCTCAGGCGAAAGACCCAATATAGATAGAGGTAGCGAACGCACACAAAGTCAAGTGACGGGGGCCAGTGGAGATGAGTCGTGTAAATTGCGGAGAAAGAGCGAACACGGCAAGACAAATCTGAGTTCGGTCTGACTTACGTAATCCGGATCAAACTCGGCCCGCCGGATCAAGATCTGACCCACGTGTTTGTATATGGTCAAAGTTACATCACTCGGATCAAATATGGCCCGACAAATCAAGATCCAAATGGGGCCATGCAGTAAGCCGGCCAGCCCAAACTTAGCGGAAGGACCACAAAAGAACTTCCGTATGCAACGGATGTGTGTATGCCACTCATGCATGGTCAGGATAATCAAAAAGTACTGCATTGGTTTGGCCATAAGGCAGGAGTGAGCAAACAACAGTAGAGAGCGAGAGTAAGTAAAGCAGAGGGCCGAGCGAGATGAGGTACAAGCCAGCTGACCTGAGGAGATGTCAGCGTATATCCTCCGTGAGGGAGAGAAAGCACGCACCTTTCATCAACCATCACGGTGCCACGTTCTGTGCCCAGTCATGCGGGTTGATCTCTTGCGCGCCCCCAAAAGGACTCATTGGCGGCAGGCGGTATTCTGGAGTCACCGGCGGCATCGGCGGAGGTGAAGAGCTGCGTCGAGGGCGGCGAGAGCGCGGGGCTGGGGTGAGGGGCGTGAACGGGGTATTGGCAGGGGATGGGGTACGTGGAACACTTGACGGTGGGACACCTGCGAATATGACGGGGGAGCTGCCAGCGAACAGAATTGGCGAGTCAGGCACGTCGGCGGGGGGCGCGATGGGAGCGAGCGCGCTGGGGGTGAGGGTGTCGAGCCATGCGGGCGCTGCACAGAAGGGCGTAGGCTTAGGGGCGGCGAAGCGGGGAGTGCCGGACGCGACGGTGGGCGCTGGTGCAGGCGTAGCAACAGCAGGCGGCGGGATGTGGAACAAGAGTGCGGCCACCGGCGCAGGCGCAAAGGCGGCCACAGGCTCGACGCTGGCAAAGTGGGGTGCAGGTGACGCGTTGGTGAAGGCGGGCGCCGGTGCGGGTACGGGGGCCGCAATGTGGGAGGCAAAAGCAAAAGTGTGCGGGAGCACGGGAGCGGGGGCGGGGGCTGCGCTGGGGAAGGCAGGCGCTGGTGCGTTGTCAGTGAAGGCAGGCGTGGGCACAAAAAGGGGAGTGGCGGCCGGCGATGAGAAAGAGGATGGCAGTTGATGGGTTCCTGGCCAACAGAACGAGGGTATGTGGACTTGAAGGACCTAGAGAACATCCAGCTGTGATCAGTGAATTGTCAGTGTTTGAATAGTACTCTGGCGCGCACATAGAGTCCGGGGGCTGCAAAAACAACGGGAACAGTGACTTGGTGCGCCATGGCGAGATTCACTGGTGGAGTAAAGACGGAAGCAAAAGGGTGGTGGTTGTCAAGGCAAAGTTGCGCCGTGCACGCACGGGCGCTGATGCGGCTCTTCCACAATTTCCCACGTATGCCTTGGACCCACAGGGACCCACTGAGAGGCCTCAAATGTGCACCATCTCGTAATTGGCACAACGGTGAATATAATAATCCTAACACCCAACACCTCAGGCCTCTCCCTCGGACCCCCTTCCTGCGCCGTCATTGTTCCCCCATCCTGCCGCCCAATCTGCGTTGGCCCATTCTGTGCCATCAGCTTTCCCCCATCCTGCCGCCCAATCTGCGTTCCCCCACCTACTTGGGTCTATGGTGTCGTTCCAATCCTCGTCAAGTTCCTTCTGGATGCTGGGCGGGAGCCGGCGCATCTCCGCAGGCTCGGGGTACTTGCTGCGTGGCGCCGCCCTGCAACCGTAGCCCTTCCTCGTGGGGGCGTGAAAGTGATACTCGGGGTGGCACCTCAACCTTGCGAGGTCCATGTCCCAGACCATCAGCAAGCTTCCGACAGCACATTGAAAAGGTGCACACCAAGCCTTCGTCATCTCCTCCCGCCGCTTGTTCTCATCGGCTCTCTTGCGAGCCAACCGCTTCACCAAGGCAAGGGGATCCGTGTTGTTGATGCGCATTGGGTGATAGGTAGCGGGCAAAGGTAGAGTCACGGAGGGTAGTGATGGTGTGTGATCAAGGGGTGATCGTGAGCGCCAACTTTGTCCCGGACGGTGCGCCGACTTTGGCCGTCATGTTAACTAACACGACGCTCGCTTGGTGGATGTACCCTTATGTGTGCCCAGAAATCATAAGCTCTAAATGCCTCACTTTGGCAAGGCTTGCAGACTGGCTCGCTGACCAGGTAGGTCCTGCAGCCGTTGGGCCTGAGGGTAGGAATGCAGCAAAATTGGATGGTCTTGGTGAGCGATATCTTGTCTGGTCATGCCTCCATCACCCGGCAAACCCCGACGCGCCGTCTTGATGCGGCTCGCACCAGCGGAGAGCGTGCCGTCCTCTGGGACGATCGATCGCGGCGGGTCGCGACCGCGGCCGCATTGGGTGAAACCCGACTGTGGGGTTGAATAAGTAGGTGTCGTGAGAACGAGAGCATTAGTTCCCACCGTACCGCCAGCCTCTGTACCCCTTACATTGGCAACAACGCCAATGCACTTGATCTAAGTAATGCTGTTGAGTGCTCATCGGCCACAGCCTGAGTCTGCTTGAGCGCAGCACTCTCGAGACGCGCAATACCTCAGGCCGCTCGACCGCGTGACGCGTCTGTGGTCATCACGTGTTTGCGCGCAGCGCGCGCTCACTCAGCGCTGAGCGCGTCGCGCTCTCCTTTCCGTCATGATTTCATTGTCCACACCGGTTAGCGAGTTCATGAGGGCCTGAAGCCCTTGAGACTGAACCCGCCCCGCTTGTCCGTGCCGTGCCCGTTCGCCGGCACGCGAGGCGCGAGCCGATCTCCGAACACCTGCCCGTTTAGGATGTCGATTGGCGCGGGCGCAGTACTATGATAGCCTGCAGCGTCCGACCAGACGCGATGACCTTCTCGCGCGCAGAGAGCTCGATGCAGTCCACAATATGGCACATCGCCTTGCGGTCAGACCAGCGTGCTCAGCCGCGGGAGGGGTGGCCACCGAGTTTGGTGATGACAGCGGAGTTGCGGACGGCATTTCGGCAGTCGGGTCACGCGGTCACGCATCCGTCGACGGAGCAGTTTGCAAAGACTCTGAGTGGCACGAAATTGTTCAGGATAAAGAGAATTTACGTGCATGATACATACAGCCTACAGAGGGTGTCTAAGGAGCGAGTAATACATCGAACGAGTGACCGGGCAATGGGCACTGGGCAGGACCGACGTGCTGCCCCTACAGTGGGGTTTACCGCATGCGGTCGCGGACGCGTCCAGCCGCGATCGGTTGTCCCAGAGGACGGCACGTTCTGCACCAGCGTATGCGTCGGCACACACCGTCCCGATATGTCTTGCGCTCTGCGCACCATCAAAATGCACCTGAGTAGCCTTGAATGATACCAAACCAGGTGTCTCCTGGTTGCACAGACAAAATTATGTCTTTGGAATGCCCTCATTGAGGGCTACATGCCGTCGCCTGAGGGTGCCAGCATGAAAGTTCACAGTAGCGCATCAATTCTGCAGACGGTCTATCAAACAAGTCGACGGTGTATTATACAATGCACAGCATCAATACCATAGCCCACATGAAGCTCAACAACAACCCAGCGTCAGGACCTCTCCGCACGCAACTCTTGCAGATCGTGCTGCAGCTCCTTCCTCTTCCCGGAAAACATCTCCACGGCGTGCCTCCAGCGCATCGGCAGCTCTTGATCCAGACGAGCTTTTAATGCCGGGTCTTCTTTGCACAGCCTGTCTTCCGTCCGATATCCGTACGCCTGCCAGCGCACGAGATCTCCTGCACAATATTGTGTGAAAGACTGGCGGATCTCGCCTTCTTGAATCGGCGTGTTGCTGTGAGTCAAGATTGCTGACGGGATCAAGATGGTGGAACCGGGAGGAAATTCTATAACCAGCCCTAGCTCCCAGATTATCAAGTGGCCACCTTGCGTGTGGTCGTAGTCTCCAAGCGCTGTAATGGCGCACCAGCCATACGGCATGTTCCTATGGTCACGGTGGGGCTTCGTCAGAGCTTGAGGCCCAAAATTGAACGTAACGGTTGGAAACACGCTGTTTGCGAAGGGCTTCTGCAGAGAGGTGTCTTGCGCCATGATGCCGGTGACAACGTCGTTCACATGAAGGAACAGCTTGGGGCGGTGAAGTGACAGAGCGCCTGGCCCCCAAGGAGAGGTCAGCGCAAGCCTACAGAGGCAAGGTCATATGCACTCACTGCTTTGAAAACCTGCGAACCGTTTCAGGCCAGGGTGCCTCAGCAGCCTCTCTCGTTGCTTGGTCTGGGTAACTGTTGCCGCTTTTCTCGCTTTGGTGTTGTAAGGCTCCTATATTGTGGACGTCAGATGCATCAAGGGCGCGAGACATGTGTATACGTACCGTAGGCCCACCACCAAATGTAAACCCTGCGCGCATGACCGGGTAATGGCCCCGCGAGTGCGGGTCAAGCGACACGGCATCAAAGTTGCACTGCTCTGCAACGTCCGAAAACAGCACGCTAAGGCCCTTAGCTTCCCCTTCCCATGTGGCATCCTTGGGAGGCCGGCCCGCCATTTGAACGATGACACGGTCCGACCTGTCGAATATCGACTCACTTGCACTAAGGGTGAGAAGAGCGTTAGCCTCGGCGGTTGGACAAACTCAACTGAGACATGAAAGTACGCACACACCATCCCATCGCTTCAGCTGAAACTTGTAGTCGTCAACAAGCACATGCCAAGGCACCAGGCCACCGGCGTACAGCTTTGCAAGATGCACCGCTAGCTTGCAGAGGCCAGGCTGTGCGGAAAAGCTTCCCTTTGCAGCCTTAAACTCGGCCGCATCTGCAGGAAGCAGCTGCGGGATCGAGCGTGCAGCGTACGCCTTTGCCATATGTTCCGTGGGCAACGGCAAGCCAGACGCCGTCCTTGGCCTCTTCTCCGCGGCCTCAGCACGTTTCTTGCGTTTCCAGAGCTTCGTTCTCGCCCGCTGCCGGTCTTTCCTCGACTCCACCTGCTTGCCTCCGCCCACAGCGCTCTCTGCATCGTCATCCTCAACATCCCTGCCAATCACAGCGTCAACCTCATCAAGCAACTCCCGCGCACGTTTGCGAGAGGGTTCACGAGCTGCCAGCGGGGTGCTGGTATCCGCTGTCGAGGCTTCATCGTCATGCATGCCGGCGGCTGGGTCCTGCCTCGCGACTGCCTCGCCTCCAGCTGTGCCGGCGTTAAGAGGCCGCGCATGCTCCGCAGCAAGCGAGCCAGCAATGGCGTCTGCCAGGTTGAAGTCGTATGGGGAAAAGGTCTTGTTTGACCGTGTCTGGAGCCCTCGCATCAGCCCCCCTGCAGCTGCACAATGTCCCGAGCTAACATACCTTGCGCATCGTGTCTATTTCTGATCCGCTTAGCAACCAAACGGTGGCACCTTGAGCCTCAATGGAAACTAGAATGGCAGGAGAAAATTGGTCAAGGATTGTCCAGCACGTGCACAAGAAATGGAACAGCCCGCGCTGACGTGACGCTACGCGGTGACGGCACCTGGCGCGCATAATGCCCTACGTCTCCATGAGATGTGCCTGCACAGGTACAAAACATCTGGTGTGACCTCATGCAAGCTTGTGCAGACACGCCTCAAGGGTGCACAGGCCGTGTGGTCTGCCAACTTGAAGGAGAGCCCGACATGGGGATGCGGGAGGAGTCAAAGATTACGACTTACATGACGTTCGCCGGGTTTGCACCAAGCTAGGCTTGAACTCGCAAGACAGCAGATTGGAGGGATAAAAACGGGTTGCGAAGCGGTTAAGATCAGGTCGCTTGAAGTTGAACAGCGCAAGGTTGAACATGACCACGTGATTTTTGGCAGGCACGCAGTCAATTCATGTCTTCCGGATCAAACTCGGTCCTACGAATCAAGATCGGGGCCTCGTGCGAGCAGTAAAGCACAGACGTCATGGTACAGTACCTACTTGACAATCAATGAAACACCTAGACACAAGAGTACTGTTCTTTCAACCTCTATTCCAACTCTGTGCGACGCAGAAATGACTAGAAAGATTGCATGTTGCATCCCTAAGATACAGATGAATCAGTATCGCCGAAGGGAGAACAGAAGAGGATGTACCGGACGAACGAGAGCACGCCCCGCGTCGTACAAGCACAAAATCAAATGAGGCAACTGAGAGCTCCAGGTGGGCGCCGAGACGAAAGACATTGGATGTCTGGTTGGCGAGATATGAGGATATCAGTGTGAGCCAGGGTATGAGGAGGAGGGGAAGCCACACCCGGACACCGCCTGAACGCCTGGACACGCGGGTGGCATCGTCGGAACCGTCTTATCAACCTCTACGCGACGCAGAAACAACGGGCTCGATTGCATGTCAGGTCCCTGAGATATGGAGCTATGAGTGTCGCCCAAGGGAGAACAGAGGAGGACGTACCGGACGAACGAATGCACGCGCGGAGTCGTACAAGCACACAAACAAACAAGGCGACTGAGAGCTCCAGGTGGGCGCCAAGACGACAGACATTGGATGTCTGGTTGGCGAGATATGAGGATATCAGTGTGATCCAGGGTATGAGGAGGAGGGGAAGCCACACCCGGACAACGCCGGAACGCCTGGACACGCGGGTGGCATCGTCGGAACCGTCTTATCGACCTCTACGCGACGCAGAAACAACGGGCTCGATTGCATGTCAGGTCCCTGAGATATGGAGCTATGAGTGTCGCCCAAGGGAGAACAGAGGAGGACGTACCGGACGAACGAGGGCACGCGCCGCGTTGTACAAGCACACAATCGAACGAGGCGACTGAGAGCTCCAGGTGCGCGCAGAGACAAAAGACATCGGATGTCTGGTTGCCGAGATATGAGCAAATCGGTGTGAGTCTGCGAGCCGCAGAAATCTCCATCTCTCAGTTGTAGAGAGTTGTAGAGTAGTAGCCGGTGGATATATGTAGCGACGGATATATCCACGATTGATCCGGACTCTGGGCTGTGCAAAATCTTGTTCCTATTTGTGTTGTTGATGCGCCATATCTGTGGTGCTGATGCGCCCATGTTTGCTGATGTTTGAGTTGTTGATGCGCCTATATTTGGTCTTGTTTATACCATGTTGAACTTCACAGCTGCGTCGCTGGCAGCCTCTTGTCCTTCCACACCCGCCATCTCCCTCTGCCCAGCACCCTTTCTCTCTTCTGTGCTCCTCTGCTCTTACAGCAGTGTGCTTCTGGAGAGCTCAGGTGAGCGTCTTCTTTGCTGCATGCGGCTTGTACCCCATCATTCCTGGTGTCTAGCTTCTGGAACATCTCGACAATGGCTGACCCTTTTCTCTCGACACAGGTGTAACAGCTTTTCTTTCCATTCTGTGGGCTTAGGAGAGTCTTTTTGTGTTGAGCTCGTTGGGCATTGCTAACTGTGCTTCTTTTTCCGTAGGTTCCCTTCAAAACATCCAGGTGAGCCTGCCTCAGGCTGCCATGATGCGTGCTTCCTGTTGCTTACCATGCTTCCCCCGAGGACGGTTGTTCAACCAGAGAAGTCAGTCCGTCTTGCATCAGAATCAGGTCGCCGCAGATCCCACTCACCACGTCAGGCGAGCGTTTTTCCTCCTCATAGAGTCCTAGTACCAGATTATATCAAACATTTGTGGTGCTCAGCACAGCACCCTAGTGTACTGCACCACACATAATTGACAGAATTTCTATTCCACCATAGAAATTTCTATCAATTCTCAGCATTGACAGGCTTGGCTCATATATATACAAAAATGCGCTGGCTACAGGAGTTGAACCCGCAGCCTCAAGCTTACATAATGTACTCTGAAAGCGTGCTGTTTACCACTTTACCACAGGGGCTTGTACAAGTGCTGGCTCTAAATAGGATAAGTACACCTACTGCCCCCTATTGTATACATGATATCTAAATCATTCCTCAACGTAAAAGTACATATTATATATCGCTGGAAAGCTAGAAGTAAGGGCTATTCAACCGCATACATGTTCTGCCTGCGTTCTGACGTTTACCGTGGGAATGATATAAGATATGCTTGGCATAACTTGTATCTCATGTGTTCTCATTTATATTTGATGATATTTAGCTCTAGAACATAATATTATGCTATAGTACAACATGTTATAGCTTTAAGTACCTTGGATATAGTTGTATAATTTGTACAGAACCCAAATAGATATATAAATAGCTTATCAAAGGCAAATGTTGTTGTATTCTCGCAGCAGAAATACAAACGCAGCCAAGACAGGTATGCGGTTGGATAACCCCTAATCCTAGCTTTCCAACGACATATGATATGTATTTTTACGTTGAGGAATGACCTAGATATCATGTATACAATAGGGGGCAGTAGGTGTACTTAGCCTATTGAGAGCCAGCACATATACAAGCCCCTGTGGTAAAGTGGTAAACAGCACGCTTTCAGAGTACATTATGTAAGCTTGAGGCTGCGGGTTCAACTCCTGTAGCCAGCACATTTTTGTATATATATGAGCCAAGCCTGTCAATGCTGAGAATTGATAGAAATTTCTGTGGTGGAATAGAAATTCTGTCAATTATGCGTGGTGCAGTACACTAGGGTGCTGTGCTGCTCACCACGGAAAATTTGAAAGAATCTGGTACAGGTAGTGCCTCATAAGCCTGGAGCCATGCCTCGCTGACCTTGTTATTATCATGTTCTTTTTGGAGGGGATGCTCCTCAGTCTGTTCGCGCGGCACATCCTTCGCGTGGTGTGCCCTTGTGCGCATTGTGCTCCCGGCTTAGCACGCTTTGTGCGCGGCCGCTCACCCTCTAGTCGTCGTGCGCGGCAGGTGTTCTCAATGGAGGCGCCCTCGTGGTCGCGGGGAAAATGTTCCTGCGGCGGCCACGAGCCTGCCGCATGTGTGCACGACGCACCCGGCATAGCATGCTTTGCATGCAGCCACCCGCCCTCTAGTCGTCTTGCGCGGCGCACTGGCAAGTGCTCGGATGAGGCCACACCCAGGCATCTCCTTGCATGCACCGATGCGCTGCGTATCGACTCGCGCTTGCGCACGGCAGGTGTTCTCAATGGAGGCGCCCTCGTGGTCGCGGGGAAAATGTTCCTGCGGCGGCCCGAGGCCTGCTGAATCTGCGCACAGCGCATCCGGCTTAGCACGCTTCGTGCGCAGCCGCTCACCCTCTAGTCGTCGTGCGCAGCAGGTGTTCTCAATGGAGGCGCCCTCGTGGTCGCGGGGAAAATGTTCCTGCGGCGGCCACGAGCCTGCCGCATGTGTGCACGACGCACCCGGCATAGCATGCTTTGCATGCAGCCACCTGCCCTCTTGTCGTCTTGCGCGGCGCACTGGCAAGTGCTCGGATGAGGCCACACCCCGGTGTCTCCTTGCATGCACCGAAGCGCTGTGTATCGACTTGCGGTTGCGCACGGCAGGAGTTCTCGATGGAGACGCCCTCGCGGTTGCGGGGAAAATGTTCCTGCGGCGGCCCGAGGCCTGCTGAATCTGCGCACAGCGCATCCGGCTTAGCACGCTTCGTGCGCGGCCGCTCACCCTCTAGTCGTCGTGCGCGGCAGGTGTTCTCAATGGAGGCGCCCTCGTGGTCGCGGGGAAAATGTTCCTGCGGCGGCCACGAGCCTGCCGCATGTGTGCACGACGCATCCGGCATAGCATGCTTTGCATGCAGCCACCCGCCCTCTTGTCGTTCTACACGGCGCGCTGGCAAGTGCTCGGATGAGGCCACACCCCGGCATCTCCTTGCATGCACCGATGCGCTGTGTATCGACTTGCGGTTGCGCACGGCAGGAGTTCTCGATGGAGACGCCCTCGCGGTTGCAGGGAAAATGTTCCTGTGGCGGTCTGAGGCCTGCTGCATCTGCGCACGGTGCAACCGGCTTAGCACGCTTTGCGCGCGGCCGCTCACCCTCTAGTCGTCGTGCGCGGCAGGTGGCACCCTCGTGGTCGCGGGGAAAATGTTCCTGCGGTGGCCCGAGGCCTGCTGCACACGTGCACGACGTGCCCGGCTTAGCATGCTTCGCGTGCGGCCACCGCCCTCTAGCCGTTTTGTGCAGCGCGCTGGCAGGTGCTTGTATGAGGCCACACCCCGGCATCTCTTGCATGTGCAGACGCGCCTTGCAGGCTACTACCATATTACTTGCACCATATTGTACTGTACTGTAATATACCCAAGCCGCCGTGCGCAGCGCACCCGCAGATGCTCGCATGATGCCACACTAGGCATCACTTGCACGTGCAGGTGCGCCTCGCAGGTGCTTCTACCGTATCATACACACCATATTTCTTTACTATACCCTACCCCAGCTGCCGCACGCCGGGTGCGCCTGCAGAGGCATCTCCTGCACACGCAGGCGTGCCATCCACAAGCGGGGCGTTGAGGTCCTGGAATTCTGCGAGGGTGTCGACTCGGATGGTCAGTAGCGCAGGAGCTGCGCTTCATGGGTACGGCGCGCTGCACTTCCTCAGCCTTGCAGGCGCCTCCGTGATGTGCATTCTGCAAAGGCAGGGTTTGCGGTTTGCCACTCGCCTGCCCAGGCATTCTCGATGGCAGGGACAACTGCAGCCGCGAGCGAGGCTACACATAAGGCGTCAGAGCGGGCTTGGCGAGGGGCAGGATAGTCAGAGGTGTACCTGTCAGCGCAGCTCGTGTTGACGCTGCATTGCGCAGGGTGAGCAAGATCGACTGTCTCGCCATCCGTTGTGGGCTCCGCTGGACAATTGGAGCATAGCACGCTTCGGAGCACAAAGCTGAGGAGAGAAACTCCGTGAGATGACGGAACTCCTCACAGCGTGTCATCAACTTACGAAGGGCTTTTGCACTCGCACAGCACTGTACATGTGGCCGCATCGCTCATGCGGCCCGCAGCTCTTCGTTCCTGCTCGCTCAAGTGCCGGCACCGCTGCTACGCATCGCTACAAGTGCGTGCGTGTGCAGGGCCGCGGGAGGTATCCGCGGGGAGTATGGCGCTTCGCGCATTCGAGCGCATCGTGCAGACGCGCAGACGATCGTCTGTCTTCATGTCATTTTGAGTACGAGGCGTCACAAAACGTACACATACGTACCTTCTCCAGAACGCGGCAATACGGCGTCGGAGGCAGTCTGCGACCCATGTCTCGTGGCGCGGAGGCCGCAGTTCACAAATGGTGACGGCAGCACTGCTGGTGCGTTGGCAGTCAGCTCGACATGCTCGCAATAATCAGAAGGCAGCAGCGTACGTACCGCGCGGGATGATGGTAATGGGATGCACGCACAAGCGAGTGACCTGCGGCTCCTCCACTGCATGCTCACGCCCCAGCCGGCGCCTCGCCAATCCTCAGTGTGATGCTGGGCTCGCGGAAATGGGCGCCGACGGAGACTGCACTGCGCCCGCACGGAGAGTGAGTGCTGGTAGACATCGGCACATAGTAATGCAGATACTTACGACGTGAGCAGGAGCACGATACGCGCCGCTGTTGGCCCTCAACAAACAGAATTGCCAGCTGCGTGTGGGCGAGAATGGCTCGCATCAACGCATCCTGGACAGACCACGGACTGTGTGCACGATGGCGGATCAATGGCGAAGTGAGGGAATGGACCGAGCATGCAATGCATGCGCCAGCGTTGCGGTCGAGGCAAGACGGCTCTATTGTAAGTACCGCGTTGACGTGCGGCAGAGAGCGACGTGCTCACCCGCTTCATATAAGGCTCTGTTCAAGTGCGGAACGTCAGCATTCTGGAGGCAATGTCACGGCGATCGCAGGCGCGCATGGAGTTGGGTTGCCACTGGCCGTTCGTGATTATGGCAGAGCGTGGCGGTCGTCTCTTGTACTGTACGCGATATTATATATCAGAGGTTTTACACAGCGCAATCAGGGGACTACGCACTGCTGAGCACAGTATCCACACATAGCTCGTTGGTCGCGCCGCACGCCTGCCGTCTGGATACTAACGGTGCTGGACCGTCGATGCCGTCCTGCTGAGCGGATATGGTGAGCGCATCCTGCCTGCAGCATTAACGCCATTCCGGTGGTGTATTCAACCTGTAGACAGCGCCGCACTGCGACGTTTGCAACGTCAACAGGCCCTGGAAAAAGCAGCGCGGCATTTGGACCGGGAGATCGCAAAGACATACCAAGCAGAGCAGCGTCGTGGCCTCAATCCCAGAATGTGCGCGAAGTAGGCCAGGCTGTTCATGCTGGCGTAACACATCAGCACAGGTTGGCTATCCAACGACGAGCGTATGGCCCTGCCACATTGGAAAAGCAGATCCGCCGCTGCATCGCGATATTCATGGGCAACAAAATCGACAGCAACCGATGCACGCGACGCTGCGATCCCTGGAGCTGGTTCAAATGGCGCGAGTGAGGGATCAGAGTGCGCGGCTGAAAATCGCTTACCCGGCGCTGACCCGCAGGAGCTTCTGCGGAACTCAAGCCCGCAACGGCGGATGCATACTAGAACATGCGGCATGGGCCAGATTCAAACCAAATTGAGAAGCAGGGGATGCAAGAGGCGGACGTTCTAGGGCTGCCTGCCTGCTTTGAGCATGGCGAGAAGGGAGTAGAGTGGGAAAATGCATGGCTCCATTGCAGATCTAAACACAAGTGTACCATAGAGATTTACTGCTGCTCCAGCTTCACCCACACGCCACCCGGGTCCCCCGTCAGCAGCTCCATGCCCTCCGCGGGCTTGAACTCCAGCTTCTTCTCGCAGTATGAGCAGTGGAACAGGCTCAGCTTCCCATGAGAACGTTTACGGTCAAAGTCGAGGGAGCGGAAGGCGCCGCACTGGGGGCACTGAGCAGGCAGGGCTTGGCCAAATGGCTGGATGGACTTATGAGACCAAGCCATCCGCACCACCTCACATTTGCGGCCTCTGGCCGCAAGCCTGTACACCCCGGTGACGCGGGCGATGTCAAGACTCGCGTCAAGGAACACACAAAGAGCCGCCCAAGTCACCGACCGGACCAGATCTAGGGACGAGATGAGTGAGAGTGCTGTGACCAACAGCGCAGGCAATAGATTGCGTACGGTGTAGACGAAGTGAACAGTCTGAAGAATAGAGAGCGAAATGCGAGTCCTTATATACTAAGTAAAGCCAAACAAGGGTAAACAAGAGAATAATAGATAGCGGAACAATAAGGGAGGAACCATGACAATGGAGAACAATCAGAAGTGAGAACAATAGTGTGCATAGCCTCGCCATAGATCATCATGGAAGGGTCCGGAAAGACCTGGATCAAGGAGAAGTCTGGATCATGGTCCGTGATCGATGATGGGTGTGGATAGCAGTCAAGAGAGTCGAAAGAAATGGAGCGATTCGTGACATCACCCCCTCTCTAAGACGCGCTTTCTCCTGGAGCGCATGATCAGCTTGTAGTGCATCAAAATAGATGAGTCCACGTAGCGCAGGAGGGCGAACAGCCCGCGGATGGTCCTTGTAGAACTTGGTTATTGCTCCGGTGGCATTGGTCATAGCTGTCCGAGGGAGCCATTGATTCTCGGAGTCGGGATAACCAACCCACTTGACAAGGTATTGAATGCCACGCTTGTTGGGTGTGAGTCTTGCGTCTAGGACCGCTTCTACCTCGTACTCCTCTTCAGCATTGACTATTTCGGGCGGTGGTGCAAGGAAGTTGGGTCCGTGAGCCGAGGTTTCGACGTAAGGAGTCAGAAGGGATGCATGGAATACAGGGTGGATTCGCCAAGTGGGGGGGAGCTTCAATCGATAGTTCACTGGCCCGATGATTTCAGTGACTGCGAAAGGTCCTACACGTCGCGGTGACAGCTTAGCTTTTGGTTGTGTCGTCTTGATGTGTTTCCCATCTAACCATACCCGATCTCCCACCTTGAAGCGTACACTGTCTTTGATATGGTCGGCATTGTTGCGTTTCATAACCTCCGCTGCAGAGCGTAAACTGGCTTCGACCTCCGCACGTACTTGCTCCATGTGTTGAAGGCGTTCTTCTACTGTAGGAATGGTCGACGTAGAGTGAATGGGGGGTATGGCATGAGGCGTATATCCAAGGAGCATCTCGAAGGGTGACCGATTCGTGGCGCTATGAACCCGATGGTTATGCGAGAATTCAGCGAAGGTTAACCACTTCACCCAATCATCCTGTCGATAGTTGCAGAACACTCGTAGGAACTGCTCCATCTCCTGGTTGACGCGTTCGGACTCGCCATCTGTCTGCGGGTGGTAGGCTGTACTGAGGGCCGACTTGATGCCTAACTTGTCGAGTACGCCGCGCATAACTTTTCCTGCGTACTGAGGTCCGCGGTCGGAGATAAGTCGATCCCAAAGGCCGTAATGACGGTAGATTTTGTCGAAGAGAATGTCCACCGTGCCATCGCTTGTGATTGTCTTGTTGCAGGGTGTGAACGTGACGTGTTTAGTGAACCTGTCGACTATGACACAGATTGAATCGAATCCGTCGCAGGGTGGGAGTTCAACTACAAAGTCCGAGGTGATGACTTGGAATGGTCGACTGGGGATGGCGTTCGGGATGGTCTCAACATGTGTTCGATGATTCTGCACCTTTGTTGCTTGGCAAGTAGCGCAACCGTCGACGTAGTCACGTATGAAGACTGACATACCGGGCCACCAATATTCGCGTCCAACTAGTTCATGTGTCTTGTGGCGTCCTGGGTGTCCTGCTGAAGGGTTGTCGTGATGCATCTGAACAATGTCACGTCGCAGTTGATCGTCTGCAGGGACGTAGACTTTTCCCCGAAACAGGACCAGTCCATCTTCGGTGTTCCATTCTTCTAGGTTCTTTGTTAATGATCGAGGCCCATTGCCGAGTATGACGTCGAGAGCCTTGACAACTTCTATGTCCTTGGTCTTTGCTTCTCGGATGCGACGTCGGAGGTCGTGATTGCCAAGGGAGGTGACAGCGCCAGGACGAGTAGCGCGGATGCGGAAAAATTGAGGGTCCAGTAGTACTCGTTCCGCGTTATCGTCCTCCACCCCCTCTCTATGGTCAGGTCGCCTCGACATGGGATCCGCACGTTGAGAGATTCCTGGTTTGTGGATCAGTTCGAAGTCGAAACGTGTAAGGAATAACGCCCATCGAGCTTGTCGACGACTCAGCTTCTGGGCAGAGCGAAAGTATTCCAAATTCTTGTGATCCGTCCAGATTTCTATGCGATCTGGAGCGCCTTCGAGGTAGTGGCGCCAAGCTTCGAGGGCGCGAATGATGGCCAGGAGTTCTTTGTCATAAATGTCGTAGTTGCGTTCTGGGTTGGAGAGCGACTTGGACAGATATGCGACTGGATGCCAGAGGTTGTCGTCACCACGCTGCGAGAGTATGCCTCCTGTTGCGTAGTCTGAGGCGTCGACTTCCACCAAATATGGTTTGGTAGGGTCAGGCATGACAAGGACGGGAGATGAGGTGAACGCAGCTTTGAGGTTATCAAAGGCCTCTTGGCATTCGGTTGTCCAGTTCCAGGCGTAATCCTTCTTGGTTAGGGCAAACAGTGGGTGCGCAATCTTGGAGAAGTCACGGATGAAACGCCGGTAGAAATTCCCAAATCCTAAAAAGGATTGGACGTCTTTCACCGTTCGTGGCGCTGGCCAGTCTGCAATTCCAGCGACCTTGACTGGGTCCATAGCTAAATGATCATGGGAAATGATCAGACCAAGGTACTCGACTGAGGATTGTTCGAAGGTGCATTTCTCGGGTTTCAAGAACAAGTCGTGTTCGCGAAGTCGTTGCAAGACTTGTCGTACCAGGCGGCGATGTTCTTCAAGGGTGTCGGTGAAGATAAGAATGTCGTCCATGTAGATGATGACTTTGCCGAGGTCGATGAGGTCCTTAAAGAGTTCATTCATCATTGCTTGGAACGTGGCGGGTGAATTCATGAGGCCAAAGAACATCACCAATGGTTCGAAGAGTCCGCGGTTAGTTTTGAACGCCGCTTTCCATTCGTCGCCTTCCTTGATGCGTACGTTGTTGTAACCCCAGCGGACGTCCATCTTGGTGAAGACCTTGGCACCCTTGAGCTTGTCGACGATTTCAGAGATAAGCGGCAGCGGGTATTCATTCTTGACCGTCCCCTTGTTCAGTGCGCGATAGTCCTGAACTGGTCGTAGCTTGCCATCCTTTTTCTTAACAAAGAAGAATGGACTCGCCATGGGAGACTTGGATGGGCGTATGTAGCCCTTCTCCAAGTGTTCATTGAGAAAGGTGTCTAGTTCCACTTGCTCAGCTGGCGACAACGGGTAAACCTTACTTGGTCGTGGTTCAAAACCGTCCTTGAGGTCAATGGCGTGGTCCCATGAACGGCGTTCCGGAAGACGTTCAGAAGAGGTTTTGTCAAAGACATCGCGAAAGTCTTGGTACGGGGGCGGAACTAATTCCTCAAATTCTTTCTGCACTGAAGGTCCGGCAGCTTTTTCGGCGAGCTTTTGTGCGTTCGTGAAAGCTGCTCGTATGTGCACCGGTCCTGGTTCGACAGGCGGGGGAGTGAACGGAATATCGAAGGCGGGTAACACACCAGCGAGCTGCAATCCGTGCATCATCCATGCATGTTCCATGGTGAATCGTTCTTCATTGTCTTCCGTGAACAGGGCGCCGAGCGTTGGGGATCGCGTAGTGCGAAGACGTACTCCATGGACACGACGAGCTGGAACAACGTACTTTGGCATTGTTGGTGGAGGTGGTGGAACTTCACGGCGCGGCCTGGTAGTAGGCCGTGGGGCTGCAAGCGGTTTGGAAGTCTGTCGTTCTGTGCGTGTTGATAAATTCTTGACCGGTGGTGCGTGCAACTTGCAGGATGGTGGGCAACGAGTCATGTCGACGCGCTTTTTTCGCCAGTCAACTGCCGGATTGTGAAATTCCAGCCAGTCTGTGCCAAGAATCATGTCGTAGTCGCCGATGTCGGTGAGGAAAAACTCAGCTTCTTCCTCATGATAGGATGTTGAGTCCTTGGCATAGATGTGAATTGTCTGAGTTGTCGAGTAGCGTACCCAGCCCATGATGTTTTCGGTGTTATCGACATTGCGAACGGGGAATGGCCGGGGTAAGGGTTTCAAGGGAAGTCTGTGTTCAGTGGCAAACTTGGGATGAAGGATGATTCCTTCTGCTCCGCTATCGAGCAGAGCATCGGCGTCGATGAGTTTTCGTGGTTCGTTGAGTCGTAGCTGAACTTGAAGGGCGATCGAGGGTGATTGCCTGTTGCGTGTGACAGCGGACATGTAGATCGCAGAGGGGTACGATTGCTCACAAATGTCCGATGAAGAGAGTACAGCATAACGATTCGATGAACTTAACGAAAACCTTGAGCCACCCGCGGACGACGCGACCGGGGGGCGCTTCAAAAACCCTCTACCATGTCCTTCAGGAAGGCCTTTGCTTCCTCTGCTTCATCTCCTTCGAGTCCCTTGAGCTGCGCAGTCAAGTCTGAGATGGCACGGGTGACCGGTGTGATCTCTGCTTGAGTGGTCGTGGGAGCTACTCCCGGCGCCGGGCCGGTTTCTATTGCTCGGACCGTGGTAGCATTGCGCGGGTTCAGTGGGCAATTGAACGCGATATGCCCAGTCTGACGGCACCTGAAGCAACCACCTTTCAGTCGCAACTGCTCGCGCTCTTGATCCGAGAGCTTTGTGAGAGTCTGGGGGGAGGTGGAAGCTGCGGCCACACGTGCGCGAGTCTTTGGCGTGGTGGGCGGGGAAAATGAAGTCCTGGCAGGGCGCTTGGTGGCTGCCATCGTGCGGACGCGCTCGATGTAGGCAGCATTCCTGTCCATTGCCTTCTTCTTCCACTGCTCCAATGTTACTGGGACGGGGTCTGCGCGAAGACAGTCGTCGAGAAGTCCGGAGTTCAGTCCTTTTTTGAAGAAGTAAATGAGGGACTCCCCGGTATACTGGGTCCTAGGGACCAACGCTTCGAAGTCCGTGATGTACTCCGTGACAGTTCGCGTGCTCATCTTGAGGTGATCAAGTTCGGCGCGGGCGGAGTTCGTCTCATCGAGAGGCGCAAAGTCGATGTCAAAACGAGCGAGGAGTTTGGCGAATGTGTCGTATTTACGCTGGTACGTGCTGCTCTTCGCGTATGCCTCGTCGTCGTCGTCGAGGATCTCGTTACTGCGCGCCTCAGCCCACTTGCCTGCATTGTCTCCTTGGCAAAGATCGAGGAACAATGTGATCTTGTCATCATCCGTCACGTACTTGGTGGCGTTGCCTCGCAAGAACATGCGGATGCGCGTTTTGAAGTGCTTGGACATGGTACGATCACCAGTGAACGGTGTCGGCTTAACACCGATCTCGCCTTTGGCAGGGGCCGAGGTTGTCGTGGTCTGGTTACTCATGATGGTGGGCGCAAGTGGGATGGGGGTAGGGACACGAGTCGGTGGTTGCGTGGGTACGGGAGTCTGGGTAGCGGATCGAAGGGTATTCGAGCGTAGGGCCTGCTGAACAGCAATGTCGCGGGAAACTATGGCACAGGTGGCGAGCTCTTGGACTGATAGTAGGCGATTGTTACTCACCCAGAACCACCAATCTTGCGTAGGATCACCAACTCGTGGCTGCCAATATGTTGCTCGGCGAGAGTGGTTGCGTAGCCAAGCGTACCACTTGTTGGTGCGTTGATCAAAGTGGATGCCTTCCGGGACAACTGCGGGTGTGGTGCGGGGAGCAGGTGGGGGTTCAGGGGACTCGGGACTCGGAGTGCGTGACGGGAGTGGTGTGAGCGATGGTGTGCGATTGCGGGTGTCTTGGCGATGTTCTCGGTCTGCGCGGATGTTCCGAAGATAGCGGCGAGCCTTCGCAAAATCAGCTTCTTCGACGTCTGGGAAATCTTCCCTATCTATGAACCACCAGAAGTGACCGTGCTTGTCACGATCAACGTCAACGGCGCGTGGTTGGGACTCTGTGACAATGAAGTAGGTCCCAGGTTTGCGTCCTTCGAAGATACCTTCTGGGAGTACAAGCGATGGTGGATCAATGGTGCAGATCTAGAAGAAATCCGCCGCAACGGGGCGACGGGGGCGAGGCTGGGGAATCGAGGGTGGGGAAGGGCGTGTGAGGCGACGGAGTCGTTGGGCGAGGGAGATCGTGGGTTCAGGGCTTGGAGCGGGTGTGGGTCGTCCGCCAACAACAAAGTGCACTGGGTTGGAGCGAGGGTCAATGTACTGATCGATGGGGGATAGCTGAAATGGTTGATGGTACGCGTACTCCGTGGTGTCGAAGTTGTACCGATTTAGATCAACGTCAAAGACTACCTTGATGCGGACGTATAAGAAAACGCTGACCGCACTGTGATTCCAATGCCACTCTGCTATCAGAGCCCACTTTCCGTGTATTGCCCAAAGGTCCTGTTCGCAACGGTCACGGACGTTGAGGATGTAGTTTGAAGCGTTGGCAAGATCAATTGGTTGCGGGAGATGTGGCTGATGATCAAGGTGATAAGGGCTGAGGTACCTCTGCTGATATATCAGCCAGCAAGCGTGGGAGGCCGTGGTGTCAATGGAGGTTTTACGTCGCGTGGACGGCAGAGATGAGAGTGATGAGAGAGATGAAGAGGTGAGGTGGGCGTAGGAGAGACTGTTCAAGTGTCAAGACTCGCGTCAAGGAACACACAAAGAGCCGCCCAAGTCACCGACCGGACCAGAGGGACGAGATGAGTGAGAGTGCTGTGACCAACAGCGCAGGCAATAGATTGCGTACGGTGTAGACGAAGTGAACAGTCTGAAGAATAGAGAGCGAAATGCGAGTCCTTATATACTAAGTAAAGCCAAACAAGGGTAAACAAGAGAATAATAGATAGCGGAACAATAAGGGAGGAACCATGACAATGGAGAACAATCAGAAGTGAGAACAATAGTGTGCATAGCCTCGCCATAGATCATCATGGAAGGGTCCGGAAAGACCTGGATCAAGGAGAAGTCTGGATCATGGTCCGTGATCGATGATGGGTGTGGATAGCAGTCAAGAGAGTCGAAAGAAATGGAGCGATTCGTGACAGGCGAGGCCGGACGCATCTCCAAGGACATGCCCAAGAACGCGGTTGATGTCATTCAGGTTGATGAACTTGCGCTTGGCAAAGCCCTGGAGGAAGACGGAAGTGATGTTGACATCCAGCTGGGGGGCGTCGAAGGCGTACAGGCTTTGAAGCTGGTACCTATTAGCCCGTATCAGCACCGGCAGCAAGGGAGGGCAGAGGCGCCGCCTACTTCACTACCGCTGATTTGAGGTCCTTGAAGGCGTCGGCGTTGGTAACAACGCTGCCGCAGGCTAGCACAAACCATGTCGCGTCGGGGATGGTCTTCACATATGCCAGGAAGGGGCGCGTGAGAACCACCTGGTAGATCTGCGAGCAGGGTAAGGGAGGAACAATTTGGAAAGGAGGGGTGCAGACGTGCTTGTTCAACTGAGCTCGCTGCCTCGCTTGCATGAAACAAATCCCCGCGCGTGTCGTCAGAATGGGTCAAGATGCAGATCATAGCCCTTTGAAAGCTATGTTGCCTGCGATGGTGCAACGTGAGGATGAGACGGTGCACAACAAAGGTACGATACGCACTTCTTCAACGTGGTGACCAACCTCTTCATGCTCGCAATGTGTTCCTTGATGGCGTCGTCCGTGTCCAGACTGAACTGTATTTCGTGGTACGACAGCCTGGCTGGGTAAGAGCGGAAGTACGGCTCCAGGGCCTTGTATACGGCGCGCACGGGGTCGCCGATAGGTGGGTCGTAGATGAGCCTGATGGCGACGATGAGGATGGGGTCGGTGTTGACTCGATTTCCGACTACGCCGCGAGCGAGGCCCGGGGCGGGCAGCACATATTTTGTGACAGGTTTCCCGTCCGGAAGAATCAACGAGCCGGTCAAGCCCTAGAGACTCAACAAGTCAACGATGTAATTCGGAAGACTGTGTGGAAGGCGTACGCAGTAGGGCATCTTGCGGTTGCGCTGGGAAAAGCAGTGCGGGCACTGAAAGTCCAAGGTGCGAAGATCAACGTCAGGAAACAAGACGCAAAGCTTGCACACGATACGCGGACAGTGATCGCACCCCACGACTGGACCGCCGTTCTCGCACAGGGCGCACCACTGCATCCCGGCATGAGTACAGAGAGCAACAGAGGGAGAGCGAGAGGGCGTACGTCGTCCTGGGGGCCACCCTCTGATCCATCTGCATCCTGCAGCCTGATAAGAAGTTGGCATGACGGGTATGTTTGAATGGAACTCTTACCATGTCCATAGGCTGCGCCGCTAGCGCATCAGACGGTGCCGAGTCGCCCTGCGTCGCTGGCACATTGGCCGGTGAGTCACCCTGCACTTCCGGTTGGCCAATTGTCTTGCGAGGCGCGGTGGCTCCTTGAGATTTTTGAGCCGTTTGATGTGTTCGAGCCATGGCTGTAAGTGATGTTGTCGCAGCTGGGAGGGAAGTTCGAGCTCGGAGCAGAAGATTTTTTCATCAACATTGTCATGTGACCGCGTGACCGGGGCGGTGCCGGGTGCAGAGAATGCGCATGAGGTACAGGTCCACTGTGTTGATCACCGATGTCTGATGCACAGCGCGGACAGGCAGGAAGCGCGGGAGAGGGAGGTAGGCGTACTGATAATGCGGAAATCTTTTCAGAGCCCGTGCCCGATGAAGATGCACCCGCTATCAACGAGCAGGCGCAGCTTCGTGTACATGAGCTTGAAGGGAGTCAGTGTGTAGCGTGGATGCGCACAGCTCATGGGCACAGTGCCACTGGTAGCACGGCAGGTCACTGTTGCATTGCATATCTAGTTCAGTGTTATCTCTATGATACAGTCTGCACATGTAATTCTCTACATGTTGTGATAGCACTCGCCCAAATAAGCCGCCGAACGTCCATTGAGCGAGATGAGGTGTCGGTTTCGGTACGAAGCCGCTCGTCAAGGTACTCAACCTCCTCCGCAGTAAAGGGGCAGTTGGGAGGGTCACATATGACTTCTGCGACGTGAGCAGGGGTAGATGCATGGGAAAAAGGGTTGGAATCCTCCCATTCCTCTGGGTTGCTCCGAATGTGGTGGGTCATAAGAGAGCGACTGTCCAGAACCTCCCAATCTATGCCGTAGCTTGGAATGTCGCTGGGATCAACGTCCTCACTGATGGGTGCGGTTGTCAACGTGGATAGGCCTCGGGGGCCATTCTCGAGCATACCGAAGATGAACATGTCGCGGGGGCTGCGTGTGCCCTGGCCCTTTATGCCCATCTTGTGAGAGTTCCATGCGTCGGCCCAGTCGCGAGCATCCTGATTAATTGCGGGCAGGAACAGATGATGCAGGAGCCATATATGCGCCGGTCGATTGGGGTCAAGTCCATCATCAGCAAATGTGCAAGGAAATTATGGCCGGTTGTAGGCAGTTATAACCTTCACAAGGCGGCCCAGCGCCGCAAGATTCGGGTCTCGAATATCAGCCGGCAGACCCGCTTGCAATTACTTAACTTAAAGCCCTTATGGCTGTAACCCTCCATAAGATTCCTAAGAGTGGCTTGTAAGCGGCTGCCAGCCACCACCAGCCTTGCGTTGCTCGTTTGCCTGCCAGCGCTGGCAACGGGTTATAAGCGGCACCAGGCACGGTAATACCCTGCAGAGTCTTCAAAGGCATGCAGTGGTTTCAAGAGATTGCGGGGCTTGCAAGGACATCGAAGCACTAACTCTATTACTAGATAATTACATGATTCTACGTAGCACTGATATGAAAAAATGAGAGAGCCGACGAGGGTGAGAACACACGAGAAACACGAGCGCACCAGAGCAGAACGAGAACACGGCGACAGAAATCGCATGAGCACAGAACCACGGACCACAAAAGCGAACCTGACAGACCCGAGCACAACGCAGCCTCCAGAGGCCTCAACAGCGAGCTCCAGAAGTCCGGGCCTGTGTCCTCGTCGTCATACCGCACCAATACAGACCCAATCCTGGTCTGCACCGTCGCATCGTCAAAGCTGTGCCCAGAGCCCTTTCCATCGCCAGTCACCCAGCTATTGCTCACCAGCGCTGCCCGACAAAGTATGTGTGCGTGCCGTCCGTGGTCGAGCGCACGGCGGCGCGCGCAGCGAGCTCCTTCGACAGCGACACGCGCCATTGTCCGTGTGTGCCGTGAGCTGGCCGCAGAAGTCGTGCGGGAGTGTGAGTGCCATCGCTCCGTTCTGCGACTTGACGTTGATGGTGAGTAAGGCGCGCGGTGTCCCGACGGCGGGTTCATAGCGCGAAGCGGGCGCTCAGCAACTGGTGCGAGAATACAATTCTGATTCCATATTGGGATCAGTACTTTAACGGACCTTTATATGTCATTCGTGTCGTTTTTCCGGTACACTTTCCGATTTCATCCGATAATTATTCCGGGTTTACCCGGATTTAATGTTCTGCCTCTCCTGTGATGGATTTTGGTCAGACATTGTCAATTGTTGTATGTATCGAATGCGACAATGCACAGCTGTCCGATGGTGTTTTCTTCGTTTCGATTGGATGGGCGGATCATGAGTTATACAATAATTTGTATGTCGTCGCATATTTATTACTGAATAAAAAAGGAAAAATGTACGCTTTTTTCGTCAAAATTTTGGCGATATTCCAGTGAGTTTGGTCGTTTATGACATGAGAACATGTATGCTAGGCATGTTCCCTGCATTCCTGGTCTTGTCCTGAGGCACTGGTTCTCCGGAATTTGCTCTTTTTCAATACATTTACTCATGGTTGTGTGATTTCAAGTTCTGTTGTCAGGCCACAGATGCTACACAGTTTCACCCAATTCCTCACCGAGGTTTTTCCAGAAAAATTGTTTATTCAATGTGTTATATCTCTGCAAGTGTTCCCTGTATGAGGGTGACTTTTTCAATCATCAATGTATTTCAAGTGCAAACCACATTTCTCTCATTTAATATTATATATTATACCGCCAGTCCCATCCAGTGTATCTATGCATGCTGATAGCAGTTGGTTCACTTGAATAGATATCCAGCATGCTGATAGTTGTTGTTTCACTTGAATAGGTATCCAGTGTGTATGTTCAGGATTGATTGCATAAGCAGTTTCCTTTTTTGTTCTGATTCCATATTGGGATCAGTACTTTAACGGACCTTTATATGTCATTCGTGTCATTTTTCCGGTACACTTTCCGATTTCATCCGATAATTATTCCGGGTTTACCCGGATTTAATGTTCTGCCTCTCCTGTGATGGATTTTGGTCAGACATTGTCAATTGTTGTATGTATCGAATGCGACAATGCACAGCTGTCCGATGGTGTTTTCTTCGTTTCGATTGGATGGGCGGATCATGAGTTATACAATAATTTGTATGTCGTCGCATATTTATTACTGAATAAAAAAGGAAAAATGTACGCTTTTTTCGTCAAAATTTTGGCGATATTCCAGTGAGTTTGGTCGTTTATGACATGAGAACATGTATGCTAGGCATGTTCCCTGCATTCCTGGTCTTGTCCTGAGGCACTGGTTCTCCGGAATTTGCTCTTTTTCAATACATTTACTCATGGTTGTGTGATTTCAAGTTCTGTTGTCAGGCCACAGATGCTACACAGTTTCACCCAATTCCTCACCGAGGTTTTTCCAGAAAAATTGTTTATTCAATGTGTTATATCTCTGCAAGTGTTCCCTGTATGAGGGTGACTTTTTCAATCATCAATGTATTTCAAGTGCAAACCACATTTCTCTCATTTAATATTATATATTATACCGCCAGTCCCATCCAGTGTATCTATGCATGCTGATAGCAGTTGGTTCACTTGAATAGATATCCAGCATGCTGATAGTTGTTGTTTCACTTGAATAGGTATCCAGTGTGTATGTTCAGGATTGATTGCATAAGCAGTTTCCTTTTTTGTTCTGATTCCATATTGGGATCAGTACTTTAACGGACCTTTATATGTCATTCGTGTCATTTTTCCGGTACACTTTCCGATTTCATCCGATAATTATTCCGGGTTTACCCGGATTTAATGTTCTGCCTCTCCTGTGATGGATTTTGGTCAGACATTGTCAATTGTTGTATGTATCGAATGCGACAATGCACAGCTGTCCGATGGTGTTTTCTTCGTTTCGATTGGATGGGCGGATCATGAGTTATACAATAATTTGTATGTCGTCGCATATTTATTACTGAATAAAAAAGGAAAAATGTACGCTTTTTTCGTCAAAATTTTGGCGATATTCCAGTGAGTTTGGTCGTTTATGACATGAGAACATGTATGCTAGGCATGTTCCCTGCATTCCTGGTCTTGTCCTGAGGCACTGGTTCTCCGGAATTTGCTCTTTTTCAATACATTTACTCATGGTTGTGTGATTTCAAGTTCTGTTGTCAGGCCACAGATGCTACACAGTTTCACCCAATTCCTCACCGAGGTTTTTCCAGAAAAATTGTTTATTCAATGTGTTATATCTCTGCAAGTGTTCCCTGTATGAGGGTGACTTTTTCAATCATCAATGTATTTCAAGTGCAAACCACATTTCTCTCATTTAATATTATATATTATACCGCCAGTCCCATCCAGTGTATCTATGCATGCTGATAGCAGTTGGTTCACTTGAATAGATATCCAGCATGCTGATAGTTGTTGTTTCACTTGAATAGGTATCCAGTGTGTATGTTCAGGATTGATTGCATAAGCAGTTTCCTTTTTTGTTCTGATTCCATATTGGGATCAGTACTTTAACGGACCTTTATATGTCATTCGTGTCATTTTTCCGGTACACTTTCCGATTTCATCCGATAATTATTCCGGGTTTACCCGGATTTAATGTTCTGCCTCTCCTGTGATGGATTTTGGTCAGACATTGTCAATTGTTGTATGTATCGAATGCGACAATGCACAGCTGTCCGATGGTGTTTTCTTCGTTTCGATTGGATGGGCGGATCATGAGTTATACAATAATTTGTATGTCGTCGCATATTTATTACTGAATAAAAAAGGAAAAATGTACGCTTTTTTCGTCAAAATTTTGGCGATATTCCAGTGAGTTTGGTCGTTTATGACATGAGAACATGTATGCTAGGCATGTTCCCTGCATTCCTGGTCTTGTCCTGAGGCACTGGTTCTCCGGAATTTGCTCTTTTTCAATACATTTACTCATGGTTGTGTGATTTCAAGTTCTGTTGTCAGGCCACAGATGCTACACAGTTTCACCCAATTCCTCACCGAGGTTTTTCCAGAAAAATTGTTTATTCAATGTGTTATATCTCTGCAAGTGTTCCCTGTATGAGGGTGACTTTTTCAATCATCAATGTATTTCAAGTGCAAACCACATTTCTCTCATTTAATATTATATATTATACCGCCAGTCCCATCCAGTGTATCTATGCATGCTGATAGCAGTTGGTTCACTTGAATAGATATCCAGCATGCTGATAGTTGTTGTTTCACTTGAATAGGTATCCAGTGTGTATGTTCAGGATTGATTGCATAAGCAGTTTCCTTTTTTGTTCTGATTCCATATTGGGATCAGTACTTTAACGGACCTTTATATGTCATTCGTGTCATTTTTCCGGTACACTTTCCGATTTCATCCGATAATTATTCCGGGTTTACCCGGATTTAATGTTCTGCCTCTCCTGTGATGGATTTTGGTCAGACATTGTCAATTGTTGTATGTATCGAATGCGACAATGCACAGCTGTCCGATGGTGTTTTCTTCGTTTCGATTGGATGGGCGGATCATGAGTTATACAATAATTTGTATGTCGTCGCATATTTATTACTGAATAAAAAAGGAAAAATGTACGCTTTTTTCGTCAAAATTTTGGCGATATTCCAGTGAGTTTGGTCGTTTATGACATGAGAACATGTATGCTAGGCATGTTCCCTGCATTCCTGGTCTTGTCCTGAGGCACTGGTTCTCCGGAATTTGCTCTTTTTCAATACATTTACTCATGGTTGTGTGATTTCAAGTTCTGTTGTCAGGCCACAGATGCTACACAGTTTCACCCAATTCCTCACCGAGGTTTTTCCAGAAAAATTGTTTATTCAATGTGTTATATCTCTGCAAGTGTTCCCTGTATGAGGGTGACTTTTTCAATCATCAATGTATTTCAAGTGCAAACCACATTTCTCTCATTTAATATTATATATTATACCGCCAGTCCCATCCAGTGTATCTATGCATGCTGATAGCAGTTGGTTCACTTGAATAGATATCCAGCATGCTGATAGTTGTTGTTTCACTTGAATAGGTATCCAGTGTGTATGTTCAGGATTGATTGCATAAGCAGTTTCCTTTTTTGTTCTGATTCCATATTGGGATCAGTACTTTAACGGACCTTTATATGTCATTCGTGTCATTTTTCCGGTACACTTTCCGATTTCATCCGATAATTATTCCGGGTTTACCCGGATTTAATGTTCTGCCTCTCCTGTGATGGATTTTGGTCAGACATTGTCAATTGTTGTATGTATCGAATGCGACAATGCACAGCTGTCCGATGGTGTTTTCTTCGTTTCGATTGGATGGGCGGATCATGAGTTATACAATAATTTGTATGTCGTCGCATATTTATTACTGAATAAAAAAGGAAAAATGTACGCTTTTTTCGTCAAAATTTTGGCGATATTCCAGTGAGTTTGGTCGTTTATGACATGAGAACATGTATGCTAGGCATGTTCCCTGCATTCCTGGTCTTGTCCTGAGGCACTGGTTCTCCGGAATTTGCTCTTTTTCAATACATTTACTCATGGTTGTGTGATTTCAAGTTCTGTTGTCAGGCCACAGATGCTACACAGTTTCACCCAATTCCTCACCGAGGTTTTTCCAGAAAAATTGTTTATTCAATGTGTTATATCTCTGCAAGTGTTCCCTGTATGAGGGTGACTTTTTCAATCATCAATGTATTTCAAGTGCAAACCACATTTCTCTCATTTAATATTATATATTATACCGCCAGTCCCATCCAGTGTATCTATGCATGCTGATAGCAGTTGGTTCACTTGAATAGATATCCAGCATGCTGATAGTTGTTGTTTCACTTGAATAGGTATCCAGTGTGTATGTTCAGGATTGATTGCATAAGCAGTTTCCTTTTTTGTTCTGATTCCATATTGGGATCAGTACTTTAACGGACCTTTATATGTCATTCGTGTCATTTTTCCGGTACACTTTCCGATTTCATCCGATAATTATTCCGGGTTTACCCGGATTTAATGTTCTGCCTCTCCTGTGATGGATTTTGGTCAGACATTGTCAATTGTTGTATGTATCGAATGCGACAATGCACAGCTGTCCGATGGTGTTTTCTTCGTTTCGATTGGATGGGCGGATCATGAGTTATACAATAATTTGTATGTCGTCGCATATTTATTACTGAATAAAAAAGGAAAAATGTACGCTTTTTTCGTCAAAATTTTGGCGATATTCCAGTGAGTTTGGTCGTTTATGACATGAGAACATGTATGCTAGGCATGTTCCCTGCATTCCTGGTCTTGTCCTGAGGCACTGGTTCTCCGGAATTTGCTCTTTTTCAATACATTTACTCATGGTTGTGTGATTTCAAGTTCTGTTGTCAGGCCACAGATGCTACACAGTTTCACCCAATTCCTCACCGAGGTTTTTCCAGAAAAATTGTTTATTCAATGTGTTATATCTCTGCAAGTGTTCCCTGTATGAGGGTGACTTTTTCAATCATCAATGTATTTCAAGTGCAAACCACATTTCTCTCATTTAATATTATATATTATACCGCCAGTCCCATCCAGTGTATCTATGCATGCTGATAGCAGTTGGTTCACTTGAATAGATATCCAGCATGCTGATAGTTGTTGTTTCACTTGAATAGGTATCCAGTGTGTATGTTCAGGATTGATTGCATAAGCAGTTTCCTTTTTTGTTCTGATTCCATATTGGGATCAGTACTTTAACGGACCTTTATATGTCATTCGTGTCATTTTTCCGGTACACTTTCCGATTTCATCCGATAATTATTCCGGGTTTACCCGGATTTAATGTTCTGCCTCTCCTGTGATGGATTTTGGTCAGACATTGTCAATTGTTGTATGTATCGAATGCGACAATGCACAGCTGTCCGATGGTGTTTTCTTCGTTTCGATTGGATGGGCGGATCATGAGTTATACAATAATTTGTATGTCGTCGCATATTTATTACTGAATAAAAAAGGAAAAATGTACGCTTTTTTCGTCAAAATTTTGGCGATATTCCAGTGAGTTTGGTCGTTTATGACATGAGAACATGTATGCTAGGCATGTTCCCTGCATTCCTGGTCTTGTCCTGAGGCACTGGTTCTCCGGAATTTGCTCTTTTTCAATACATTTACTCATGGTTGTGTGATTTCAAGTTCTGTTGTCAGGCCACAGATGCTACACAGTTTCACCCAATTCCTCACCGAGGTTTTTCCAGAAAAATTGTTTATTCAATGTGTTATATCTCTGCAAGTGTTCCCTGTATGAGGGTGACTTTTTCAATCATCAATGTATTTCAAGTGCAAACCACATTTCTCTCATTTAATATTATATATTATACCGCCAGTCCCATCCAGTGTATCTATGCATGCTGATAGCAGTTGGTTCACTTGAATAGATATCCAGCATGCTGATAGTTGTTGTTTCACTTGAATAGGTATCCAGTGTGTATGTTCAGGATTGATTGCATAAGCAGTTTCCTTTTTTGTTCTGATTCCATATTGGGATCAGTACTTTAACGGACCTTTATATGTCATTCGTGTCATTTTTCCGGTACACTTTCCGATTTCATCCGATAATTATTCCGGGTTTACCCGGATTTAATGTTCTGCCTCTCCTGTGATGGATTTTGGTCAGACATTGTCAATTGTTGTATGTATCGAATGCGACAATGCACAGCTGTCCGATGGTGTTTTCTTCGTTTCGATTGGATGGGCGGATCATGAGTTATACAATAATTTGTATGTCGTCGCATATTTATTACTGAATAAAAAAGGAAAAATGTACGCTTTTTTCGTCAAAATTTTGGCGATATTCCAGTGAGTTTGGTCGTTTATGACATGAGAACATGTATGCTAGGCATGTTCCCTGCATTCCTGGTCTTGTCCTGAGGCACTGGTTCTCCGGAATTTGCTCTTTTTCAATACATTTACTCATGGTTGTGTGATTTCAAGTTCTGTTGTCAGGCCACAGATGCTACACAGTTTCACCCAATTCCTCACCGAGGTTTTTCCAGAAAAATTGTTTATTCAATGTGTTATATCTCTGCAAGTGTTCCCTGTATGAGGGTGACTTTTTCAATCATCAATGTATTTCAAGTGCAAACCACATTTCTCTCATTTAATATTATATATTATACCGCCAGTCCCATCCAGTGTATCTATGCATGCTGATAGCAGTTGGTTCACTTGAATAGATATCCAGCATGCTGATAGTTGTTGTTTCACTTGAATAGGTATCCAGTGTGTATGTTCAGGATTGATTGCATAAGCAGTTTCCTTTTTTGTTCTGATTCCATATTGGGATCAGTACTTTAACGGACCTTTATATGTCATTCGTGTCATTTTTCCGGTACACTTTCCGATTTCATCCGATAATTATTCCGGGTTTACCCGGATTTAATGTTCTGCCTCTCCTGTGATGGATTTTGGTCAGACATTGTCAATTGTTGTATGTATCGAATGCGACAATGCACAGCTGTCCGATGGTGTTTTCTTCGTTTCGATTGGATGGGCGGATCATGAGTTATACAATAATTTGTATGTCGTCGCATATTTATTACTGAATAAAAAAGGAAAAATGTACGCTTTTTTCGTCAAAATTTTGGCGATATTCCAGTGAGTTTGGTCGTTTATGACATGAGAACATGTATGCTAGGCATGTTCCCTGCATTCCTGGTCTTGTCCTGAGGCACTGGTTCTCCGGAATTTGCTCTTTTTCAATACATTTACTCATGGTTGTGTGATTTCAAGTTCTGTTGTCAGGCCACAGATGCTACACAGTTTCACCCAATTCCTCACCGAGGTTTTCCGAAAAAAATCGATTTTAAATCAATATATATATTAATATTTCCTATTTCTTTATAATTTAAACAACCCATATTTGTTTTTGCCTCTCTTCCACAGTTCATCCTTTCCATGTAAGGTAACCTTCTCTGCTACCCCTTCATAATTAGTTTTAACTTTCCTCTTCATTCGTTACTTGATTGATTAAGTCTTCTGATGTACATTGACGACTGTTAGCATTCAATTTGTAACAGAGATGTCTACTATACTCATGAACTCGTATAGCTTAATCTTCCGTAGAGTATATGATTGCGACCCAGTAACGTTCGAGAGCCAATAGCTTACACAACGGACACAGTATATTAGATAATCAATCTATTCTTGCTCTCATACCCTTATCAGCATGCTCCCGTCGAGATACTCCGGTCGCCCGCTCAATGGATCGAGCTCTAGGTTCCTCTATCCCTACCTTTCGCTCTGCTCCCTGCCCTCTCACATCCCTCTTTACCTCACCCATTAGAGGACATCGAGACCCTCAAGTGCCATGTCGATTCTCGCGGACGCCCCGCCGAGTATCCTTGACACTCGTACGAGTTGTCCAATGACTAGCTACGAACTATTTTACGACTGACCTCACACAATTGGTATTTTTGATCATCAACTCAAACATCATAGAACTCATCTGCTATCTTGTTATACAATCAGCTTGCCTGATTGGGTGGAATCGCATGCCGTGCGCAGCATCGGCTCTCTTCAACATGTATGAAGAAGGACGTACAATTTTGGCCCGCACAGCGCCATTGCGGCTGGAGAACGTCAGACGCGCGCGGCCCCTTCGAGTCGCTCACATGTGCGCGCCTCGTCTGGCGGCCAGATATCTTCAATGGGCGCACATTCTCTTCAATTGAGGGGCGACAGCGGAAGCAGGTTCGACAACTCGGGCCATAGCGACGACCGCGACGGGCTGACGGGCGTTGATCTGAAATGCACGTTTACAAAAATATATGTGCATATATGTACATGGTATCACTCACCCAGCGCACAAGATCCGCCTTGGAAAAGTGCATGTCCTTCGTCTCTTTGGCCTTCTTGCGAAGACCCGGCAGGAGGCGCACTCTTGGAGATCCTATGGGCCGTGCGTTGTGAGTGCATTGGCAAGGTCGATAAAGGCACTCACTTGCATCTTATTATCTTTTTTGCTCTGCTTTCATTGACCTTGTAAACAAGGAAAACGTGGTGTTATGGGCAAGATGGCTTGGTCAGTTGGGGAATGCAGCATATATGCGGGGGGAAACTTACCCGACTCTTACCCTTCTTCGCGATCGCTTTGGCCCTCGTGCGAGTTGATGCCTTCGAGATAGCAAAAGACAGATATTGAGAAGAAGGTGAGGACAACATAGAGGCAAAAGGTGATAAATATACGTACCAGTGGCCTTCAGCTTTGGCTCTTCTAGCTCTGTACAATGTGAGCACGTCGTATCGGGAGTTGATAAAGTCTGTGTCAAGTGTCGGCACTATACTCAGGCAATTGGAAACGGTCGGGGGAGGGGAGGATCATGATGGCATGGTGGTGGTGAGAGGGCAAGAGAGAATGGCGCGACGGACTGGCGTTTCACGCGCCACATCATAGCTACCACGTGACCGTCTCGACTTGTCGCGTCATGACTCTGCTTTTCTCTCACACAACACACTGGCCCAACGACATGATACGTCTCCGCGCCCGCTCAGCACCAGGTGCGTCGTCAATATTTGTCTGTATGAAGCCCTGCCTAACTGCTCTCGCTGCCACATCAGTGCGTCAGCAGCGCTGCCAGCGCACGATGGGGATCCTCGCGACATCCACAACACATCGGCGCAGGTGGCATCATTCAACATTGAGGTTCCCAGGTGTGTATTTCATGTACTGTCTCACCACCTGCCCCCTTACGGCCCTATGCGTCGAACACATGGCTGGTTTTTGACCGCAGAGTGCTCTCTTAGCTGGTTTTGGACCGCGGGGACACTGTCCCACTGGTGCGGCAGGTGGTGGGCACGAGTTGGATGCCTTCAAGCTAACTCATCGTTTCTATAGGTCTCAAGACTGCCTCGCCCGTTTTTTGATGCCATCAACTCGATGGACTTCTCCCCCGCGCCCATCCTCACCCTCCCTCTCCGAGAAGCTCGTCATGCGCACGTCCAAGCGCAAGGACGTCTTCGCAGAGAAGTTCACGCCCCCGCATGCCACCCCCGATCCTGGCCAACGCCCCAGGCGTGTGCGGATTACCCACCAGCCGACGCCGTCGGGCGAGGCAGATCGCACTCGAGCTTCGATGAAGGCGCATCATGCACGGTCGCGGAGGCGCAGGCACACCTCTCCGTGTCGACGCACCAGTCGAAAGGCCAACACTCGCCTTTCGAGAGCTCTCTCTCTCTGGTCGGGAGTGCGGTGTGGGCAGGCGACGAGAGCAGGCGGCTGGAGCACGTCGCACCTCCGGCGGGCGTGTCGTCGAGGGTCGGGAGCAAAGGCAGCGTGACGACGGCGAGCCACGGCCGCAGATCAATGGACGCGTCAGTTCCGTGTCGTCGCATGGCATGAGCACGCAGTCTTCAATGACGAGCAAGTGAAAGCGCGTCGCTGCGAGCGAGCTCTCCGAGCCCCCGCGCAAGAGGGTGCACAAGTCAAAGCTCTCCGAGGAATCGGGGGTCATCCCCGTACCGAGCCAGCTGTGAGCCGAGAAGAGCACCGAGGACGCAACTGCGGTCTTCAGCCCACTGAGCACCCCGTTCACGTCACCAGTGCCTTCAGATTGCCAGTGTCGACGAGATGCGCAGGCAGAGCGTGGTCCACGCTCGTGCACGTGAAGATGAAGAATATACAAGCTCGCTGCTCTCACTGTCCTCCGAGTGGCTCTTCAACTGTTATGTGTGCTTGCGCCCGCACCGCACAATTTCGGTTCGAGCTCCCCGGGTTCGTGGGCTGCGTGGGTGGGCGCACCTCCTCCGCCTGCTCGCGTCTCCCATGCCTTGCGCCGCCGCAACCACACCACCCCGCTCCCATCATCCTCTTCCTCGCCGCCGCTCGCACCTTTGTGATCAATACTCCGCCCGTGTTCCTCCACGACACTGCTTGTGCTCTGCACCTTCGCCCATGCGCTACCCCCCGCGCCAACGCTTCACACTCCCCATCCCGCCAAACCACTCCACAAACTCAGGCTCCATGTCCGGAACGCTGAAGAAGCGCGCGAGGACGAGCGCCTGCTGTCCCTCCTGTCCCGCGCATCACAATATGTGCTACACCGCGCAGCTCGCGCCGCTCAAGCTCGAGAAGCGCCCCACGCGTATTATCAGCGAGGCCAGGCGAGGCGTCTCGGCGACGGCAGCGCCCGAGAGGGCATGTGCCGCGGGTCAGCATGAGCGCGGCAAGCTTGAGCACATCGACACCTGTGAGGCCGGCACCGTCACCACGCCTTGCAGAAGTGTCTGCTCGGGCGACGTCCAACAAGAAGGTGTACGCTGCCCGTGCCGCCGTCAAAGAGCACGATCGTCGCACGGATATCACACTAACATCTAAGTACAGTCGTTGTTCTTCAGCCACAAGCTAACCTGTACACAGGCATGCCGATGGCGATCACTTCATGCGATTGCGAGGCGGCGGAATCGGCTCTGCCTCAACGCGGCACCTGATTCTTCGTGCCGACACACACGCGGTGACGCACCAGCATGATCCATCTTCGCCAGGCGAGGACCTCGACACTGGCACCGACAACCTGGATACCGGCACCGACGACGACGATGAAGATCCCAGCACGGACAACGACGACGAAGATGACGCCATAGCCGCCTTTTCGATGAATAGGACAACAGCTCATCGGGCGAGGACGGTGATGGCGAGGGAGGGCGAGGGCAGCGATGACGAGGGCGAGGGCAAAAATGACACCGATTGTGAGGAGGGCGACAGCGAGGACGAGGCCATCCTTGCTGTCCATGGGTTTGCTGCTTTGTAGTATAGTACTGTAATATATTACATGCTGCCCATCAGACTTGTGAGCGGCTGAAAAGTCACCTATCAGCCCTGCGTCCGATTGACAGCCGTGCGCCAGACTTGCGGCCAGGCTGTAAGCGTTTTGCCAGACTTGGGACCCGGCTGTAAGCCCACTGCCAGCCTTGCACCCAGGCTGCAACCCGTTCGCCAGGCTGGCAACGCACTTGTAACCGTCCGCCAGCGCTTGCAACCCCGCCACGTGGCTGGTGGCCGCTACCAGCCGCCGCAACTTTTCTGTACTTTTGCTGATGATGTTGGTGCTCAAGATCCATGAAGAAGTTCTTCCACTTCTGCCCAAAGCCGTTGGTGACGTTGTACCAGAGGCGCTCTATGTGGGTGTTATGCACGCTCCTGAGTAGTGGATGCGGGCGTCAGCCAATGGTATGATCCTTCCAGGCGTTGTTGTGCGTACCTGCCCCAAATGTATGAGCCTCGATTGAGGCCGCGATTCTCCTCCATCCACCGGGCAACGCCCATGTTCTCGGTACCATGGTCTCCTCGAACGCGACTGGGGACGCCGCACGAGCTGTGAGCCTTGCGGAAGAGCGACAAGACCGTCTGCGACCGGTTGTTGTTGTGCACGCCAACCCCAACAACAAAGCGCGAAAATCCGTCTATGAAACAGTGTATGACGAGCTTGTAGTGGATGAGGCCTGTCAACCCCGGCGGTCAGTCTGGACCCATGCGTTCAAAGCGGAAGGCTCACCGTGCTGTCCGTCATGGTGCCACAGGGAGTTGGGACCGGCAACCTTGTATGCCCTGCGATGGATTCGTCGATCACCAAAGACATTGGATACTCCATGGACGCGGATGTAAGAGGCTTCAATCCGCTCTCGAGGAACTCGATGGCCTCTGTCCAGAAGGCTTCCGGCAATCATGCGGCGGCCAAAGTTGGGAAATGTAGTCAAGATAGAGGAGATGAGAGAGTCGAGCTGGTCGTCCGTGAGGTCGGAAACAGGAGGGGCTGTCGACGTGATGACCGTCGTTGTCGTGCCGTCAGGTTGGGTAGCCTGCTGGATGGGCTGTGGGGCTTAATTTATTCACTATGTCCCTACAGTTGTAACAAGTAGGTGGTGTCATAGGCAGGCAGGATAGTGAAGTGCAAGTATAGGGTAGCATAGTGCACTATAGTACATATATCAGTACTATAGTGTCCTTGGATGCACTATAGTAGTAGTATGACCATAAGGACCATTGCATTTTTGCACTGATACAATGGGCTTTAAAAGTGTCATAAATAATAGTGTAAATGCACAGATGGAACTGCTATGTAGGGGTAATTTACCAAAGTATATGTGGCTGATGGTAGAGAGCTGTGGGGCAATCACTGTCCAATGGATCCCATGGGTTTATGTACTATAGTGAATCAATAATATATTACAAAAATGCTGGAATATACACAGCTTCTCTCCTTTCAAACGAGCTCTATAAATGAGGAAAATATTACAGAATGTGGCCAAAGAGAGGTCATATGTGACCTGAATTTACCAGAATATAGTGGGTCATTTCTGAGGAGTTGTGCAGTGCACACTGTATCAGATATTCATCCACTATAGTGATGTTGTACTCTTAAAAGCTTTCTTGATTTATCATGGGATGACTGGACATTCATAAATGATGAAAAAACAGGAGAGCATACGTATCATGCAGGCCACTGCTGTCTGAATTTATCATAATATCTGAAGCTATTGGTAAGCCACACCAAGGTATATAAATTTGTGCACTACAGTAGATATCCAATTTGTTAGCCACAAAAGCATACAATACACCCAATAGCTCTCCGGTACTTGGTCAATATAATCCACAGATATTATAGAGCATTCACAGACCATGCCCCACCCAATGCTCAAAATATGGGAATTCTACCTAAAGTTGGCAGAAAGTGCTGTACTTCCACTCCCATACAGCCTGTAATGTCTGAGGTATCCTTGTCCCAGGGTGATCCAGTATCTGATCAGGCATGTGTACATATATTTCTTTTACAGAGCATGAGCTTGTGCTCAAGCAAGCTTCATGGATCACAGTGGCTTATTGTAATATAAATAATCATAAATAATCATTTGAGTTTGTACATATGCTTGGATGTATCTGCAGATGGGACAGGGGCACTGGCATATGGATCATTTAGGCTGTATCAAAGGATCAGAAGTATGGTAGTACATACCAACTGCATGCAAGAACACAAAACTTTCAGGGATGGAAGGGGCATGGTGTGAAAGTGCTCTGGAATATCTAGGGATTTCTTTTACCAAGTATTGAGGAGCTATTTAGTGCTGAAAAAGTTTGAGGGTAGAAGCAAGCTGAATAACACTATAGTGTATAAGTATATATGCATTGGTGTGGCTTGCCATTGGCTTCAAATATTGTGATAAATTCAGACAGCAGTGGCCTGCGTGATACGTATGCTCTCCTGTTTTTTCATCATTTATGAATGTCCAGTCATCCCATGACAAATCAAGAAAGCTTTTAAGAGTACAACATCACTATAGTGGATGAATATCTGATACAGTGTGCACTGCACAACTCCTCAGAAATGACCCACTATATTCTGGTAAATTCAGGTCACATATGACCCCTACTCGGCCACATTCTGTAATATCTTCCGCATTTATAGAGCTCGTTTGAAAGGAGAGAAGCTGTGTATATCCCAGCATTTCTGTAATATATTATTGATTCACTATAGTACATAAACCCATGGGATCCATTGGACAGTGATTGCCCCACAGCTCTCTACCATCAACCACATATAGTTTGGTAAATTACCCCTACATAGCAGTTCCATCTGTGCATTTACACCATTATTTATGACACTTTTAAAGCCCATTGTATATCAGTGCAAAAATGCAATGGTCCTTATGGTCATACTACTACTATAGTGCATCCAAGGACACTATAGTACTGATATATGTACTATAGTGCACTATGCTACCCTATACTTGCACTTCACTATCCTGCCTGCCTATGACACCACCCACTTGTTACAACTGTAGGGACATAGTGCACAAAATTACTCCCCAGTGTTGGCTGGATGACAGGTGCGCCTGGTTCAACCAGGCCGTATTCGATAGCGCGACGTCGCACGGTGCGAGCGTCGCATTGAAAAACAGACTGCAGACCTGTATTGCCACGAAGCTACAGCGAATTGGCGAGGAAGTCGACGTCAATGACGACCTTGGGTCGGCCGCGCTTGCCAGTTCGCTGGCGGTGGGAGACCACCAAGGACGTCGCTTCCGGGGGGTCAGACGACTGATGTGCAGCTGAATCCAAAGCTGCAGTCATAGAAGTCACACTGTCTCTCAGAACGCCGAGTTCAGCTGGTGGAATAACATGGATGTGCTGCACGTCTTTGAGTCAGCGCGCACGAAGGTGTGGTCATGCTGGGACGCACCTGCTCTGCCATGCTCATGAAACGGAGCACCTCACTGCGCTGCGCAGAGAGCCTCTCACGATCCCCCACCTGCGTCCGCAGCGCAGATTGCACTCGATCGGAAAGGGTATGATAGGCCGTGCGGAGACTGTGCAGGACCTCTGCCATCGTGGCAAGCGTGTGACGGTGCGTCCTGCAAGCTGGGCAACGGGGTTGCTACGTCAGTACGCGCTGAGGTGATGGGACATGAGGAGCCGCAACACCTACAAGATAGTGACGGACGGCGGTGAAGCTCTCAGACGTGGGTGCGCTCGATGCCCATTTTGATGGGTCACCATATTGGGCGACTGGCGCCTTGGCTGAGGGCCACCCAGGACCATCCGGGACGGCGCGAGGTCCGGGAGGCAGCCGTACGTCAGGCACCGTGGTGAGCCCCCGGGACAGCTCGTGCTCATCTGTGAACACAAGCCAATAGAGATACTGACCAACATTTTTGTCCATGGGCGAAGAATCAGTGTCATCAGGAGCAGTCGGGATGCGGTGTGTGCATCCGGGACAGCCCAGGAGCACTCAGGACTAGCCAGGCTGCAGTTCAGGATGGCCAGGCGGGAGCACGAGTGGGGGGCGGGGCTCAAGAGGGCTCAGCAGCAATCCCGAGCTGTCATTCAGAACGTGTCAGGATGTTCCGGGGTCGCTCGTGACGGTCAGTGGTCTCTCGGGATACATCCTGATCCATCCGGATCATGATGGCTAATCAATGTGCATTACGTATGTGGGAAGATCACCCGTGGTCGCCACTGATCACTCAGGACAGCCCGGGACGGGTCCAGATCAATCGTGTAAGCGTTGCGGATAGGATTGTACACTTTGATTTTTGTCCAGTACAGCCCGTCATAAGGCTGTCGAAGTTCACGAACTGCCTTCCTTGAACCGTAATTTCTGAGACACTCGCCGCGGAGAATCAACTGTTGCTTTTTGGATTGTAGAGTGGTTAGTTTGTGCTCAGCAGCTGCCTTTGCGCTATTCTTTTGGTGCGTGTTTCAACCTGCATACACGCTGCTAAGTGAGTCCCGCGATTTCATTTTTTTTGCAGAGCCGTCTACCACCAGAAGGTTCCAGGCCCTTTTTATACCGGCCCAGCGTCGCCAGAGCAGCCTCTACATGCTCGCGGCCCGCCATCTCCATCCCAGCGCCTGACCTAGAGGACATTCAAGTTAGTAGGCGCGCCTGAACCCCAGATTCTCCAGAAAACACATGCCTTAAGTGCTAGGATGGATGCCGACCCAGACTTCGGCTTGCGCTACTTCGATGTTTGTCCCGCCTGACCAGTCTAGTGACCTTGCTTGCGTACTGGGTCAACGAGTGAGTGCAGATGGGAAACTTAAGTAAGCCGGACGACCGCCAACCTCCGCCAGTGACTAGTGACCCCTGGCAGGTTGTTCCTTCGTCCTCGACACAAAGCTGGCCTCCAGCCTCCTTATACTATTCATAACAACTACCACAAGGACAAGCTACGGAGACTAGCCTTCAGCACGCCATATGACCACAACATGGTATCCAACAATGGATACTCAGCGTCCCTGTTACGTGATTTGCCTCTATGCTGATCCTGTACTAACTCACCCTTAAGAGTCGCCGGCTCAACCGAGAAATTCGGAAATCTCAACCTGGGCAACTTGGCCGCCGTTGAGTTTGTCGGAGCGCATACCACACCCGAGAATGTATTCGGCCCAGGCGTAACGATACCAGAATCGACTGCCGCGAAATACCGTTGCGACGAACTGCCGGACACATTGCTAAAACCCGTGCTTATTGAGCCTGCTTCTAACCCGACGATTGCTGACTTTGGCGGCAGATGAAACAGGCTTTAAAGTCTCAACCTCCCATGGACGAGAAGCGTTTTCTGCAAGCTGCCGTCAGCGACTGGGATGCGACCCCCACGCGTGCAGGAATTCCTGGAGACGCGCGATATGTGGAAGAAATCAATCGTGTTCTTCCCACAGTCGCCAATGCGTACACGACAATCCGCATGCCCGACATAGGACGTTCAAAAAATGAGGCTACGCAGCGCACTGGCGTGGACGAGCTAATGAGGAAGGCATGGGGCAGGGGCATTGGCGAGACGGAAGTGCACTACAGGTGCGCGCGGCCTCCATACACGGCGTTACCATCTACTCATCACTTCAATAGGGCCGAAGTACACACAAGCATGCAGCTATCCCGGCTCAGGGTGCCTATCTCCGGCCCTACCTGCAAACCTGACTGCGTATTTGTTGTTCAAGGCCAGCACAAGTTACAAGAAATCTGGGGGGGGGCAATTCGTTCAAACAAAGCAAAACGCAAGTATCCCATAAACTCAATTGACTCCCACCCCCTCGACGCTCGTGACGAGGACGTCTCGGGAGAGTTCCCTAAATGCAAGGTGACCGGTTTTGACGCGTTTTGGGAGAGGCGGCCAGCGCTTTCGGACCGGATCAGTGTTGTCCTCTTTGCTGTGGAAATGAAGCCGGACGACGAGGAGCGCGGGAAGGTCTTCGTGGGTCTTAACCAACTGGCCCTTGACCTGGGCACCGCGACGCTCCAGCGGCTCGCCATCGGTCTTCCTGACGCAGAAATCTTCGGCTGCACGTGTATGGATGGAAAGGTTCACGTCTGGAGCATGCGGTGGGTCCGCAAGGCAAGTTTCCTGCAGGCTATTGTCCAGGGGAATCGCCGTGCTAATCAGCCTTCAGGATAAACGCCGTTTCCGACTCCTGATGCAGGAACATTATGAAATGAACCTGCGCGACCCCAGCGGGCTGATCCGCTTCTACTTCTTCCTGGCCCGACTCCGCGACGACCTCAAAAACGACAAAGGACTCCGGCAGTTCCTGAAGATGGGTGCATGGGACGTCCGTACGAACCTCGGGCGCTTGCCTCACACATGGCGAGCAACGCACTCCCAAGGTCGCCCCGTAGACACGGCGAACAGTGACACTGGCACCACATCCAGCGTCAGTGAAGATTTCGAAGACGGGGAGAGTGACGGCGGGGAGAACGGTGAGGGCAGAGGTAGCAAGCGAAAATATGAGAAAAGTGCTGATGGCAAGACACCTCCTAACAAGCGTGGCAAGTCCTTCGCCAGCCTCTTAAATGAGGAGCCCATCCTCCCCAAGGAGCGATTGCGTGGCTGGGTCAACGCGCTCGAACCCCCCTTCGACTCTGACACGCCAGAGATGTCACTGTAACTTGACTGCTGGATGTCTCGTCGCTTTACGCAGGACATCATACCCTTCGTGATCTCGTTTCCCCTGGCAGGCGCACAGTGCCACATGGCAATACAAGCAGTGTAGTAACTATTGTACCGTACCAATGGTTATCGATAATCCACGCATAGCCTTGTCGACAGGAGGCAACCAGATGGAGAACACTGACTCGGTAACAATTCGCCTAAGCCTGCAGACAGTGGTGGAGAAGCGCAGCACGCGGCGATTAATGTTGCTTCAACCACGGCGCAACAGCATGTTGCCCTTGTATTCGATAGTCATTCAGCAACAAGTGTTATTTAGTAAATACACATGCGAGCACAGCGACTATAGATGCTACTTGGCCTGGGATGGCCACGCATCCGTTTTCTCTGGCGCCGTGACGACCGCCGCCCAGCCACCATCCGTACCCGTGTCCACTAGCGTCATCTCCATTGCCTTGCGCGCCCACTTGACCGCCTCTGCCCGCTGTCCCAGAGCGCAATATGTGTGCGCCAGCCGGCCCGCCACCGCGCGCCATGTGTAGACGTTGCAATCCGCTGCGTCCTGCAGCACGTCCACCATCGCCAGCTGCTTCGGCACGTCCGGCGCAAACTGGTTGTATAGGCCTGCGTCGATCAAGCTGCGCACGAAGGAAACCTCCTGCCGTGCCATGTCGTTCTTCTCGCGGGCCGCGGGCGGGAGACTGCAGACCGGGCACTTGCAGATGAAGAAGTATCTGTCGTGGAGACACTGATGGCGCTCGGCGTACGGCATGTAGGCATCGAGGTAGGAGATGGTGACTTCCTCGCCGGCGGCGACGGGGCGTTTGGCGCGCAGCGCGCCAGTGAACGTGGCGAGGTCCCAGCGGTATGCTGCGTTCGGGTTGCAGCTACCAATCCAGCGCTAGGTATGAGAACAAGACACTATTTTATGATGCTGCGAAGGCCTGCGCACCTGTGGTTCGCACGAGATATGTCCTTGAACACGCCGTGGTAAGACCCGAGCTCGGTGTGTCCCGGCATGTCGCCAACTTGGATTGAGTTTGTGTTGATGATGCCGCGTACTGGCGCAAACGAGGGCGGCTTGCAGTTGTGCAGCGCAAAGAACGCCGCACGAACGTGCTCCGGCATACTGTCACGGATGTGCTCCCTGGAGTCCGACCACAATATCAGCGGCGCAACCAGTATGGGCCGCTCGCGGGCTACAACTGCGCCCGGCACGATCGCCTGCGTGGCGAACATGCCGATGCCTTTTCCAGGAGCCGCACAGATCTGGTATCGGCACTCCGAGACGGGGCTGCGTGTGAGGCACGCCCCGAGGTGCTCGGGCAGGGACTTCTGGGCGTTGGGCCAGTAGGCAAGGACGAACGACTTGTCTGGTGGAACAAAAAAGCGCAAGCGGTAGTTGCGGTCGGCCAAGATCCTCTCTTCAAGAGCTCTGCCGTGCACTTCCCAAGAGACATCAGGGTCGAACATGGGCACCGGAGGCCCGGGGATGGTGATTGGGGAAGAAGAGGAGGTCGAAGGTGTTGCTAGGACAGCGATAGGTGTCGGGTCGGAGGCAGCGGCAACCTGTCCACACGGCGCCGGGACTTCTGTGTGCTGCACCGCGTGCGCCGTGGGTAACGTGGCGCCTTGCTTGCGCTTTTTGCCGTCGAGGAGGAACCCGCGACGCATGGCAGTAGATGACTCTGCGAAAGCGTGAGATGGTCGGCGGCGGCGCGGTCACGTACAGTCGGACACACCTCTGCGAGACAGTTGGTAGGAGGGAGAAGAGGGTGGGTATAGGCAACGCGGCCCACGTCAACGTTCACCTCGACGACGACGCAGAATTCTGATTCAGAAGGCTGCGCACTGTACACGTGCCAAACCGATACCGCAACTCACTGGAAACACGAGGCGCGGATGAAGTTGCGAACAACCTTGATGTGCCACTCAAATGTATTTCTCGCCGCTTCGGTGCTTGTCACGGACACGAACGCCACATATTCGCACTATCTGAGACTTTGACCAAACGAGAACGATGCAGTGGGCAATGACAAAAAATTAGGTGTAGACAGCGCACCTGCACAACAGTCGGTGTGGGAGCGCAAAGACAGCTGTGTGGTGAAGGGGAGAGTCAGCGACGGCTGAGCGACGATCCCACAATCGCCAAATTTCCGATATGACAACAAGTTCTAGAGTTTTGAGGCAACAAAGTTTGTCTTCGGTATTCTTCTGCAATATCGCCCACTCAGCTACGCAGACTCGTTGATTTCTTGTTCGTCTTGGTTGTCTGCCAATGGTTTTGCTTGCCAGTGGTTCGGATTCGGCAGCGCGCGGGCCGTGCGAGAAGGCGGGCCGGAACGTTGCCGCACTCATTCTCAGGCTCACTGCATCCGTTCCGTCAACTTTTCAGCGCGCCCAAGTGTCAACAGGCCCATCCGGCGCCAACCGCACCACTCAGCACTGCATGGCACTGCATGCCAGACTGACAGAGAGGCGGCAGCCAGGCTTGGAATAGCGGCATCGCCGAGTCTTGGATGCATCCCGGGCCTAGAACTACCACTCAGTTCTTCTCCGGGCGTGCCGTTCGTCGCGGGCGGGGGGCCGAGAGCTTGACCTCGACCGTCTTCCTCGCAGGATTGGCACTGGCAGTAGATACTAGAGCTATGTGTGGTTGGCACGTGTAGCACTGTCACGGTACAGCCCTGTAGCCTTGTGTGGTGCGTGAGGCTGCTGCCTTATATTCTGTAAACTAACCCATCTCCTTAGCCGTGCCTTCCCCGTTCGCGAACCTTCCCGTTCGAATATCTACACCAAGCTTTACTAATTGCTGCATGTCAAGGCCGGAGTATTGAAACAACGAAGACGGTACTTTGAGCACGGCATAGGTTCGGCCCTGATAAAATCCTCCTTCCACTCGCGGAACATCCTCATTCTCATCAACTCTCATCATGCCTGGCGATCACAAGTGTCTGCTATGTCAGGCCACCTTCACAAGTCCCGAGTACCTTGAACGACACATGATCATACGCTCCCGTATGTCCCACTCCTCAGTCCCTGCCCGTTCGGCACACCACGACGCTCGCCAGCATTTGGAGCCGCTTCGGGACTTCTCCGTCGCTCCTGTTGCTGAGCCCCTTTCCGACAGACATTGGCTACCGCCCATACAAGTGTCAGCACTGCGGTGATCGATTCGCCCGCAGGTGGGCCCTCATCTCCATCTCGCTTCTACCCCCTTCGACTTTGATTGATCAATCCCCGCACAGCGACTTGCTCTTGCGTCATGTCAACGAGTGCCACCCCAACCAAAACCCTCTCGTGTTTTCCCAGGCCTTAATGACCAAACTGTCGAATTGGCAGACCCATACCACAATGTTGAAATGGCAGACCCTCATGTCGAGGCTGGCGAAAGCTATTAACCGCGTTGAGGAGCTTACCAAGAGAACCGCTGAGGACCAATGCCCCCCTCTCGTCGCACAGGTTCATGAACTCCGGTTGACTCTGCGAAAGCACGAAGACCGGTACGAACAATTTGTGAAGTTGTCAAAGGAGTATGCAGATCTATATCTGCAAGACCTCTCGGACGAGATCAGGTCTCAGAGCGCGTGGCTCGATCTACTGGAGCGCCGTCTAGATCTGGCCAAGGCGCGCCAGCGAGATACTCTCGATCTCAAGACGGCCTTTGACAAAGATGTATGGGATGAGCTGAAAGCAGTGCAACCAGCCGGTGCGTAATTTCAACATCTTAGCTGGCGCCTGTCCTCATACTTCGTACCGCAGTTCGCCACTGCCCTCTTGTCGAAGAAGCGGCAGTTTTCAAGGAGCTAAAGGAGCTCGTCGGGAAAATACAAGAATGCTACGTCGAACTGGACAACTTTTGGAGTGGAGAAGTTCGCCATGTAACACAAGTGCTGAAGGACTCTCGAATGGAGACCAGCGATCGCGACCGGTGGCGAGATATTGGCGAGGGTATAAAACACGCCCTCGTCGAAAACGTAAGTAACAATTGCGTCTATGCGCGTTCCGGCTCTTTGACAAGGCTTGCAGGAAACCACATCCCAGCCGTATACGCTGTCCAAGGCGCCGGTGAAGGCCAATGCCGGCCCACATCAACAGGTGCCGCTCCTGTCTCATCTCACCTCGAATTCTAATCGTCTACGCCTCAGTTCGATGTTGGGAAGATTGCCTCTGTTCTTCTTCCAGCGATTTCTGCGGCCAAAAGAACCATTTCTTCTGCACGCACCTTCGGCCGAGAGATGTTCTCTGTTCTCACAGCAAAACACCTCCAACACATAGCAGCAGCCTATGTCAATATCGAGCGACACAAGGACCGTTGTGTGCGTTTCCTCAAGACTAACGTCGCCTACGCGCAGACCGTTGTCAACACGGTGTTACCACGTCCGGGCTTTGTGCGCATAGCCGCGGCTATTGATCTGCGCGCAAAAGCGGCAGCTCTCATCACGGCTGGCTCCATTGGCCTTGCCCGCAGTGGCATTAACGCCGTTACGCACAATTCGGCGCCCAGTACGTCGAGTTTTCTCTTCATCCTCGTCTATGAGCCTGATGAGATCCACGCAGCCGAGAAGGCGGTCCGAAAGTCACTCCAGAAGGTCGAGAAAAGGCTGCATGAGGGCGAGCGTATATGGAATGCGATCCTTGGCCAGAATACCCACCTTTTCGCTGCGCTGCTGAGCAGCCAGACGGACAACTACAGGGGGTGCAGTCTCAAGAAGCTCAAGGAAATTCTCCGCGTAGTAGACAAGGAACACGATCTCCTCAGCAGCCGGCTAAATCTGGGTACCCGGGTGTAGGTCTGGTGTATGATCGCTTCTTCTATGCGCCAATGCAGTTGAGATGGTTTATGGCATCGATGTTATCTGAGCATCCGCTGCAATGTCGTCGGCTCGGCCTGTTGGTGTACTCACTGCTGCCAACAAAATATCTTATGGCTAGCGCGGTGCACAATGTACTGAGGTGAGTTCGCGGCTATAGCCATTTTCTTCACACATTCCTCGATCCGGTCGCTGCGAGACATGTATTTCACTCGCAGGATGGACCCCATGTTTTCAGAATCATTTTCGCACGTTGCTCAAGTCAAGATCATTGAACTGTAATAGTTTCTTTCAAGAAATACACACGCAAGCACCGCGGCAATAGATACTACTTGCTTCCGATGGCCTGGGACCGCCACACATCCGTCTTCTCTGGCGCCTCGACCACCGCCGCCCAGCCGCCATCAGTACCCGTGCCCACCAGCGTCATCTCCATCGCCTTCCGCGCCCACTTGACGGTCTCCGCCCGCTGTCCCAGCGCACAATACGTGCGCGCCAGCTGGCCTGCCACCGCGCGCCATAGGTAGACGTCGCGATCCGCCGCATCCTCCAACAGCTTCGTCATCCTCAGCTGCGCCAGCACGTCCGGCGCGAACTTGTCGTACACGCCTGCTACGACCGAACGGAGCACTATGGAGAGGTTCTGCCGCGCCATGTCATTCTCCGCGCGGGCGGCGGGAGGGAGGCTGCAGACTGGGCACTTGCAGATGAAGGACCACCTGTCGCGGAGGCGCTCTTGGCGCTCGGCGTATGGTATGTGGGCTTCGAGGTAGGAGATATTCACTTCCTCGCCTGCGGCGATCGCGCGCGTGGCGCGCAGTGCGCCAGTGAACGTGGCGAGGTCCCAGAGATATCCTGCGTTGGGGTTGCAGCTACCCACCCAGCGCTACGTATGAGAACAAGACGCCGTTGTATGATCCTGCGAGAGCGTGCGCACCTGTGATTCGCACGGCATATGTCCTTGAACACACCGTGGTAAGGGCCGAGCTCGGTGTGTCCCGGCATGTAGTCAACATGCAGTGCGTTCGTGTTGATGATATCCTGTACTTGCGCACTTGAGGACGGCTTGCAGTTGTGCAGCGCGAAGAACGCGTCACAGATGTGCTCTGGCAAGCTGCTGCTGATGTGCCCAATGGAGTTCCACAACAACAACAGCGGCGAGACGAGGATGGGTCGCTCGCGTGCAATGACTGCCCCCGGCGCAATCGCCTCCGTGGCGAACATGCCCACTCCCTTTCCAGGGACCGCACGGATCTGATACCGGCACTCCGAGGCGGCGCTGAGTGTCAGGGACGCGCCAAGACGCTCAGGCAGGGACTTCTGCGCATTGGGCCAGTAGGCGAGAACGAACGACTTGTCCGACGGAATGAAAAAGCGCAGGCGGTAGTTGCCATCGGCTAACATCCTGGTAAGGAGGGTTCTCCTTCGCTGTTCCATGGAGCCCTCCGGTTCGTCGGTGTATACAGGCGGTCCAGGGACGATGATCGGGGAAGGCGAGGATGAGGATAGAGGGGCTGCCGGGACAGTCTCAGCGACAACCTGCCCGCACGGCGCCTTACTTTCTGCGGGGCGCTCGACGTCGTCGCCCACGCGTGCCGTAGGTGCTGCGGGGCCTTGCTTGCGCTTTTTGCCGTCGAGGAGGAAGCCGCGGCGCATGGCGGTGGATGACTCTACTAGAGCGTGAGATGGTGGGCGGCGACAATCGGATGCACTACAAGACAAGTGGTATTTAGGAGAGAAGGGAGGTAGTAGACTCGGACGCTGTCGACGTCAACGTCGATTCATCTCCGTCGAAGAACTCTGATTTGGAAGGCTCAGAAACTCTGTTCCACTATACACGTGCCACGTTACGACTCACTGGAGGAAACACGAGGCGGGGAAGAAGGTGCCGATGACCTCGCTCAAACGCCGTCCAAAGCAATTCTGGTCTTCGCGGTACCAAGCGCAGTACTTGGCACCATGTTCCAACACAGAGTTGCCACATATCTGCGTGCTCCCTACCCTCAAAGCTGCCTTCCAGTCGTCATCGTCGCCCGTATGTTCGTCATATGCATCGGCCCTCAACCCAGGGTGCACGCGCAGTTAATGCCGAGGTCGTCACGGGGCTCTGCCTGCTGCAGTGCTGCTTGCTTGGTGCGTCTGTCGACCTGGTGGTGACTTCCTCGTCGGGTGCAACGGCGCGCGTTGCGCGCAAATCGAAACCTTGTTCCTAGCGGTGTGTTACATTCGGAGTGCAGCTACGTGCCCACAGCTGGGTGTAACACGAGCGGACGGAGAGTGTACGCACTTGCGCGCGCCTCATGTGCCGGGTCGTTGCACGCGCCATGAATTGCTCTTGGTCTCGCCTGGTACCAACCGACTCGAGGGTCTATATGCCGTATATGTGCCAGTGGGGAAATGGGGCGTGCGCAGGCACGTTCTTCAGGTTATATAACGAAGAATATGCAGGCCGCTGGCAGTGTCCTAGGCGAGACCAGGAGCAGACCCTCAGGCCTCCAGGTGCGATCGCCTCCGTCGTGAATGAGTACCTCCATGTACCTGCCTTTACTCGGGATGGCTCTTGAGATCGTGCCAGCCTGAGTGGGCGAGCATGACTAGTCGGCCGAAATGAAGTCAGCGCAGGCAGAAATCCGGTTCGGCCAACGATAACGACGTTCAGGACCTAATCATGAGCAGTTTTAGGTTGCATCGTGACGTTCGAATAGATAGTGTGCTTTGAGGCGCGAGCGAGATGCCGCTATGGTGACTTTCAGATAACAGATGAGCTTGTTGCACGGTCACCACACGCACCTCTGCATAGACTTGGACGACGTCGACGCCAGTGCGACGATGCGATCGCCTCCCTTCCATTTACTCCGAGTCCTAGAGCTCTGATTTCGACTGATGAAATCTTCCCGGCGCAGATTGTTGACACTGTGCGGGCCCGTTTCGAGGAGTTTTTCAGCTGCCAGGGCAGGCGACTCGGTTCACAAAACGGTTCGACGTGCGGCTAGCGTGGAACGACTGCGTCCTTTTCCACCCGAGTGTTGAGTTGGAGCTGCGTGGTGGCCTGACGAGAGCCGTGCATGAGAGTGAGTGTGCATAGCCGTTGAATGGGTGGCAGCTAGGCCTGAGATATGATAGATAACACATATCCCTGATAGATAGTACTCATCTAGAAGATGACCTCAACTGACACGACTTTCTCAGGGCTCGAAGTTGCTCGCAGATCTAGTAGTAAGTAGTAGACGCCGGTCGTCAACAACTTTTCCACTGCCAGGTAGTCGCCTTCAGGAGCATCTAGTCGTTCCTCCCGTTGCCGTTGTGAGGAGAGGGGCGTGGGAACGCTCGTCACCGCACACGAAGGAGAGGACTTTTCGAGGACTCGTAGAACCGTTGTAAGAACTCTGGATAACGAGAGGGGAAAGCCCCGTATCTAGTACATGAGACGGTCTTATATACTGGGTACGGGTCGGGAATATCGGGAACTAAGGTGCCGGGCGAGGATGCTCCGAGCCCTGCGAAAATAGAGTAGGTTAGTGGGACCTATCCGTATCAATCGCCCTCCCACATTTTGTGAGGAAAATGTGCCTTCAAGAAAAAGAGAATCAGTAAGGTAGTAAGTAGTAGGCACGAGTAAAGTAAATTCAGTCAAGAATATAGTATTGGTGAGAAGAAGTAACCAATGTATTTAAGCTCCGGTAGCCATAGCTGTAAACATGGGCTGTATATCGGTCATTCCGTTGAGCTCGTCGCTCGACGAGAGCGGGGCCGGCGCTGTCGACGAAGCGGGGGCGGCGGCGGACGAGGCGGACGTGCCAGCGTTGGAGGTGATGGACGCGGAGGTCGAGGCACCCCCGAGCGTGGTGTGCAGCGTGTTGTGTACGGCGGTGCCGGTGGTGCCGTTCGAGTTGTTCGCCACGGGCGGGGCGGTGCCGCTCGATTGCGACGACGACATGTTGCTGAGGATGTCGTCGAGCGAGTCGTTGATGTCTGATATCGCGGTGGCGGATGTGTCAGCGACTGTGGAGTGTAACGCCGTGGCGGGCGTGAACTCGACATACCGAGGGGCGACATCGTATTGGTCGCAGGGAGCCCGTCGAGAGCAGGCATCATCGGAGAGCCGAATATGCTCTGCGACTGGAGGCCTGAGCGCAGCATGGAGTTGATAGCGAACTGCCCAGTTTGCATGTGGGCCATTGCCATGAGCTCTTGGATGTGGGAGCCGCCTGTGGCAGGCTGTGGGCGCACGCGACGGGGAGGCTTCGATGCGCCTACACGGCCACGGAAGTCGCGGGTGCGCTGGTATCGCGGGTGCGTGTCGCGCCGGACGAGCCGCTGCGGGGCGTAGTCGGGAAGGCTGAGCTCGTCGGCGTTGGGGTTGATGTTGCGGCAGACCTTCACCCACGAGTTGTACCCGATGGGCGCCATGTCCGTGACGGTGTCTTCGCCGGGCGCGAGCTTCGCGGAGTACTCCGTGAAGGAGGTAATCTGTTCAGCGGTGAAGTCGAGCATCATGCGACGAAGTGGGGACTGGGCTGGACGAAAGGCAGTGGGACCACCGCGGGCTTTATACGAATGCGCACCAGGTAGAGCCATATGCACCGAGTCCAGATGGATTTCCGGATCACGGGGAGGACGTCCGGTGCCGGTAGTCAGGTTGTCTATACGATCGACATTTTGCAATTCGAGGTATGCGGCCATGCGTTCGAGGTGAGCGACATCTGCGTAGGGGGCCCAGCTGGTGTCGCCCGTGGACCATAGGATTTCAAACGACGCATTCTTGCCCGCACCCGTGTGCGACAAAATTTGGTCAACTGCCCATTCCGTAGGAGAATCAGAGAAAGCAGCGATTTGCGAGAGTTGTCGACCAGGGAAACGACGGTCATCGTTCGAGTGATGGATGCGCAAGAGCGATGCATGGAACGACGGATGCGTTCCGCGCTGCCGAAGTTCAGCCGACAGATCGAGCAGATAGCTCGAGTTGCCATGGTCCTTCAGGATTTTGAATGGACCAATATATTTCGGCATGAGCTTGCGCGCATGATTCTTAGGCAATGCGAGGTTCTTTGTAGATAGGTACACAAGATCACCGACAGCAAATGGTGCCAACCGTCTGTGCTTATTGGCCTGTGCGGTCTGTTTCACACGTGCCGCTATGATAGCATCGTGTGCGGTCATGATCGCATCCTTGATCCGTTTGGCGAAAGCGCGCACACCGGGGTACTCTGACTGAGCATCCCAGATCATGGGTCGAGGAACACGACCGGAGTTGAGGAAGAACGGGCTGAAACCCGTGGTTTCCGATCGTGCGGAGTTCATGGCGAACTCGATGCTAGGCAACTTCACAGCCCAATCCCTCTGATTGGGGGATATGCATTGACGGAGCATCTGGCCAAGCGTGCGGTTGGCACGCTCGGTCATACCGTCGGACTGTGGATGATACGACGAAGATCGGCGGAGATCGATGCCGGTGAGTGCATTGAGTTGCTCCCAAAATTTACCAGTGAATAGAGAGTCTCGATCGCTGACAATAGCGCGTGGCATACCATGAAGTTTGTACACATTGTCAAATACGAGCAGCGCGACATCTTTTGCGCGATATGTCTGTTTCGAGGGGATGAGATGAACCATACTTGAGTGGTGGTCAATTACAACACATATCATATCGTAGGTTCCAGACAACGTCTTCGAGGGCGGTAAAGGCCCGACAAAATCAATCCCAATGATGTCCCAGGGATGCTGGGGTACTTCGAGCGTCTGAAGAAGACCATATGGTGCTTGAGTGTTAGTTTTCGTAGTCGCGCATACGGAACAACTCGCACAGAAAGCCGCGATGTCAGCGACCATGTCTTTCCACCAGACACTGTCGCGGAGATAATATAGTGTCTTTCGACTCCCGAGATGAGCCAGTAGCGAGTGAGCAAAAGATATTACGATTTCGCGCAGTCTTCGCGCGCCGATGAGTACGTCGGGCAAACACAGTATACGCCGGCCCGAGTCCCGTAGGAATATCAATTGGTCATGCACCTCGAAATTCTTGTACTGCAAAGGTTGTTCGAGGACGTGTTTGAAGAACGGGTCGTCGACGTAGCGGCCGCGCAGGCAGTTCGGCAGGTCCAAGTCCGGCTCGCCTTGCGCGAGAACGCTGGTGAGACGTGGCGACATGGCTGACATAAGCTCTTCCTCGGGCGTTTGCCAGCGAGGCAGCGACTCGTCGTCGGGGACGCCTCCTGCGTCGCTCCTCCCGTCAACAGGCCGTGGCAAATCGTTGGAACGATCCCCGAATGGCGCTAGGGGAACGCTGCGACCACCAGGAGCGGTCGGGAGCGCAGAGGAACGAACAGATGGCTCCGAGGTGCGTGCAGATCCGTGTTCGGACATATCTTGCGTCACTGACACGTTTTCCAGCGAACACGACCGTGATACGCCCTCCGTTTCGCGTGGTGGTCTGGCAAGAGGTGCATGTTCGCGCTCAGGGTCCTGGAGAGCAGGAGCATGCGTGCTTGAGGTAGCGGCGCGGTCGTCGTGTGGCGCCAGTGGCGTCTCGATGCGACGACGCTTTGCGGCGCGTTTTCTCGGGCTCGCGCCCTCCGTCTCGACAGCTGGCGGTGTAGGCAGCTTCAAGGTTACGCGGCGAACACGTACAGGTTGTGTGGCTGCATCGCGTGTCGTCGCAGGGGCGTCTGCGCGAGCTTGGTTCCGCGTCGTTGCAGCTGCGACAGAGAGGTCGACGACATGCAGCGGGCGGGATATGGATGTTGTAGCCAACGACACGAGTGGCGGTACGTGCTCATCGTCGTCATCTGGCACATATTCTGATTCAGCTCGAACGGTGCCAGGTAATTCGGCGCTGTAGATGCGTGACAGCGCGTCGGCCAAGACATTAGTCGTACCAGGGATATGAGTAATGGTAAAGTCATATTGACTGAGAGTTTCGAGCCACCTAGACTGACGAGGAGATAGATTCTTCTGTGTCATAATGTACTCGAGACCCTTATGGTCCGTGAAGATTCGGAATCGTGCACCATGCAGTAAGTTCTTGAATTTCTTCATACTCTCGACAATGGCATATAACTCTTGTTCATGCACAGGGTAGTTTTGTTGAGCCGAGTTAAATTTACCGGACCAGAATGCAGCTATTTTTGCGGTTTTCAAGTCCGAACCTTGGCTAACAACGCCACTCGCACCCGTTAAACACGCATCGCATACCAGGTTAATTGGTGGTGCAGAGTCAGAGTAGTCGAGAACGGTGCGATGGTGGTCGCGCCATCCCTGTACCGCGGCCTTGACCTCGTCGAACGCGCGTTGTGCGGTAGGAGTCCAGCGCCACGGGACCGTCGATCCTGTCAGCGGAGTGAGGACAGCCATTGGGATGCGTACGCCGGCTACATCCGGCGCGAGATATCCGACCGCACCGAGGAACGAGCCTAGCAGCTCGCGGTTCGACGGTGTCGGCCAATTAGCAATCTTATCGACTTTGTCGGGATCCATAGCGATACCACGGTCGTCGATTACGTGGCCGAGGACCTTGAGCTTCTGCACGAAGAAATGCAGCTTGTGCTCGCTAAGGTATAACTTTTCTCTACGAAGAGTATCAATGACGAGCTTAACGTGTCGGACATGGTTTTCGGCCGTGTCTGAATAGATCATAATATCATCAAGATAGACGTCCATGAACACGCCGATGTACGGAGCAAAAATATGATTCATGAGTGCCTGGTAGGTTGCTCCGCCGTTACAGTCTCCTAACTGCATGACTTCGCTAACCATCGTGCCGTCAGGTGTCGTGAATAACGTACGCGAGACGTGTTCGGGGACAACACGTATTTGTTCATACGCGTCCTTCCCGTCAATTATCGAGCGGTACGGGTGCGCCGCAACATTGCGCAAGATTGCGTCAATATCTGGAAGAGGCGACGCAAGTTTCTTCGTGTTTGCGTTGCGTTCTCGCGAGTCAATAACAGTTCGCAGACGCAACTGGCCGTCGCCGGCGTCACGCTTCTGTAACATCAACATTGGCATCGCGTTAACGCCACTTTCAACGCGCCATCGACCGGTGGATACGTAGGCGTCGCGCTTTTCGCGCCACAGTGGTTTGAGCGGGTCAGGACACTTCGAAGGCCGCCACGAGTACACCTTGTTCTCGTCAACCAACGGAATTGTATGGTTCACGGCACGTAGCGGTGGCAATGGTGTGTCGACTGCGTTCTTGCAAATGTGGGCGGCATATTCACGCAATTCGACACGTAGTTGCTGCAGATGGTGTTCCAGTACCTCCGTAGCCCGTGACGCGAGCTTCGTAACCTGCTCGCCCTTAATCGGGAGAGCTTCGTCGCTCTGTACAACCAGTGTTGATGGATTAAGCCCAAGCGTGACCTGATGCTGGTACATGAACGGAGTGCCCAGTATCAGGTCGTAGTTGTCGATATTCATGACGTCGAATCGTCGCATCTCATTAATTGTCTGGTAAGCAAAGTTCACAGACACGGAGTGATTAATCTTTGAGCGAGATCCGGTCACGGCTAGCTGCACAGACAGAGGTTTAGCGAGTATGTCTGTTTTCAGGCGCAATTGGTCGACAAGCGTCGTCGACATGAAGTCCGCGAGTGAACCGGAATCGAGGAGCGCGCGAACGGGACTGCCATTGATCTGGACAACCACGACAACAGGCTTCGGGATCAGACGAGTGAAGTCGCGCGTCTGTCCCGCGTTGCGCTCGAGCGTCATGCTGACATCTTCTGCAGATACCGCGCTACTCTTTCGTGCCTTTGAAGCGGCCATTGCAATGATAGGTGCGTCAGGTGCGTCATTGTCTGAATCGGAATTGGACGGCGACGATGTATTGACGCAATCCTCAGAGTCGCTATCGGGCATACTCTCAAGGTCTGGAATGTCATCAAATTCGTCGACAAAGACATCACGAAACAATGTCTCGAATTGCCAGATAGGTCTTCCGTCCGGATTGTCGTCTTCATCGTCAGAGATGTCGTCAAGAGCAGGCAGTTCTTCTGCAACGTCGCTAGAGTTCTCTGACGACTCGTCGTGATCCCACTCGGGCTCATCTCCGCTGTCGCAATTAGCGGAGAAGGTAGACAACTGCTGGTGGGCATCTACCAGCCAGTCTATAGGGTCAAATTCGTGAGTTAACATGGCAAATCGAATTGTGTACTGATGGCGAGAGCTGTTATCAGTAATCAAGAAGCAGGAGTGGCCAGGAAGAGCTTCGACGTCGAATCTGTCGGGCGAATACACGGCCTCAACGTCTTCATCGAGTTGACTGTCGAAGGGGTACGGTAACCCAAATAATAGTCTGTCTCGGATGTTCTGACGATTTATTTCCGCCAGCTCTTCGAGTGACATGTCGTCACCCGCTTTAGTTTCGCAATGTTCTGACAGTCTGAAGGTGTCAAAAAATCCAGGCGGCGCTGTACATTTTGGCACGGGACCAGTGAGTAGCTCGTGTTCAATCTTGGCTTTCTCATGATGCAACCATGTTTTAATGTCAAATGCGTCGTCCTCCAGCTGTTCTCGGGTGACGACGTGTTCGTCGAGTGTATGCCAATCCCACAAAACATATTCGCCTGCGTGCGACGCGTGAGGACGCATCGTGAAGCGTTCCGAGTTGAAGGGATTGTTTTCTTCACTCGTGAAGAAGTCGAAGACGAATGGCACGGCATTGCGCAGCTGTCGCAGAGCGCGTGCAATCAGAACTGCTTCGACGGCGTCAAGAACTTCTTGCGGACGTGGTGTCTCATCGAAGGTGACCATAAACACACCGAGCGACTCAGCTGACTTGATTGCTTGTAGTCGTTCGATTTCCGCAAAGTCGACGGTCGCAGCGCGCAACGATGCGGGAGGTTTCGCAACCTTGCGTCTAGGGCAGTCCTTGCCGAGGTGACCCTTCTCGCCACACTCGAAACACTTCCCTTGCGCACGGTACTCATTCATTTGCTCGCGAGTGAGCGTCTTCTGCTGACGAGATGCGTTGCTAGGCTTTGTGGTTGAACCGGGCGCATTCTGCGTTCGGTTCTCATGCTTCTGACGGTTGTCGCGTCGACGAGCATTGGACATCCGCTTGTCGGATTTGTCAAGGTGAGTTTGACTAGAACTCTTCTGCGGTGCGTCGCGCTGACGAGCCTCTTCGTCCTTCCGAAGTTTGTAGGCACGTTCATAGCGTTCGGCGGCGCGTTCAAGTTGTTCGATAGTCGATATCTCGGGGTCGAAGCCGTTCTCGGCCCATTTTATCCGCAAGTAGCGGTCGGCGCCGTTCCAGAAGCGGATCACGAAGTCGCGCTTCGATATATGCCCTATGCTGTCGGCAAGATCCTCAAGATCGTGACGAAAATTGCGCACAGGATGTCCTTTCTGCGCGAAGGTCATGTATTTTTCACGCTGGACCGTACGGAAATTAGCTGGGAAGCAATGATCGAAGAGGGCTTCGAAGAATCGGCGAAGCGTCCACTTCTCGGGATTCTTTGCCACCTCACGCATGTAGAACGCGAGTGCGCGACTGTCCAGGTATTTCTTTAACCGTCTAACCTGATGCTTTCGACGAATGAAGCCAAATCTTGTGAAGTCTTTTGACTCCAGGATCCATTTCTGGTACATCTTGAAGTCGGGCCTGCCGTCGTAGATAAACGGTGCGTCAGGCTTGGTGGACTGTTCCATTCGGATCTGAAGCATCTGCTTTTTCCACTTTCGACGCAGCCTTTTCTTTTCGCGTTTCTCGGCTGCGTTATCGTCGCTGTATGCGTCTGAAGGTTCAGACATCAACGAGGTCAAATCAGACTTGTCAGAATCTGACAGCGATGAGGATGAGTCTGATGAGCTTGACGACGAGGAAGGCGGGTCCTGAGGCGTTGAAGCCTTGACCAACGCCGATTTCTTGCTCTTGGTAAGTTTATACAGATGACTATCCTTGGGCAGTTGAGATGACGCGCGATGCACAGGCAGATTTGCGTCGTTACGAAGACCACTGGGGCCCGCGGTGCGCTCGCGACGCAAGGTTTTGACCTCGGTCCTCAGATTATCAAGCTCTTCCTGAAGACGGCGCGCAACTAAAGCGTCGCTTTCAATCTGTCGGAGGCGCGCGACGTCGTCGGCGTCGAGGTTGTGCGTGACGCTCTCGCGCATACTGGTTTCATTTTCCAACCGGATGTCGGCCTTCCCTTTGCCCTTCAGGTGCGCAGGGATTCGCGGCGTGCTGTTGCGCCCTCCGGAACTGACAGACTTTTTAGTTTTGTCGCTCGCGGCGCGGCTGCGACGGCCATGACGGCGCCTGGAAGTGCTGCGCGCGTCGGACTCGTCGTTTGCAGACGACTCCGATATCGTGTCGCCGGGGACGACCCGCATATCTTTCATTCGTTCAGCGCGGCGGTTCAAGAGCGCGCGGACATCGGGGCTCAGCCCGGTTGTCCACTCGTCAAGCACATCCTGGAGAGGACGGTCAGTCTTTTCGACGGGCTCGACAGCCTTGAGGCTGAGGCCCCAGGCGGCGGGTATCTCGCCAAGGTCGTCGTCGTCCTCGTAATCTGACCAGCTCAATTGAATAGGACGTGTAGCGGGAGCGGGATTCCTAGCGCGCTCGAACCAGGGACTGAAATACTTAGGCTGGGTGTCGAGTGGCGGCGGCGGCGACGGTGAGAGCTCGCGCGACGGGTGTTTGGGAGTAGAAAATCCATTGCTGTCATTACGGGCAACATCTACATCGTGTATGTTGTTGCCATTAGACAGAGCGGCGGTGGACACTGCGTCGTCGGACGGCGCGCCGCCGCGCGAGCCCGCTACCTCCGCATACGATGCGTTAGAGCGTACCGAGGGGCTCTCGTGAGTTGCGGGGGCCGCTATGGCATCGCCGACTTCGGGGGCCGCTATGGCGCTCCCAGATTTTACGTCGACGGCGTCATTGCTCGTCGCGTTAGAGGCGGGCTCGTCAATAGAGCTCTCGCCATCGTGGATGGGACCGATGTCCTCATCCTGGGTTGCCGCAGAGCGGTCACCTTCCACGGGTGTCAGTGTCGACGTCACAGAAATTGGGGACGTACGTTCGCGCGATGTGCCCATCGAGGCATCCATATCGCGGTCGTCAGGCTCGGCTGACGACGGGGAGTCCAGAGGACTGGGAGCATGGTAGGTGGTACCACGGCGGGTAGACATGTCTTGGGTTCGAGGAGGTTTCAGTGGCGACGTGTTGCGGGTGATCAAGCCGGTCGACGAGGCCAGAGGGGAGAAGATGAGTGTTCGAGAAAAAGAGTTGTGATGAGGTTCTAAATATGTGAGGAGAGGGGCGTGGGAACGCTCGTCACCGCACACGAAGGAGAGGACTTTTCGAGGACTCGTAGAACCGTTGTAAGAACTCTGGATAACGAGAGGGGAAAGCCCCGTATCTAGTACATGAGACGGTCTTATATACTGGGTACGGGTCGGGAATATCGGGAACTAAGGTGCCGGGCGAGGATGCTCCGAGCCCTGCGAAAATAGAGTAGGTTAGTGGGACCTATCCGTATCAGCCGTGCTGCATGAAGAGTCTGTCCGAAGTATCGCCCTGGTTTTGCGGTCTACGTCATGCATGGTTTGGTTCAAGACTCGACTCCGTTTCTGACTGACAGGTGCGATCGGCCAGCTACATAGGGCGGGCCAGGATAGGACCTCCTGCTCCAGCTTCCGCTCTCCTCCCTTACAGTCTCTCTTCCACATCGCTATGCTGAGATATCGTCTCTCGCCCTCCGTAGCCGGCGACGTCCAAGCAGCTCTCCTCGAGTTCGTCGGCACCACAGTCTTCCTACTCCTGGGGCTCGGCGGTATACAGGCGTCCGGGCGCGAACTCCTCGCGACCCCGAACACGGCGTCCGACATCACGCATGTCCTCTACATCTCTACATCCATGGGTATCAGTCTGCTCGTCTCCGCGTGGCTGTTCTTCCGCGTCACCGGCGGCTTGTTCAACCCGAACATCAGCCTGGCCCTACTGCTCGTCGGCCTCATCAACCCCGTCCGTTTCGTCCTGTACACGATCGCGCAGCTGTCAGGGGCAATCGCGGCGTCCGCGCTCATTATCGCTCTTACCCCAGGGCCTCTGGCGGTAAAGTGAGCTTCATTCGCTGCGTCCAGATGCAGGCCACGCGGCTGACATGATTTACAGTACTACGCTGGGGCCGAACGTCAACAAAGCGCAAGGCGTCTTCATCGAGATGTTCATCACTGCTGCGCTCGTCCTTGCCGTGCTGATGCTGGCGGCTGAGAAACATCACACGACGCCTTTCGCACCGGTACGCAGGCATTTCTAGCCACTGTGGTTGTCGCTTATATGTAAACTTCCAGATCGGCATTGGTCTAACGCTCTTCGCCTGCCATCTGTGCGTCCCCATCGCAATCTCTGGTTCCCCCCCGTCAATCTAACGACGTTGCTCCCTAGGTTCGCTGTATATTACACTGGCGCAGCCATGAACACCGCAAGAGCATTTGGACCAGCAGCGGTGACCGGCTTCCGTTACAGCGGCCAGTGGATCGTACGTCATGCCTGCCATTCTCCTTCGTGCGTTGACCTGATCTCTGGTTCTGTGCAGTACTGGCTCGGTCCATACCTTGGCTCCATCCTTGCGGCTGCCTTCTACACCGTCATCAAGCAGTGCGTATGATCCCGTGGCACCGCATGTTCGGTCCTGACGATATGATATCCTAGCTACGAGTACTGGACCCTCGTGCCAGGTCAAGAGTCCACGGAACCGACGCAGTCGCCGCCTGACCCTGTTGCTGCCGTGATGGCATCGACGCTACGTTCCGACGACCTAGACCTAGCGCAGAGGGGAGATGCGGGCTCTGGGCAGTTGGTTCTTGGCGTACTCCGACGGGAGAAATCGACCAACAGCCCCGTATGAGGTTCCCTGCATCGTTGATTTCACCTGCCCGATAGAGATTACATGCATCGTCCGGTAGACACATCGAACTCTGCTTCAATATCTGGCTCAAATTTATACTATACGTTCGGACACGCCTTCTGAAATTTTGGACATCATGCACTCTAAATCCAATCAACATTATGGATGCGCTGTACGCTGTTCAGTATCCGTTAACTTAAGGATGTGACCCGGCGGCGTAGACTCACCCTAAACATATCCACATGTTGATAGGTCGCGAACTCGACGTGCATCTCCCTACACACGAGCATCAAATCTGCGAAGACCGACGGGGGGATGTTCCGCGTCACCGTGACCAGGTGCGGCAGCCTCCGCGGAGCAAAACGATACCTCCCCCATTGCCCAGCATCACTCCCCAAGATTCAGACAACTGCTACACCGCTAACTCAGCAGCTGTACCATCCCAACGGGCAACATCATCCGCCTCCGCGATAAGTCAATATTCGATCGCAGTGACGTCGGAAGCTCGCGTTTCTCGGCTGCTTCGCGCTCACGCGTCTGAGGGCGCGGGGAACCGCTGGAGAGTGTGCGGTCCTCTGCACGTGCGTACACGGCACGGTCGGCTTTCGCGGCGGCGTCGATGAGGTGTGTCTCGCGGCGCTGGAGGCGCGCGGCGTCGCCCGTGGGTGGTACCGGCACGGCGCCGGCGAGAGCGATGGCAGAGAGGATGAGGATGGCGCGCATGTGGCTCCGGATGTGAATGGGCAGAGAATAGAGATAAGAGGCTTCAATTCAAGAGATTTCGTAGATATCCCAGCGAACAGCAGTCCGAAATGCTCCAACTTCTCTTCCTCCACTCCAGCGTTAATCACCATGGGAGGGGGCAAGCGCCTAGTAGCAGGGCCATGGCTCCTACTACGTGCGGGACAGTTGCAAGCCATGGTGATACCGTTACGCCGCTAGCGCCTCCGGTGGAAAGAGATGGGGCGGACGATGGTGCACTGGTACTGCTGGCCGGCGGAACAGAACTCGGGGAAGTGATCGGGGACGTAATTGAGGGCAATGCCGACGTGGGCGTTGAAGATAGTGACGAAGATGCGACGGTGCTCGTGGAATTTGGATGCACCGTGGACGAGGCCGTCGATGTGGACTTGGAAGCGCTGGCTCCTGTGCTTGATGATGCTCCTGCGGAAATGTCAGCGTCACGCGCTCATACCGTCAGTTGTTCAGTGAGCTGCGCACTCCTGGATGATGAGGAACTCGGTGGTGACGCCGAGCTTCCTGCTGAGCGCCAGGTGCTTCTTAGCTACCTGAAGCGCTATAGATAGCACAACACTGCTACGCACCAGATGGGCATAAGGTCTCGAAATACTGCCTAGCTGCATCCAGATCTGACGCAGGACACTCGCTGCCCAAGCATGATCCTCCTTCCAATGCGAAAGCCGGTTGGCAGAAACACGTCGTATTCGTTCTGGTTTCGATCAGGCCATCAGTGGGATTGTTCATACACATTTACAGGAGACGCACGGGGTACAGTCCAGCACTCCCTCCACGGCTGTTGCACAGAACAAAGCACACTGCGGTGGCGCCTGAGCAGCACAGGGTAGAATTATGACGAGTATGGCCAGAAACAAGGAGAGACAAGAGGACGAGGGCACCATTGCTGAGCACTGGCAGCTCGCGGACACGAGGTGGTGAAGTGGGCCTCGGAAGAGCCTGCGATCATAACTGAGCTGCGAGCGCGAAACTTTATAGCAGGCCGCATGCTTGTCGTTCTAGACGCCGGACTTTGCACGGAAGAACGAAGCCTATAAACTGGCCGGATACGGGCGGCGGATCTTGCTGGGCAACGTTGACCTGTGTGTGCGATCCTGGTCTTCGGCCTCGTCCGAATCTAGGGCGATTCGAAGGGGAGTTGTCACTTGGCTGCGCTGAAAGTCTCTAAAGACTCAGAGTTTGCGACTGAGGCCACAACAAGTGAGAAAGCTGCGGAGCCCGGCTGCTTAGAACAGCTGAGAAAGAATCTCCGGATGCAGGGCGCCCCAGGTACAAGAAGCAGAAGCAGAGAGAGTTCTATGCCTCGTGTACAAGATCTCAGCCGCTCAACCAGCGTACAAGTCGGTACATTTCGCGCTTCAGGACACGACGTTGAGAAGTCCTCCATCTCTGCGGAGGAAAATGGAGAAACATGCGGCCACAAATCCGATAAATTAATTATGATAAAACTTAACTGATGGTCTCATTCATACCCTACACAACCCATACGCGTCCCAGCGGTCGCTCCCAACCCCAGCAGTCACGATAAACAGATCGGTTGGATCGTAGGCGGCTTTCACCGACAGCAAGCGCGGGTAGTTCGTGCTGTAGAACGTTGTCTTCCAGTTCGGCTCGCGAGCGTCCGCCTCATTCGAGTACGAGCCGCTGTCGCTCTCGCCGGTGAGCTTTGCCAGCGTTGGCACATACTCGTTGGTGAGCGCCTGCTTGACGGACTCGACCTCGGCGACTGTCGCATCGTCATCCCAATTTTGGACGACGAGGACCTGATTCATGACGTATGTCAGTAATGCGATAACGCAAAGATGCACCAGAATCTTACATGAGTCTTTGCCGTTCTCCACTTTGGAGTGATAGCTGAGGAGATATTGGCATTTTCGGACACCTTGCCTGCACCCGACGTACTCAGTCATGCGAATATAGCAGAGTGTTACCAAGCTCACCTCCAGCGACTAAATGACCGAGTACCCTATGTGGCGTTCCGGTCAGTCAATTCATAGAAGGAGAGCGTACACAGCACATGCTCTGCTCACCGTTGGGCGCCACCATCGATCAATGTCTTGTAAGCTGCGCCGACCTTGGTGGGATCGTGGTACGCCGTCGCGGGGATGAGCCTCGATCCCATTACCAGGTTTACCCCAGACGGGTCGTCGGCGAAACCCAAGATGTAGTTGGCAAGCGCTGTGATAGTTTCGCCCTCCCCAGAAAGACTCGCACCGAGGGCCTTGATATCCGTCATCAGTGGCGCCAATTGAGCGAGAGCGTCAGCGCCTGTCAAATTGCTGAAGACCGTCGACAACGCCAGGCTGCTCGTGCCGTCCGCGTTGTTTGTCAAGTAGAAGTACTGCCCCGCGCGGACGCCGTCCCAATCGAAGATGTGATTCGCGTGCGCGGCCATGACGGCGGCGGTCTGATCGCTCGAGTTCGTGGTGATGGTTGTTTGCTGGAGAGTGACCGTTAAGGCAGGGTATGTGCGGAAGGTCGCTGAAATTATGACCCCCCAGCTGCCTGCACCACCGCCACGAAGTGCCCAGAACACTGCGCAGCAAGGATCCATCAGTCAGGTCCCAAGACGATCACCAGGCACTCACGATCTGTATGGGAAACTGCGTTGGCAGTAATCAGATCACCGGAGGCGATCACGACTTGATATTCTGTATTGTTGTTAATTTGATCGGTTAACAAGAATCCAGGGACTTAACCGCTTAGACCCACCGAGAACATTGTCGGCCGCAAGTCCATAGATGGGGCCTAGAGCTGAATGGCCGGCGCCTTGTGTGTAGCCACCGCCTGCTGCGACTGTCGCTGCGGTGCCGCCGACGATGATCTTGCCTGCAGCTACCGTCGCCGCGTAGATGGCCTTCAAGCCTACGCCACTGCCGACGGTGACAGCGCTGCCCTGGTCGACCCCGCCCACGAGGAACGAATCCGTGAAGGTGATGTTCTGCAAGTACTGCGTCCAAAGTAGAAGAGAGCCCTTGGCCGTTGACCGGCCGAGGTAATCGTGGCCCGACGCTTTGATCGCCACCCGCAAATTATGCGCCGAGGCGAATTTGACGCCGGCCTGCACGGCAAGTCTGATCATCAGTGTCGCCGGATCTTGTCGGGCAGGGAGCGACGTACCTGGATGTGTGCTGCGGCGGTCGCGTTGACGGCGTAAACAGGGACCAATCCTTGGGAACACGTCGTCCCATTGTGGAGACACAACGCGGGAGGGGTTGCCAAATAGTCCTTCACCGGCGCACATGAGCGAAAATGCCAACTTAATTTGCACGAGAGCCGCGCTCACCTGCTCCAAGTTGTACTAAAAAAAAGTTGTCAGCAATGTCTTCGAGTTGTCACGAATAAACAAAACTCACATAGTTCATCGCGCCAGGAATGGTCTCGCGGTACAGACCACTGTGCCACTGTGCTTCGGTGCACTGGAGTGCGACGCAAGCTTGCGCCGAAGGTGTGACAGTCACCAACCTTCCGCCGACCTGTGCGCTAAGCTTGTCCCAATTAGCCTCTGTTGGGTAACCCGGCTCGCCCGGTTGACTTCGGCAGCGGCCAGTAGCAGCAGCATGCGCCAAAGTCAGCTGTGCCACAAAGGCCAGGCTGTATAGTGAGAAGACCATCGAGACCACCGCCGAGGTAAAGAAAAAATGAATGGAGGAGGTTGGAGATGTGGATGAGTGCGAAATCCAGGGTCCACTTATATAGAGGCCAGCCCTTATTCATTGCTGATGGTCGCGTGTCCGCCGCTACGCGTCCTCGCTGATACGCAGCGCCCGAACGAGCACAGGTTAAGGTCGTTGGTCATTGAGAAATGAGCATGCAGCAAAAAGATTTAAATTTTCAAGAAGGGATCTTCGCAGTGATGAGCGATCCGGAGTTAAGACCGCCGAAAGCCGAGAACAAGGATCGGACAGAACTTGAGCGATTTGGTTGGCCGGAAGCGACAGCACATCGGTGCCCGTCGGTGCAGCCGTGCACAGCGCGCTTCGGAAGGAATCTGAAAAGTTGAGAAACGCCATGCTGGATGGAATTGTCAGGATGGCAGCCGCAAAGGAGCTTGAAGCCACAACGCACCGGCCGGTGTACATGTACAACGTGACGGATGTAGTCGGATCTTTCGTGGGGGTCGCCAGCGTGCCTTCAGGGCCCGGTGCCACCATGTCGTCTGCTACGTGCGTCGTGAACATGTGGAGCAAGCAGCGGCCGCATCAACGGATCCAGGGCCGGTGACATGCGCTCGCGATCGTTAGCATTAGAGTTGTCCAGAGGCAAGATGTCGATCTCAGCGCTCGCGCTCAGCACTCGCCGGTGGCCACCAGTAGGCGCCAGTGATCACTGTATAATTCGTCTCTCAAGGGATTGGGCAGTACTAGTGTGGACACAGTGACGCACCGCTTTCTTCTTCTATGTCATTCGATATCTGGATTAATTTGATCAAGGTGGAAGCTGAGCAAGACGACCGGATCTGAAGCGGCGCGAGTCCCCGGCTTTGAGCTAGGTCCAAACAGTAATACGTTGGTTATACGAGTTGAATTCATGAAGCGTGAAGTTCCAAAAGTTGGAACTGGAAGGGATGGGCGAAGAGGAAGAGGGAGACTCATTATATACTTGTCATTTATAAGACGTGAGGTGCCCTCTTCTGCTGGTCTCGGAGTCCAGTTTGGATATCATGTCCGATTACATGGCCTTCTTACGACAGATCGTACAGCAAAGAGTACAGTAGGTGACTTCATACTTAGCTCGACTGTCCATTACTTCTCTGCGACCAAACTCGCGTTGTCCTGCAAGATCTTGTTCAGCACATCACGGTGCAAGCAATTCTCGAACGCAAAGCTCTTCGCGATCGCCACGATCTCCGCGTCGCTCTTCCCGCGGAAGTGCTCCGCCCACTCGGGGACGAGGAACTCGGACACGAGGATGTTGCGCGAGAGACGCCCGACGCGGTCGCTGAGCTTCCACACGGGCCACGGGTACAGGTTCTGGAACTCGGCCGGGACCTCCTGGCGGATGAGGTCGATGAGCGGCTGGTAGATGTGCTGCACCTGCGCGGTGTCCGCTCCCCAGGCGTCGGCGGCGAGCCGGTGCTTCTTCGCGAGGAAGTCCTTGAAGAGCTTCATGTACTCCGTCTCGCGCGACACGTGCACCATGCCCTGGAAGCCGATGTCCTTGTAGAGCCAGATCGACCAGCTCAGGCGGTCCTACAGACCCGTCAGAAAAGCCTCGCCTCGGTGCGGGTAGGGAGCCAGCGTACCTCGTTGTAGATGCTAAGCTGGTCTTTTAAAACGTGCAGGCGCTCCTCGTTGATAGAGTCCGTCAGGTCGCCATCGTACTCCTTGCGCGCATAGACCGGGCCCCACTCGCCGTTCCAAACCGCCAGGCCGTGCTTGTCCATCCACTCCCTCTTCCTCTCGTAGCTGCGACGCAGCCTGGCACGCTGCTCATCGTCGCCGACATACTTGTGGGGGGAAGCCGGGAAGCCGTAGCTGGAGTAGTCGTGGATGGCATAGCCGACGTTATCCCATCCCTTGTAGGCGTCGCCGAACTTGGAGAAGTCGGAAGCGAACGTGTTCCCGTCGAAGAAGATGGCGTGATCCTTGTCAATGGCGCGGATGGCCGTGTAGACACGATCGTAGAACTTGACGAGAGAGGTGTGGGTGTGGTCGGTGGGCTCGTTCAGCGGGTTGTATCCTGCGATCCAGGCGTTGCCAACGTAGTGCTTGGCGAGCTCCTCCCAGAGCCATATCACGCGGTCCTGGAAATCCTTGTGCCTCCAGAAGTTCGCGATGTGCGTCCCGGCGTCGGAATGCCAGTCGGTGTTCTGGCCGCCAGGCGCCGTGTGCAAGTCGAGGATGGTGTAGATGCCGTGCTTTGCGCAGATGTCGATAACGCGGTCGAGGTGCTTGAAGCCCTCGGTCTTGAGGACACGGGGGTTCAAGTCATCTTCGAACGGCATCATTGTCAGTAACCGAGCAATTAGCTCCGTGGCGGGCATGCTCACCTTCGAAGTGGCGGTAGTTGAAGGCGATGCGAATGCAGTTCAAGCCGAGTTTCTTGAAGTACTCGGCATCGGCGTCCTGGAAGAAGTGCTCGAGGAACTGCACGCTACGAAGTCAGTCGACAATCCGGCCGGCCCGTTCAGAGAAACACGGCCCGTACTTGATCAAAGAACAGATCCCTCTTTTCAACGCCAACGACATCAGCAAGGGCCTCGCGGATCTGGAACTCAGTGCCGGGGTAGCCTAGAGCGCCATATGAGGACCAGCAGAACTCGAAATCAAAATCCACTGGCCAGAAATGAAGTTTTCCATGCTGTCGAGCCTGTCAGCACATCCTCGCCGGCACACAGGATGAGCACGCACTTCATCCATCCGCCCAGGCCAGCACCCCTCAGGATGACTTCTTTGCCGTCTGCGTCGACGATTTTCGTGCCGGAGATCTTGAGAAAAGACATGATGGGTGGAAAGTGGGGAAACTGGGCGGCCTGCACGGTTCCCCCGGGGAATATATACGCGTTTTCCGCCGTGTCATGAGATCGATCCGAGGGAGAAAGTGTGCGCTATCAGCCACCGTCGTCTGGAGGTGGCCGAGGTTCGTCCGTCCGACGTGCCTTGACTCGGCGCGAAGTCGCTCTCCCCGCAGTTCTCCCCGCAATATTTTATTCGACGCTCACGCACGCATTATTTGCCATGACGGGCGCGCAATGACGGCGACCGCGATCTCGACATCACGAGTGCATCGACGCGGCCAATGAGGACCGATGGCGAACCGCGCGACGAATCCCGAGAACACCGTCAGCATGAACATGGATGTCGTCGACGACGAGCGAGCGAATCATTGTGGCCAGGCTGGGCAGCATGACCTCGTCGGCGGCCCGTTCGCAGTCATTGAGTCGGACCCAGGCACGTCCTACTACCATCTTGGCTGCTCTCCAGTCTCGACTCACGCGCACGTTCCCCAGGCGTGTTCACGGATCTCGTCCGCGGGCTGGGCATCCGCAACATCGAGCTCGTCGAGCTCTACGACATCGAGCCATGGGCCGTCGCCCATCTCCAGCCGCACGGACTCATCTTCTGCCATCTCTGGCGCAAGGACGCACCCAGGCCGAGGGCGTTCGACGATCCCGCCGCGGAGCGCGTCTGGTTCGCCAACCAGCTCAGCGACGACGCCTGCGCCTCTTCTGCGCTGCTGAATGTCATGCTCAACTGCCCCAGCTGCGACATCGGGGAGGAGTTGCGGATGTTCCGCGCGCAGACTGAGGAGATGGATCCTGTGGTGCGTTCAGTCTCTGTTCTGCCCTGGCAGGTCTTCACCTCCATGCAGATGAGGGGCCTGGCCGTCTCAAACTCTCATTTTATCCGTACGGTGCACAACTCCCTTGCTCGGTAAGTCTCTGCGTTCACTTCACACATCGACGACATATTTGAAGCGATGCAGGCCGTCCGACATACGTGGATCAATCAATGCGCTCGCGATCAAGACAATGGCCGACCTCAAAAAGGCGGCCAAGGCGTCCAGATCCAAGCAACCACCCCCCAAGCGGCGCAAGACCGCCCCCTCTCCTCCCCCTGCCGAAGACGGGACGGAGACGTACCACTTCATCGGCTACGTCCCCGCGTACGGCAAAGTCTGGGAACTCGATGGCCTCAAGTCCGGGCCCGTCGAAGTCGGCGAACTTCCTGGATCGGAGGATGGCGCGCCCGCCGCGAATGTCAACGCATGGATGGATGTCGTGCGGCCCGCGCTGCGCATGAAGATGCGCAAGTACGGCGGCGCGGGCGACGACGCGCAGGAGATCCGCTTCAGCCTGCTCGCTATTGTCGGCGACCAGTATGAGACGGCGAGCGACGAGATGGAGCTGCTGAGGCGCGAGAAGGCGGCGCTGGAGAGGCGGCTCGATGCGGAGTTCCCGGGCACGCCGGGGTGGAAGGAGCTGGTGAGTCCAGCTTCCTCTGTGTGCGCTTGATATTAAGCTTGTGAAGGTCGATCCCGCCCTCCTCAAGTCCGCCGATGTGCTGTTCGGCTCAACCACTAGACCGTTTGCTGTTGATTTCGGTTCAAGGGCTCTCGACAGGCAGAAGGCCATCCTCGACACCCCCGTTGATCAGCTTGCTTCAGCATGGAGCGAGTGTATACAGAATGCGGTTCGCGCAAAGGTCGCAGTCGAAGATGAAGTGGCGAAAGGCGCGGCGGCACAGGTACGCCCTTCAGACATTCCCGCACTGCATAACTTAATGCTGTCGTAGACGGAGCACATTGCTCGCACCTTCGACTACGAGCCTTTCATTGAACAGTTCATTGCAGAGCTCGGCAATGGTGGCCTGTTGAATCCCCTTCTCAACCGCAACGAAGATGGACGGCCACTACCAAGCGGTAGTGCGCGGCCGAAGAGATGACCTCCTGTCCGCTTTGAATATACTGCTGCTTTGCCCACTTGCTTTCATTCACAAATGTAAATTACTTGCAATCTTACTTGCAATCTAAAGTTATGTGTAACAGGAACATCAAAGATAGTAGTCTGTGATACCAGGCGCTTTCATCTTCCAGATCCTCCCGCTCCCACCATCCTCGTGCCCGTCGTCAGCCAAGTTGACCATCGGATCCGCCGTCTCAGAGGATGGATTGCGGAACCTCAGCGACCGTATCTGTGCATGGCATAAGTCAAAGAGGGACCCGATGGGCAGCTCGCACTCACCAGGCCGAGCGACATGTGGATCCCAAAGCCCGCGGGCTCGTAGGTCTTCGTTGCGCGATCGCCCGCGACCAGCGCAGCGATGTTCTCTGCGACGACCTCCGCGTGCTTGGCGCCCGGACGCGCCGCCTTTTGGTTGGTCGTGTCTGCCACGTCGCCGACGGCGAACACATTCGGAAAGGCGTCATCGGCAATCTGAAGCGTCGGCTTCACCGACACGAAGCCCTTGGGCCCGATGACAGATGCAGACAAGGAGCGCAGGGGCTCTGAGAGCGGTGTCTGACCTGTGGCAAGGATCTGTGCATGGGAGTCAGTCGGCTACGGAACGGGGTGGGCGATGGATGGGCGGCGTACGACATAGTCTGCAGTGAGCGTCCGCCCGCTGCGCAGTTTGACATCAAATACGGACCGGTCCAGCGGGAAGCCGTCCGCAGAGACCACCACGCGATCGTCGAGAACGACCTCGATGCCGAGTTCCTTTGCGCGTTCCAATATGATCTCGTTGAGCCGCGGATGGAAGTTGTTCATGAGGCGGTCGCGCGAGTGCACGAGCGTGACAGACTTGGATGGGTAGTAGTCCTTGATGTCCGTCGACATTTCTGGAGGCGCATGGTGTCAGTACAGCGCTTGGAAGAAACATGGACGTGCTGCTCACGAACACCGACCGCGCCCCCGCCGACGACCACAATCTTCTGCGCCTGTGCGATCTGTTTCTGGTGCTGCTGGAAGTACGCGATTCCGTCCTGCTTGCCCTCGGTGTGCAACGTCCCGGGCGGCGAAAGGCGCGTGCCCGTCGCGAGGACGAGGTACTCGTAGGGCACGCTCTCTCCGTTCGCGAGCTCGACCTTGTCCGGGTGCACCGCAGCCGCGCGGGCCTGCACGACGCTCACCGCGCCTTGAGGAAGATGCGCGTACATCGCAGTGAAGGGGATAAATGCCATGTGCTCGTATCCGGGTACGACGGCGTAGCGAGGAAAGGCGAAGAGGTGCTGGAAATGGGTGTTCTTCTCGATGAGCACGGTGTTGTGGGTCTGGTGCAGCTTCTGAGCGATAAACTCAGCCGTCTTTGTGCCTATGCGGTACACCGGTGAGCAAGTATCTTTTACGCTAATATTGCCTGGAACGTACCGACGTAGCTGCCTCCAATGACGACGATGTTCGGCTTGCCGGTCGAGCTGATGGTCATGATGGTACGGGCGAGTGTTCTGCTGTGCGAAGAGGTCGTCCGAGCGAGAGAGATCATCAATGCAGTGATGCAAGTCCATGGCCGCTTATATGCGAGAATGAGTTGGACGAGGAGACGCGCTGAGCTGCTGCGCGGCGGACGGTCGGATCATCTTATCTGATAAAGCACTCCACCGACACTCCGACGAAAACCCACCTCCATCCCGGCTATGACAGTGCTAGCACATAGCAATAGCATCAGCAAAAAAGTCACCAATGACAAGCTCAGCTACAAGACTTGTGCCTATGTTGTTGCAAGATATAGGAAGTCACTGCCAGTGGGTCAGTGTTATGTGCTTTTCGTGACGAACAGCTTTCTGTTCCCCTTCTCTCCCCTTGCTGCGGTTTTCTGACCACCGGTGGGTAGTTTTCTACTACATCCCTTTCGGCGTTGCTACGGCTCATGCACCTCGTATCGAAGAAGGCACCAGCTCACCTAGATGGGGATCGCGCCAGTGGTGCTTAGTCTCGACTTAGTCAGTCCGCCTTACAGTACAAAAGTTGCTTACCACTGGACGCTAAAATCACGCGCGGTTACTCAGCTAAATGTGATGGTGTCATTGGAGGAGGAGGCGTAAGAGACGAAACAGACTAACCGGTACTAACCACTGAACCAGCACTTTCTTGCACCGACAGGCCCTCCATAGTACCATTTGCTCGTCCCCCATTTGTAGGCAACTTGGCCGAGCGGTCTAAGGCGCCAGAATCAGGATCTGGTCCGAAAGGGCGTGAGTTCGAATCTCACAGTTGTCATGGGGTATCCGTTTTTGTTGGCGATGTGTTTCCTTCTATTCGACCGCACACCACGATTTTTTTACCATCAGCCTCTTTTCTGACTGAAAGTGAAACCCTTCCGTCTTCAGTACTTAGCGGTACATGGCTCTGTCGAGCGTGCATACCTGCACCGTGGTATGCTTGTTGCTGAGTATATAAATCGTTCGTGGTCGTCGCGATCAAGCGAGCTGCGTCGACTGAAGATCAGTGAGTACTAGTACACTCACTAGTCACTGCTGGCGATGCGAAGCGGCGAGCTGTACTGTCTCAATCGGCTTCTTCAATTTCTGCAAATCAGAGGTTTCTTATTCGACGACAATTCCTGGCCACGGTGGACTTTTTTTGAGGAACTTGAAAAGGGCAATGTAGGTAGTCCCGTGGTTCATTCATTGCCCCACTATGCCTGCCATACATCATATATTGTCCTCCGAGCCGTCGTCGATCATCTTTGCATAGTCTTCGTAGCTGGCAAACGTCGGCAGCGCCCTCTTCTTCTTCCTAGCCCTGCTCTTGTCGTCATCTTCGTGCTTGCGCTTGCCGCCCGAGGCAGCCCCGAAGCCCGACCACTCTTCCGGCGCCGCGTCGCTGGCAGCCGACTCGGGCTCCTCAAAGTCGACGAGCCCGGCGGGCATGTCGTCGAGGTCAACGAGGTCGTCCGCGTCGGAGGCCTCCGCAAGCGAGAAGGCGTCTTCTCCGTCGCTGTCGGCTATTTCCTCGTCCTCGTCCTCCGAATCGAGGTTCGGCTCTGATCCACCCGCGTCTGAAGCGTCGAGCTCCGGCTCGTCGTCGCTGTCATCCAGACCGGATGGGAGATCGTCGCTATCCCCTGACAGGTCGGCCTCAGCACCGGCGACATCAGGCATGGACGCCTTCATGGCCTGCACAACCATTCAGATTGCTGTCGCAAACGCGGAGAGCAACAACGCACCTTCCATATCTCGTCCTCCTCCAAGTCGCTCTCGTCACCGGCGTCCTCCGCACCGCCGCCGCCGGCCGCGTCGAGCTCGGACCCGCTCTCCTCCTCGTCGGACCCCCTCTTCTGTCTTCGCTTGTCCACTTTTGCGGCCTTCGCGGTGTCCTTCTCGTGTTTCTTGGAGAAGTACTGGTAGAAGAAAAGCTGTGCGACAGCGTCAGCGACATATGCACAAGTCATCTCTCGCACGTGCGCTTGCCTGGTCGACCGGCACACTCCCTTTACTGCGCCGCCACCACCCCTCCTCGTTGACCGGGCCCTCCTGCAAGTCACCCTTGAGCTTCCGCACACCGTCGCCGTCCGCGGACGTCGGCTGCATGATGCTGGCGCCCTTCGCCTTAAGCTTCTTCGGGTTCTTGTACACGAACCGATCGAGGAAGTGCGTCAGCGTGTGCAGAGACAGGTCGGGGCTCGACGTCAGCGGCTGGCGACTCAGCAGCTGCCGCGCGAGAAGCGAGATTGTCGGATGCGCGTGATGGAGCAGCGGCGTCTGTTAGACACGATCAGCCTGCGCGGCCGTTGCGGTGGGCGAGCGATACGCACCAGCTCCCAGAGGGGCGACGAAGACGCGTGCGCATATTGCGGGTCTCTTTTCCGAGGGTCGTACTCATCTTGCGATGCGCCAGTAGACGGCGCCGGCGGAGGCTTGCTGACGACGTTCCTCAGGCCCGGCACGGCGTCGAAGAGCTACACAAAACGCTTGAGCTTTCCGCACATGCACCAAAACAGAGGGACATTACCTCCCCAAGGAGCCACAGGCCTCCCGCGATGAACTCCGTCCCGCCAAAGCCGCCAACTAGCACTTGGCAGAAGCGCTTCACGAAGGCCTTGAGGCGCTCGAGGTTGGTGTCGTTCTTGAGGCTCTTGAACAAGAGATTGAGGTACATGGCATGCTTGTTCGATATGAACAGCCGCGGGTCCAGTAGGGTAGCGTAGAGCGTGCGGAAGTATCGAGCCGCCACGGCCCCTTGAGAGGACAACGACGGCTCCGCTGACGCAGTCGGCGGAAGAGTCGCGACGATGTGGCTGATCAATGTTAAAGCTTGCAGCGTGATGTTAAATGTGGATGTGTGGACTATGAGGAATAGCGTATCCATGTGCCGATGGAACCTGCGACCCATTTGTGTCAGTATAGAAACATTTTAGGGTGCAGGCGCACGCACTCGACGTCTTGACCACCAAAGCGCGCAAAAGGCATGGCGCGGTTGACGCCTGTCAAAATGGCGCTGACCAACCGCGAGCTCTCGTCCTGCACCTCTGCGAAGCCCGCGGCACCCAGCACCTCTTTTGCCTTGCCCTTCGCATCTTTCGGGCGGGGCGTGCGACCCTTGTCTCTTGACTTCCCGTCGTCCTTCGCAGACGTCTCCTTCGGCTCGCCGGCATTGTCGTCCGCATCGATCGCGCCACTGTGCTCGCCGACTACCTCCCTAAATAGCTGGAAATAGACATCCATGAGGGACCGCGCGGCCTTCCTGTCTTCTTCTGAAGTGCTCAGGACGATCTGGTTGAACGTGATTGCGGCGTAGTACCGCGCGTGCGCGTTCCATGAGCTCCTATCCTGAGGCTTCGCCAGCGCGGGTTTCTTCTTATCGTCGTCGGCGAATTTGATGTGGATTTTTGGTCCGGCAGCAGTCGGCTGCGAGAGAGCGGATGCGGGGACAGCGGACGAGGGGCGCATGATGAGAGCCGTCGTTTCGCGGATGACGATCGACTTCATGGCGGGATGCGCTTGGAGGAGCTGCAAGAGGTGGTAGGAGGCCCGCGAGCATATGGATTTCTCGGTGTCACCCTGCGACACAGGTCAGCGATGTGCCTAGAGGCGCGCTGCGAGTACTGACCAATTTATTGACGAGAAGACGCATCAGATTGTGCTCCTGCTCCGGCGTGTCACGCAGCAGAGTAAATATGAAGCTCAGTGCCTGCGTCCTCACGTAGATCAGTGTGTCCAACGAGAGTGCCTAGCCCGAGGTTAGCAGCATGTCACTGGATTATGGCGCGGCTAACCTCTAGGACTTGAAGAAAGGAGAAGAAGAATTTCTTCATCCAATCTTCGAAGTACCAAAGCACCAAATGCTGGTCCGTGACGTCTGGATGCAGTAAAGGCTGATCGCGAAAGTACCTGCACTTGAAATCAAGACTAGAGGAAATATGATATCGAAAATCCACTCACTTCAGCTTCCTCCCAGGTGCACCGCCCCCTACCCACCAATCCACAATCGCCCTCGCCGCCTTTAGCCTCTCATCCCGACCGCCAGGCTTTCCTTGGCCCTTTTCGCCGTCCTTCGCACCCGAACCACCTCCTTTGCCCTTCTCGGCCATGCTCTTCAGCGTCTCTAGTGCGCGGGTATTATGCACGGGCGAGCTCTGCACCATGAGAGTGAGCGCGCTGAGCCTGTCGCTCAAGGTGCCTGACGCGAGGATGTTCTTGAGGAAAGCCTGGTCTGACGAGGACGACACAAGGCTGGCATTTGGAGCGGCGGAGTGGGTGGCGAGGTCGGCGGAGTGGAGGGTCGCCGCTCGCGTCGTGAGAGAGGCGATCTGAGCAGCGGAGGGAGTGGGCATCGAAGGAGCCGGACCGAGAGGCGCGACGACGTTGTACCAATCATTAGCGGCTGGTACAAGCAACTTCGAGAAAGACGCAGGAGGAGCTGCGGGGACAGAGATACGCCCTGGCTTAGAAGTAGAGGCTTCAGCATCTGCGGGTTTCGCCTTGGGCACCTTTTCGGGTTTCGGTGCTTGCTTTTTTTTGTGCGCGTCCTTTGCGGGCTTTTTGGACTTTGTCTCGTCAGCCTTCTCGAGCTTGGCTTTCTTACCCGACTTCTCCTTCTTCGTATCACCTTTGGTGGGAGAGTCCGAAAGTTCGTGAGTCGACAAGTTAAGCCCTTTGAGAACGTTTGAGACGTCTCTGGCCAAGTTTTTCTGCGCCAGGTCTAATTCGCGTCCCAAGCAGAGATGAGGGTACGCACATCAATATTGCCTCCTAGCTGCACACCGCCAGCATCGTCTACATCCTTCAAAAGCTCCATGTCTCCTTCATCGCCGCCGAGGGCGAGGATCTGGTCCCGGAGTATATCTGCATCGCCTGCCGACTTGCGTTTCGCTTTCGCGTGATTTACGGGCTTTGAGGGACCGGGCGCAGCGACCTTGGCTTTTTCGCCTTTTTCTTTCCTGAGACGAGCCATGAAGTTTGTGGAGCTCAGAACGTGCAGTCCTCTGGGGCGATCGACCGCGACCCGCGACCGGCGGCGCCCGCGCCGGGAACCCTAACATAGGGCTACGGCACCTCTCACCGAGTCGTTGTGGATTGCTGCCCCGTGGCGAGGTCCTCTTTGAGCACATAGAACATATCACAGGTTTGATACATTATCTCAAAATGTATGTATGGACTACGAGCTGCGAATCGTTGGTCAAGAGGTTCAAACCAGCGGGAGGGGGACCGTGAGAAAGTGCTTGCCAAGCAACCACAGGGAGAGGTCAGTATTTTCTGTTGCTGACCCTCCAGGTGTTTTGCGTTGCATTTAGAACATTGATTATATATCTGGTGGCTAGTTTCTTTCCTTGACATGCTATATCAAGGTGAGGATTCATGACCAAGGGCAGAAGACTTCACAAAGACATGGTGGCTTGCGCGGGAGTCGAACCCTCGAGGGGGCGTGCCTTCCAAATGCGGCGGCGGTCGCGATCGATCGTCCCAGAGGACTGCACGCTCTCGTGGAGCTCGAGCTTGATGGCGCGGCCGACTCGGTCACGAGTCGGGCAATATTTGTGACCTAAGTTAGTGCTTACGCAGTAAAACATATTGGCGTTCCAAGAGGGGGGCAAGATTCGAGATCGGGACACGGGGCTCTTTTCAAAGAGGGTACATACTGGTGGCAGGGGTCCGTCTCCAGCTGTATCCACGGTTTGTACCGCGTATATCGTTCGTTTTGCATGTAGGAGGCCCCAGTGGCTCAGATTGGCTGCGAAAGCCATGGAATATGGTGACATACGCCAGTATACGTGTGTGCGCAGACTTGGAGTGTGTGCCGCCGAGCGACAGGCGACGCAGCGGCCGAGCAAAGTCAGCGCCTGAGCTATTAGAGCACGTGACAATCGCGGCGATCAACAACGCGACAGCTCGCACATCTTCTCTCCTTGCCTCCGTCCCCCTCCACTTACTGTCTATTCGGCGACCCTGTGAGCTCGGGCGGCGAGGAGGTGAAGGTATCCTGATACGACAGTGCTCCGAGAGCCTGGTATGTTACCTCTATACGGGCTCGATCTACTTTGTGGGCAGATGCTGACTTCTATCATCACGTAGGTATCGTGCACCTCCCCGCAAAGCCACCGCTCCTTAATTCAACAATAAATCATTTAATTCTGCCTATGTCCTTTACTCCCGATCTATTGTTTCCAGAGGGGTTTAGCAACGGAACCTCGGGCGACAATGCGGAACTCTTCATGGCCAGCGATCTCGAGGACGATCTCCTCGATGTGGCCCTCTCGAGCGAGGCTCTCGCTTCTCTGTTAGATCCCTCTGGCTCCACACCAAACACCTACCCATCGCTTGCCGCCACGGCTCCAATATCACACTCATTTTTCAATTTCGACTCGCCAGCACCAACTCCTCCACAGACACCGTTCCTTTCGACATTGTCGCGCGATGCAAGTTTTAATTCGGATGAATATAATTTCTTCTCTTCATCTAATACCAACACCTCAACGTCTCCAAGCCTATTTGAACTCGATGCCAACCTGGAAACGTGGGATCGAGGTGGCCGAAACGGCGCTTGGCGGGTGCGCTGCCGCCGGTGTTTGAAGTGGATTGCCACTAATTCCCATGCAAACGTGCATCCAACATCCCTTGCATCACTCTCAAACCACATGCAAGGTCGCAACTGCACCATGTCGTCAACTGAAGCTGCACAGCAGACTGTCGAGCGCAAAGCAGCAAAGCGCGCGCGGACTCAGTTCTTTCCCGCTTCAGCATCGTCGTCAATGCACACCCTCCTTCCCTTGCATTCGCCACCACGCCGTTCGGTGTCTGCCCCGCCAACTTCGCCGTCCAAGCACGCCAGTCAAGCGGATCTGTCCATCAACATCGAGACACCGTCGAAGTACCAGCACCGGAGATTCACATAGTATGTGTCTCGGTATCAATTCGACGGGTGTCGCTAACCACTCTCTGTTGCCACTGCAGTGATTCCTCAGATGCCGAATCAGTCTCGGATATGGAGTCGCCGACGCCCTCACGCGGACCACTCGCTAGCATCCACCTGACCCCTGATACGGCTCACGCGACCCCTGCCGTCGATGGTCCGCCCCTATCTGCGACCACGTCTTGTTCAGGTGTATGGCTTGAATGGGTTGGTGACATCTGGAGCACGTACCCCTGGCAACGCCACACAGCAGGAGCTACAACTCTCGACTATACATTTAGCGATCTAGAGACGTCTGCCGACGGCTTGGATGTTCGCCTGCGGGTGCGCGCCAAGGCATGCTCAGGCGGAGACGGTGCGGTCCCTTGTACAGCGTGTCACAAGGTCCAAGACACAATCTCGCGACTCGCAGCCATGGCCAAACATGCGGAGTCTCATACCAATCACAAGTATCTCAACCACGCCCAGCTCAGTGATCGCATACGTGAACGCGACATTAATTTGAACCGGTGGAAGCTCAAGGTAAGACGGCATCTCAGTAACAGTGGAACACCACCTGACGCTTTGATAGGCACTGAACCTTGGTCGAAAGGTTGCGAGCGTCATGCGGAAGCTCGACGATCATCGCCGCTTTCTGATGGCTGTCTCAACAAACGACGTTCCTCGTCTGCGGCAGCTGGTTGAGCAGGGGCTCAAGAACCAAGCGTCGTTGTCAACAATCATCAGCAAAATTGAGGACGCCTGTTCCGGTGTCTACCATGCGCGTGGATACAATGGAACCGATCTTGACATTGCTCTTATGGTCCTGCGACTCGGAGGTCGGAAGCTGTTGTACGCGCTGAATCAACATATCTCGATTCCCTCCATCCGCGCTCTCCGCCGTGCCCACGCATTCATCAAGTTGATGCCGAGCATTGGAGCACCCACCATTGGGGAAGTAATGTACAACATCGAGTCCATCTTCAAGCCAAAGACACCTCCCCTTGATCCCGAGCCTGGTAACCGACCATTTGCATCCGGGATGTCCGTCTTGTGGGATGAGGTCAACGAGGAGAACGCCGCATGCTATCTTGAACACGTTGATTCTGTCGGCGGCCTCTGTCGTGAACATTCTCACCGTGTTGTACTGCGTCTCAACACGTACGACAATGCTGTGTCTCTGGCCACGGCACTTGCGGATGGTGTCGTGCACTATGGCAAAGAAGCTTCGGTGGTTGCAATGGCATCGTATGGCCGCGTGCTTCGGGGTGCTTTTCCTATCCTGGTCTCTCCGACTTGCAAAGAGGAGACACCACAGGAGTCAGCCGCACTCCTGCAGACCGTTCTTGATGCATGGAACAAGGCAGGAGCTCAACTATTTGGTCCGGTGTGGTCCAGTGCCTCGGACGGAGATGCAGGGCGACGCGCGATGGTTTACGACATGTTTCTCAAATATGCAATTGATGAGAAGAGCCCCCTATTCAAGTACCTATCGCAACTTCCCGGCCTGAATCTCATGGTTGGCGACAATGATATCACGGGTACGTTCGACTGGAAACATGAGATAAAGCGTGCGTACAACTCCCGCTGCCGAATGACATAATGCTAATGTATCTTGAAATGTCAGGCTGGGCACGATTGCTGCGTACCTTTGAAGGGGTCGTCATTCAACGTACGGTCATCAATCATGAGGCAATAGAGCGCCTTCTTGTTCGCTCAGGCCTTGCGGAACCCAAGGTCAAAATCCTCATGGGCACAGGGGACTCACAAGATGTTCCCCGTGCCATTGATCTTATCAATGCTCTTCATTCTGCAGTAACAAACCCCGACGTCATATCAAGTGGCAACCCGTCTGATAAGCAAGAACTGATCGTCATCACTCTTCTGACCGATCTGGTCACGTCGTTCATGCATCCATACATCATGCCGCACTGGAGCTTGACGGAGCAAGTGACGTCGTTAAGCAAATATGCCCACATTGCCTTTGTGCTCTTCCGCGACAGTCGCATCAATTTAATGCCTCATCAGCTCTACGGCGACACACAAACAACGGTCAAAGATGTTCTAATCACCATTGCAAAGCAACAGGAAATGGATGGGACACAGCCGTTCTATCTCTTTTGGACTGGTGATGACCGACTCGAGATCCTCTTTGGTCTCGTGCGTATGATGGGCGGGCATAATCCAAATTTCACGTTCACCCAATTGCTGGATCGTCTCGGGGCCGCCATGGAGTTGGACGGGGTCATGGCGCGCAATCCGAAGCTCAACTCAGGACACCGACGCTTGAAAGTCACGCGCACCGAGCAGATGGATCACCTAAATCCCGAGTCATGGATTGGAAATGTCACTGCGAACAGCGTCAATCTTGCATCGGCATGGCGAGCTGGTCGGGTTAATGCTCTCAAGTCACTTTCCCCAGTCAAGTTTTATCCCGATTTCGACTATCTGTTTGACAGCGAGCGCAACCTCGATATGCTCAAGCCATTTGGTAATGGTGTCTACCCAGGCAAATCCACAGAGCCTGACAGCTTGTCAGAAGGGCTCAAGCAGGGATCTCACCCAGTGGAGCCAGAGGAAGCCAGTATGCACGATATCGACAGCGAGGACATTGAATACCAGCCCGATAGCATGCCCGGGCCGGTTGGCATTGTCGCGCCACCGACGGTCTCAATGGGCGTTGGCATTGGTACCTCTCTATCAGATGTCATGACATCGTCTTCAGGAGCTCCCGAGCCTATGTCTGTGACCAACGGGCTTAGTAATGACCCTCTTGGAGATGACCTTCTCGAAGATGTGCTCGAAAATCTCGAGGAGCACAGACTTCCCTCAAAGCTTACCACAGCAGAGCGGTCACCATGGCTATACCAGAACGAGGACCAGACTGGAAGTCGCATTCACAAGGCTACGATTTGCCGTATCATCATCACCCCCGATTTTGCTAGGAAATCACACGAGCGTATCTGGCGTGTTCGAGGCTACACGACAGATGTCAAGCCTCGACTTCTTTCCTCTGGCGACATCATAGACTCAGATGCATTCCTTGTCGGGGATCTATTCACCACCCTCATCCGCTGCGGTACAACGCTTGCGATGGCCGTATTGAAGAGTATTGCTATCACACAGAAAGGCGAACGGGTGGAGCGCGTCAAGCTCGACAGTCTGCCGCATGCAGCCTCAGGCATCGAGTTTACAGGCCAGATTTTAGACCTACGTCAACGCACTCGACTTGCCAATACTACTAGGGGTTACGCGTCGGCCGCAGGCAGGCAGGTGGCACCTGGCAACGACTCGGAGCGTGAGTGGATCTGGAGCGGGGCCTTTGTCAAGCTCGCACCGGACTCATCAAAGCCTGCGCCTCTTGGAAGAGCTGCTCGGAAGACAATAACAATCAAAACATCTAGCCAGTGGTGCGAACTTATCAACCCTGACGTCGTTGAAACCAATTCCGAGGGATACACAATTTTGCGATCCGAGTCGGACATCAGGGCGGTTGAGACAGCTGCTGTTGACCTGCCTGCTACCTGGTTGCTCATAGAGCTGGACCTGGATGTCATGATCACCAAGCTCTGGGAGACAGTGGAGCAAGGAAACGGCATCAAAGTCTTGCCGCACTTCAAAGCCAACGATGAGTTTCCGTATCGAGACATACAAAGTGAGTGCTGCTTGAGTTGCACAAAGGTGCCGCTGCTGACTCTTCCGAAGTGCAACCAGCTCTTGTCTCTGAAGATGGTTCACAGTTCTTGACAGACCAGCAGGCACAAGCAACCGGTGGCGGGGCCGGCAGCTTCGAGTGCTATCAGTGTCGGCGCAAGATGGCCCCAAAGAAAGCACGATCACATGTTGGCGAACACATACTGCGCAAGCTACGCGGTGTCGTCGAAGACCTTCATCAACCGGTATGTCGTCTATCATCCATGCAGCGTAACAAAACATGCGACCAATTCTTTGCGATGCGTAGATTGGCGACATCTTACCTTGCGGATTCTGTGGCCGGTCAGGCATTATTGGCTGCAATGACATTTACCTCAAGAAGGGCAAGAACCCGCAGGCTATCACTCGCTGCCCGCACTTCGAGAAATTCCATTATAAACCCGCCCTCGAGTCAACAGACAGCACACCGTCTACCAATGTACCGGTCATATGCTCAATCCCGGAATGCACACATTCAGTCAATTCGATGCACACGGCGGTCTGGAAGTATAATATGCTGCAGCATATATCCATCTGTCATCCAGGGTACTCTATGGGAGGGTATCGTGATGGCGCGCCGCTCCCACCTGATGTCGAACGTGTCATGTTTATCTCACATGCTGAAGAGACTCGTATCAATATTCCAGCAGACAGGATCCCTCCAAAACCTTCCTTGGACATGGTACAATTTTCATCTGTTACCCCAACACAAGGGCAGTCTCGTCGTGGCTGAAATCCTCTATAATGTCCATAGTTTCTCATTTGTTTTATGAGCCAGCTACATAGCAACCTAGTTACTCTTACGCTCGAGCTCATCCCTGAGCTCCGAAAATTCTACACCATCGATCTTTCTATATTTCATCTGAGGCTCGCCCTCGAGCTCGTCTTCCTCCCAGTCGCGACTGTGCTTCGCCGAAGATGAGTGGAAGCTCCTTTCGTCGCTAGCTTCTGTGATGTGCACATGCGACGAGCTAGCGGCTGCTTGTGTCCAGCTTTGAACACGTCTGGGAAGAATGTGAGACAAGCAGATGAGAAAAGGATAAATACGCACTTGCGCCCAAGCGACGGTGCGTGCTCCGAGCCTGTCTCCAACATTGTATCCCAGTACTTTTGAAAGCGGAGCGGAGACCTTTCGGGATCCGGTGTCGGTGCAGATTCCACCCACGTGTCGAGCTTGACACCAGGTTGGACGTTGGGATCTGCAGTATGCGTCGCGACGAGGCAGCCTGGGTTGACGTGGATACCGACATTTACAACCTAGCTCCGCGTTAGATAGTAATAATGAGCTCGACAATAGGGCTACTCACAAATGGCGAGCACTGGTTCTCCATATGCACCATGGGAAACACAATCGGGGGGATATTGATTGTGTAGAACTGCTGGTGTTCGTCGGCGAGGTAGCTTGCCGCGTACTTCCCCCTTAACATTTTGCGGCGGGCAAGCTCGGACGCAGAAGGCTACCATTAGAGCGGATTAACGTCAGGAGTGAAGCAAAAAGAGAGAACATACCGATGGAGACCGTCCGTTGCCAGACATCTTGGAGGGCTGGTAGAACAATGTCGTCGTCGTGAACGCGACGCGTCGAGAGTATTGAGCGGTGAATTCGGATCTTTCCGGTGTCCGCTATAGGAAAGAGGGCGGTACCCACCCAGTTCCCGGGGTCCTGAAGGGTTTGTGAGGACGGTGTTGCATATTTTTTTTCTGCCCCCCTCTTGTGGCGTTCATCAACCCTTAAGTACTAGTATCCCCAACCGTAATAGAGCCACGACGTCGGGGCGCTAGTGTGGAGCGGCGGGCCCACATTGATGCAAAAAAAAAAAAAAGGAAAAAAAAAGAACCACCAGTGTCGCGGTCACTCACGGGCCAAATTGCGTATTTATACCGGACCACCCTCCTTGCTCTTCTACCACCACCACCCTCTGCGCTACTTACAGAACTCCCTCTCGATATGCGAGCCTACTACTTTGACAACATCCCCGGCGACCAGCGCCTCGTCCACGACTCTGGGAAGCCCGTCTCGGAGGAGCATCTGCGGGAGCTCGGCGTGCTGCACTGGACGATCCCCGTTGATAGTCCCGACGGCTGGGAGCCCGCGATCGATGCCGTCGCGAAAGAGCGCAGCTACAAGAACCGGGACACCATCAACGTTACCAAGGAGGGGCTGGGCGATCTGTACGAGTCCAAGCTCAAGATGTTCTTCGAGGAGTGCGTGCAGCGCCGTACATCTGCTCGTCCCTCTGCTGACACGGATGGGGGTACAGGCACATGCACGAGGACGAGGAGATCCGCTACATTCTCTCCGGTGCAGGGTTCTTTGATGTCCGAGGTGCGTCCGTCCGCTTACCACCGAGTACTCCGTATGCACAGCTGAGACGCTTGTACACGTTTCAAGAGCTTCCGACAGATGCGTGGATTCGCATTCACATCCTACCTGGGGACCTGCTCGTTATCCCCGCAGGTATCTACCACCGCTTCACCCTCGATGAGCTCAACGCAATCAAGGCACTGCGTCTGTTCAAGGTGCGTTTCATCTTCCTCTGCTAGAGATTGCGCGGCGTACTGAGATCATCACATAGGAGGAGCCTAAGTGGACGCCACACGTCCGCGGCGCAGCGACGGAAGTCAATTCATTCCGCGTTGACTACGTCAAATCTATCGCCGTTGCGTAAGGCAGAGGGGAGATAAACGATCTGTATTTGTGAGTTTATGAAGAGGATCCAAATGTAGCTCTGAGCTGTCATGATGCGTAGCTGCGTGGTGGTACGGAGTGGTATATCTAGAAACGATAGTTGGCCACCTTCACTTCAATGTGTCTGCTCCCCTGCTTGCCCGCCTGGACGTGGGAGATATGCAGACAGTATCAGTGAGGCATCCTGCACGTGGACTCAGATGGAGCACGCAATGCGTGCTCGTCTACCCTGCGACTCACCCTTCGAGCACTGGCCTTTATTCACTTGAGGAGCTGAAACACCGTCAAAAGTAGTGACTCTGAGGTGCGCCCTGCAGTCTCCTGCAGTTCGATATTCCACCTTTCTAACAGTCTTGCCTCTTGAACATTTTCTGCAGTCCCGTGAAGTAGTTTGATGATTACATTGGTGAGCGGAAATGACCTTCAAGTTGCCGGACTCGATCGCAACTCTGCCAAGACGTCTGCGGCGACGGCCCGTCGGCCCGCTGGCCGCCAGGCCTGCGGACGTCATCGATCGCATCTCCTATTCATCTCCTCTGTGCAGCGCTCTGTCAGTACTTGTATCATAATCACCATGAATGGTGACCCTGCTCTGTCCGCAGATACTTATGTCAGTAACTTCCGCTACGCACCTCGTCTCCACCTTCCCCGACGTCAGATCCGCGTCGACGTCGACTCGAACCCCTCGCGCACCGCCGGCCTACTACGACTGGACTGCACGCGTCGTCTTCAAGCATTACGAGCTCGGCACGAGCTTCAGCGTGGTGCTGTTCCTCGGCGCGGTGCCAGAGGACCCGGAGCAGTGGCGCGGCTTGTGCGAAACATACGTCGGCGCTCACTGCGCGTTCGTGAACTGCGCGGTCGAGCAGTGCGAGAACTGTAGTCTCCAGGAAGAGGCCGGGGTGGATAACGAGGGCTTCGTGCATCTCAACCGCGGTATCTCCAAGCACTCGGGCTTGGACTCGTACGATCCCAGCGTCGTCGCGCCGTATTTGGAGCGCGAGCTCTCCTGGCGCGTGCAGAAGGTATGGCTTTCATGCTGTATTCTGAGTGTTAGCTCATGACTTTGTCGCAGGAGGACGGGACAGTCGTCCCGCTGTCGGACCTGCCTTCACTTGAGATCGTGGTCATTTCGTCCATCGTCACCGGGGAGCCAGGCGCAGTCTTCCCCACGTATGGCGACCCGCAGTACCACCCCAACATGAAGCGCGGGCGGGCGGGAGGTGCGCGCGACGTTGCGACTTGAGAGACTATTAAATTCCTCGTGGTTTGAATTGTGGTAGACGATGCTAGGTCTGCTATCCGTGCTGCTGAATCGCGCCGTCGTACTTTGCCGCTTTCCGGTGAATAATTTTGTCATACTGCGTTCCAATATGAAAGCAGTACAAATACAATGGGAGTGATATACGAGTATATGTAGGTTGGTATGATCAGGCTACGAATGGATTGTCTAGTTCCTCCAAGGCGGCTTCAACCCTCGCAAGCTCAGGATCAGCTGTCTGAGGATCATCGGACCCTGAAGATATAGGTATCGCCGACGAAGACGACGACTGGAACAATTTTTTGGCGGTAACTGCGTCCTCATCCTCGCGTTTGCGCTTGGGTGGAGGGTATGCTGCGCGAATATATTCGGAACGGTCATCTACCGACCACTCGTTGTCTCTGCTCGAGTCCAAACCCGTGTCGAAGATGTCTTGTACGTGCTTGGAACCTGGCGGAACGGCGGTTTTCTTGAGGCGAGCGTCGTAGAGAGGGTGGAACAATTCGCGAAGTGCCTCAACTGTTTCCACGCATGGGGGAGGCAGAGAGTGTTCGAACCCATCGAATGTTAGCGTGCCATTATTGAAGAAGGTCACTTTACCCATGCCACCGACAATAACTCCGTTGTAGTCCTCGAAAAAATTGTCGAAGACCAGATCAATCTGTAAGGACAACTGGGGAAACTTCGTCGGCCGATGCTTGACGAGATTGTAGACGAGGACGTGACAGAACGACTCTAGGTCGTCGCTCAGTGCATGCTCCTTGTCGGCTGGACGCATGAGAATAGCAGCCGAAATAAACTGCCACGTTCCCTATCCGACCTTTTCAGTTTATCCCTGATAGCAGCTGAGGCAAACACTCACTGTTCGCCACTGACGACGGGGCTGGGGTGGGGCGTGCATATCCTTACACAGATCCCAATCAATCAAGAAGCCACGTCCGTCCTCGTCGATCAAAATATTGCCGGTGCTGACATCACGATGGAGGACGTGTGACTTCTCGTACGCATCGGTGTGCGCTGAAAATAGACCATGAGTACCTCAAGGCTCATGTCGCAAATGAATCCTAGACTTACCCGTCAGCGCGTCAGAGATTGCGGTGCAGAGCTGCTTTGTCGACGCAAAGTTTTCGAGCGAAGACCCGATGGTCTCTAGGACTAGCCGAACGTGCGTGTGCTTCACTATGTTTGAAGACGGGCACGCCCAGTCCGCCGCAATGAACTCCTGAGTACGCGTGGATTGGTCGGGCTTGACGTCGCCTCCGCACCCGAACTTTGCGATTCTTCTGACACCAGCGTCGGCAAGTCGCTGGTAGATTGTGGCTTCCTTCTCCATACCGGGGACGTCGATCCGCCAAGAGTCCTTCAGATACACCACTTGCCGTTTGGTACTGTCCCAAACGTAGTGTCCGAACGTTCCGCGCCCCGCCATCGACCGACTCCGGACGTGAGCGCTGGGACCGACATAGTACCGCGTTTCCTTTTTGTCTTCATCGTACACAGCGAAGGTGTGAAGCTCGGTGCCCTTGAGCTTGAGATCGGGCAGGTAAGACTTGCCATTCTTCTTGGCCATCGCAAACCCGGCGTGTGCCGCTTTGGCCTCTTCCTCAGTCGCTTTTCGAACAGTCATGTCGTGGCCCCGCTGCTCTTGGGACATGTGATCGAAGCGCCAAAGAAACTCGGCCAGCTGGTCCGGAGATTCGAACCAATTGAATGATTCAGTGACCACTGTTCCAGCGCGGTCCCAGCGCAGGAAGCGTGCGTATTCGCCCGTGAGGAGGATAGAAAAGCAGCAGGTGCGGAACTGTGCAGTGAACTGTGCGAGGGCGTACGACGTGATCTGGCCGAGATTTTTCCGCGCGATCTCGCTCTTGCGGACGAAGTCAGGACGCGTCTGTTTCGACTTGTCAGACTCAGAGGGATCCGCGAATGGGTCGCCATCCTTTGGCTTGCGCTCGATGGTCATTTCCATCCGACGCCAGCGTGGCAGCTGGTCGGGGGATGTCGACAAGACGCCGCTGATATCTGGCTTGAGGTCTTCCACGTACTCGGGATCTGCCTTGGTGCTAGTGTTCACCAGGCGGAGGCCTGGGCAGACTCCGCTGGCTGCTATATCATCAATCTGTCGACAGGCTGTTGAGCACGAGTACGATGAGGACTGCAATATTGACATACAAAGCCGCCCTCCGTCGCCTTGGCACCTTCTTGGAATGACACCGCGGGACGAGCCACAGGCTGCCCGTTGTCGTCGCGCGCAACGACGGCCGCCATGAACTCCGTGAGGAACTTGTCGACGGGCATGGGCCCGATGAAGCGTGTCTGCATCTCCTTCGCGATACGCGGGTACTTCTCGCTGGCGTGAAGGCGCTCGTGGCTGAACGAGTAGGGCTCTGAGCCAGAGTTCTTGTATTGCACCGGGGTGGTCTTTACGCTGGGGGTTGCCATGATGGTCGGTGTGTGTATGAACGCGAAGGAAAACGACTTACTGAAAATATCAGCAACTTGGCTCATATACACGCCCAGGGCAAGCTCGTGTACACCTCGAGGCTAGAGCTTGGGGGATATGATATCGATTGGATATGGATCGATACGGCGCAAAGTCAAGTTGCAAGGCCGCGCTCAAGTGTTGAACTTTGCGCCACAGCGTTTGTGTTCCGGAAAAGGAAAGCCGCGTGGAAAGCCAAAGTCAGCGGCTCTTCAAGTTCCTCCGCAGAAAACCCAAACGAACTTGATGGATCTCAATCATCTCATCGCAAAGTGAGGAACAAAAGAAAACAATTGTACCCTTTTTATGGTCAGGTGCGACTTCGTTCCAACCAAGTCGTCAGCAGCGGTCTGTCTCCCTGAGTTGAAGCCACGCAAACTAACCCTTTCATCGTGAGGTACTCAACCAGCGGTCGGACTCAGAACGAGAGAAATGAAAGGCCGCATCGGAGTGCGCTCGGACAAACAATTTGCCCTCGGGCAATCCCATGGACGCGAAACATCCAGACTTCCACGAACACCGCGAGGCGACACTAATACCCGTTTGCAGAACAGCGCGTGTGCATTGAGTGCCTCGATAGGCCGTGATAATGAACCGGCCACCCATCGCTACGCCGAAATCACCACTGCATTCACTGAGTCACACCTACCACCCACCAGTGAATCCGCTTCGCCTTGAGCTCGCTCTCTGTCTGACCAATGCCCTCCTGAGCCAACTTTAGCTACACGCTCTGAAGGATCCTCCTAGTAGTTTTGAGGTGCCGGCCATGCCGCCGCCGCCGCCGCGGGGCAGGAAATCTACAAGGCAGTCGTCACCTAATGTATCGTTGAGTGAGGGTGGACACGTATTACGACGGTGACGGTCGTGACCCGGCGTCCGACACCCACCTGCGCGGAGGGTATACATCGGATATATAAAGCGACCCGTCATTTGCCCACCAATCACTGTCTCGGTTCGAGTCCAAACTCGCGTCGAAGATGACCTGTACGTTCTCGGAACGCGGAAGAACGGCGGTGTCCTTGTTGGGACCACAGTAGAGGGGCCGGAACGCAGCTCGAAGGGCTTCAACTGCTTCCAGGCATGGGGGAGGCAGTTTGAAGCCATCGGTCTGTAGTTCGCCACCGGCAAAGAAGTTCACCTTGCCTCTGCCGCCGACAATAGTTCCGTCGTGCATCTCGACGAAATTGTCGAAGACCAAATCAATGGCTGCGTACAATTGGGGGAAATTTGTCGGGCGATGCTTGACGAGATTGTAGACGAGGACGTGGCAGAACGACTCCAGGTCGTCGCTCAGTTCATGCTTCTTTTGGGCCGGACGCATGAGGATAGCACCAGAAATGAACTGCCATGTTCCCTATTTGACCATTTCAGTTTATCGCTGATAGCAGTCGAGGCAAAACACTCACTGTTCGCCACTGACGACGGCGGGGCTCTGATGCGGCGCGGATGTCCTTGGGGAGATCCCAATCGATCAAAAAGCCACGTCCGCACTCGTCGAACTTGATGGTGCTGGAGCTGGCATCTCGATGAAGGATATGCGCCTGCGTATAAGCTTCGGCGTGCGCTGAAAATGACAGTCAATCCTGCAAGGCGGTTATGCAAAGGATTATTAGACTTGCCTTTCAGCGCGTCAGAAATCGCGGTGCAGAGTTGCTTTGTCGACGTGAAACTCTCGAGCGGAAACCTGAGGGGCGCTAGCCTGAGGACGAGCCGGGAGATGGACGGGGCACCCGTCTCATGCCAGCATGATATCGTCCTCTGGTGCTCTGCACAAAACGTATAGGCCGATTGAGAGCCCACAATGTTCCTTCGCGCTGTGCCAGGAGGCGTCATAGTAGTGTAGCCAGTGGGAAGCTGAAATGAGGGACTGGCTCGCGAGATCGTACAATCTGTCCCGTGCGCACGCATGGCCCGGGGATGGCGTTTTCCGAGGTGAGCCTGAGGTGAGGATGACCATCGATGTCAAGATGCGGGCTCTTTTACAGAACGACTGTCAATAAGTCAGCTACAGAAACTAACCCGGTGGCGCGAGGTTCCGCCATCGATCTCGTTAATACCTGAGGGTAGTAGCTGGGTGGTAGTTCGAATCAAAAGTGACAGACACGAATCGATTGTACAACCGCGCTAATTCAAACATGCGTTTGATTTCAGTTCTTCTCCAACAATACGAGGCAGCACAAGAGACCGATGATAAACTAGACAGTGGTGTACAAGAATGTATGTGTATGCGAGCGAATTGTACAAATGGGATGAGGCATAAGATAAGAGGACCCAAAACGCCGACGACAACTATATGGAGATGTATCGCTAAGAGAGGCTAGAAAGAAGTAGGGGGGAAAGATAGCAAGGAAATGCAAAGAGGGGTGGAGATGAGCCGAGTGAGAAGCGAAGCATCGGCGAGTTCGAACGCTGTCCGTCGCTCTGGTCTACAGCCGCGAGGTCTCCTCTGTGGGCGACACAACCGCTACGAGGACCGAGATATCTGTGGGCACACGATCAGCCTAGCTCCGCACATCGTGCGCTGCGAGATCGCTCACCATCGGCCTTGCCGCCTTTGAACACCCTGCCCTCCTCCCGCGCGCGCCGGCCGAACGGCACCTCGTCTTCCGTCGACTCCCCCGCGGTCCGGCGGCATGCGACCCCGCGTGCGCGCGAGCACAACGCCTCGCTCAGCATGCCTGCCATCGTGCGCCGCTTGACGCTGCCCAGCAGCCCCGTGTTGCCGCCCTTCAGCGCGGCGTGCCGTAGCCGCTGCACCTCGTCGAGGACGTCCTCGTCCCACAGGTTGTCGCTGAGCCCGTCAGAAGCGAGGATGAGGATGTCGTCTTTCCGGACGGGGAGTGTGTGCACCTGCGCAGTGCTGGGCGATGTCCGCGAGGACGGCCCCAGCTGCAGCGGCGTGTTGAACTGGACCAATGTCAGCGCGCGATAAGGGCTCTAAGAAGGGCTACGCACGCTCCACCACATTTCTTCACTTCGCCATACGATCTCGTCACCCCGCACCAACATTCCCATGCAGTCGCCCAAATGGGCAATTTTGATAACGGCGTCGTGCGCCTCAGCCGGCGGCGACTGCGCCTCGGGCACCCGCACCTGCGCGTCGAGCACGGCAAGCAGCGCGGTGCTGGAGCCCGTCAGCAGGCGCTCTGGCGAGCTGGCCGGTTGTCGCGATGGCGATGTCGGCAAAGGGGTCGAAGGCGCGGACGAGGCGGAAGGCGAGGGGGCACGTGGCGGGGTGACGACATGCGCAGAGAGCGCGCGCTCGTAGGCCCGCTCCAGGATCATGAGCACATCCAAACCCTCTTCGAGTTCATCGAGAACGTCATCCTCCTCTTCCTCCAACGCCTCGAGGTTGGGTGGTGGTGGAGGGACGAAGGGGACATAGGGCTCGCGGAAGGAGAACGCCTGGGTCGAGCACGAGCAGCGCTGCTGGTGTTCCTGCAGCTCCGCAGAGCAGTAGTGCATGAGGCGGCGCGCAAATAGGGCAGACGCGGACAGCGTGCCCGTGTGTGTTCCCTTGGACCAGCCGCCCACGCCGTCCGCAACGCCCATGGCGTTGTCACGGACAAAATAAGCGTCCTCCCCAACCTGCACGGCCAAATCCAGGCCCTCGACGTCCCTCGACGGCACTCCCCATGCAGCCGCGTTGCAATGGCCGTCCCTGCCAGCGACCGCGCCTGTTGGATTTCGCTTGGGAATGCCGTACGCGCCGACGTCGAAGTGATATCGGGGCTTTGTCGCGGAAGTGGAGGTAGACGGCGCCGGGGACGGCGCGTCGAGGGACGAGGGGGCGATTGGTGGATACGGAAAGAACGTTGGAGGAATTAGAGCGGTGCTCGGCACGCCGTTGAGGGAGGATTGGGCGTTTGCGTGTGGGGAGGTGAGGGCTATGCTGGAGGGCGGCACTGGGCCACCGTGATGTCCGTGTCCGTTGTTCGGGGCCTCAGGCTCAGCCTTGGCCTCGATGGGGAGACGGGTGGTTGACAAAACATGGGAGTTTGGCCGCGACGGGGGAGGGGGCGAGTCGAAGTAGGCGAGAGGAGGTGCGTAGGAGGTGTAGAGCGAGCGTGCTGCGCTACCACTGTTCGAGCGCACGCGGGTGGAGATGCCACGGGGGAGGACGGTGTAGAGGCGCTTTTGGAACGTCTTCATCGTCGAGCCCGGGGGCGACATGGTCGAGGGCGTCGAGTGCGACGGCGAGGACGAGCAACGAGATGCAGGGCAAGACCGAGAAATACGGGACCAAAGCCTCTACCGGCAAACACCGCATCGGCTGGACTCGGGTTGCCGCCCCGCGCCTCTCCGGAGCGCCGCCCTTCCGCCGCGGTTAGCGCTCCGAGTCCGAGTCCGAGTTCTCCGACGCTCGTCGTCGTCGTCTGCGCTCCTCTCACCGTGGTGTCGACCTCTGCGCCTTCAGAAATTTCTCGCCGCTCTGCATGTGCACAGGAGAGCCACGCCAAGAATCGATCAGCAACTCACCCGCGGACATGCGGAGCGCTCACGGGTACGTATATTAGGACCACTTGACCGCGACGCGAGCGGCCTCCGCCTGCCGATTATTTTATTGGTTATTTGACGGTCGACCGGACGAGGCCGCCCCAGTCTTCCTCGTTACCTCGTATATTTCTCAACTTCCTCGTACCGCAGGTATCGTCATGCTGATGATGCGCCTCCGGGTTTGACCCGAGTAGCCTATCTGCCCTCTCGAGTCTCTACTCCAGCTTGGGCTGATCGAGTAGGTCATCAGACATGAGCTCTAACTTCTCCGACTCCGCAACATCGTGCAGTCACCAGCTTATACAGTAACTGTTACAGCCAGTGCCCGAAGTGTTTACCGTTCGCACGGAGACCGCATCTCGCCTTTGCGAAACTCGGTGCTGGTGATTGGACCTTGTCGAGCTCTCAGCTCTGCGCTGCCATTGGTCGACCCTGTTGGCCTCTGTTGACCAACTTGGCCTTATGATTGGTGGGAGTCCTGGGACACTGTTGATAGGCTACCTCCGTTGCGGAACTCGCCGCTCGCGCGGCATTTCGCAGCCTGACATTGTAATTGTCCTCCTCTTCCCCGTTCTTTTCCTATCTCGACGTTGCTTGTGTGCGATCTGAGCGTCCCTTCTTCTCCGCGGTCTGAGGATGTCCGCGCTGTCGCAGATGAACTTACCGAGATTCCAAACGGAGACCGCTAGCCGCAGTGACCCGTTGTCGTCTGCACTTTCCCCGTCATCTTGACTCGGAACCAGCACGGAATGACTCACCAGAGCACGATCGAGGTGCGTGCACCTCGTGTACTTACCATGTCCACCGTCCAGACACGTGCCCGCACGAGGACACGCGTCGACGGCGAGGGCCGACCTCTCCTTGCTCACCCACAGAGCTGACACCATGGCCGTTCCCTGCGTCACAAGCGCTGAGGTCCACTTCAATACCAGCCTCGAACAGTCACATCCATTCAGCGCAGAGCACACATGCGTTGGGCTTCAGGCGGCGTGCCTTCACGCAGGCTTATCTCAAAGCCAAGTGTCTCTGCGATCGAGAACTTCGCCTCAACGAAGCGACTTTGCACTATCATCTCCGACGCTCTGATAGGTGAGGCCAGGATCAGTTCCAATTTCCGAGGCTGACGGATATTCACAGCGCACACTGAAGCTGATACCAATGCGCACGTCCTCCATCGCGATGTCAGCTCCAGTACTATCAAGATCGACGAGCACGGACGTGTCTTGTTGGTCGACTGGGATCTCCCTATGGCCGTTCGTGCGCCGTCTGAGTTTCGAGCAGTGAGTGCTTGCCTTTGCTCTGCTACCAGTGAGAAGCTTCCGCTACGGAACCTGGCCGTTCATCCCGGCTGCCATTCTCTTCTATCCCTCGAGAAGGAGCATGAACTGAGCGACGACCTGGAGTCATTCTGCCACGTCCTCGTCTACAATCTCGTCAAGCATCGGCCGACGAATCTCTTCCAATTGTACGCAGACATTAATTTATCCCGCGGCGGCGGTATGGCCGGAAGCTCAAAACTATCAGGAGGATCCTCAAGAGTGGGCCAGTAGCTAGTTAGCTCAGATGGGAGCTCAAGGAGAAAGCTTCACTGGGAGTGGTAGGTGTGACTCGGTGAATGCAGTGGTGATTTCGGCGTAGCGATGGGTGGCCGGTTCATTATCACGGCCTATCGAGGCACTCAATGCACACACGCTGTTCTGCAAACGGGTATTGGTGTCGCCTCGCGGGTGGAAGTCTGGATGTTTCGCGTCCATGGGATTGCCCGAGGGCAAATTGTTTGTCCGAGCGCACTCCGATGCGGCCTTTCATTTCTCTCGTTCTGAGTCCGACCGCTGGTTGAGTACCTCACGATGAAAGGGTTAGTTTGCGTGGCTTCAACTCAGGGAGACAGACCGCTGTTTGCAATCACGGCCAAAGCTGACGACTTGGTTGGAACGAAGTCGCACCTGACCATAAAAAGGGTACAATTGTTTTTTTTTGTTCCTCACTTTGCGATGAGATGATTGAGATCCATCAAGTTCGTTTGGGTTTTCTGCGGAGGAACTTGAAGAGCCGCTGACTTTGGCTTTCCACGCGGCTTTCCTTTTCCGGAACACAAACGCTGTGGCGCAAAGTTCAACACTTGAGCGCGGCCTTGCAACTTGACTTTGCGCCGTATCGATCCATATCCAATCGATATCATATCCCCAAGCTCTAGCCTCGAGGTGTACACGAGCTTGCCCTCCGCGTATATAAGAGCCAAGTTGCTGATATTTTCAGTAAGTCGTTTCCTATGCGTTCATACACACACCGACCATCATGGCAACCCCCAGCGTAAAGACCACCCCGGTGCAATACAAGAACTCTGGCTCAGAGCCCTACTCGTTCAGCCACGAGCGCCTTCACGCCAGCGAGAAGTACCCGCGTATCGCGAAGGAGATGCAGACACGCTTCATCGGGCCCATGCCCGTCGACAAGTTCCTCACGGAGTTCATGGCGGCCGTCGTTGCGCGCGACGACAATGGGCAGCCTGTGGCTCGTCCCGCGGTGTTATTCCAAGAAGGTGCCAAGGCGACGGAGGGCGGCTTCGTATGTCAATATTGCAGTCCTCATCGTACTCGTGCTCAACAGCCTGTCGACAGATTGATGATATAGCAGCCAGCGGAGTCTGCCCAGGCCTCCGCCTGGTGAACACTAGCACCAAGGCAGATCCCGAGTACGTGGAAGACCTCAAGCCAGATATCAGCGGCGTCTTGTCGACATCCCCCGACCAGCTGCCACGCTGGCGTCGGATGGAAATGACCATCGAGCGCAAGCCAAAGGATGGCGACCCATTCGCGGATCCCTCTGAGTCTGACAAGTCGAAACAGACGCGTCCTGACTTCGTCCGCAAGAGCGAGATCGCGCGGAAAAATCTCGGCCAGATCACGTCGTACGCCCTCGCACAGTTCACTGCACAGTTCCGCACCTGCTGCTTTTCTATCCTCCTCACGGGCGAATACGCACGCTTCCTGCGCTGGGACCGCGCTGGAACAGTGGTCACTGAATCATTCAATTGGTTCGAATCTCCGGACCAGCTGGCCGAGTTTCTTTGGCGCTTCGATCACATGTCCCAAGAGCAGCGGGGCCACGACATGACTGTTCGAAAAGCGACTGAGGAAGAGGCCAAAGCGGCACACGCCGGGTTTGCGATGGCCAAGAAGAATGGCAAGTCTTACCTGCCCGATCTCAAGCTCAAGGGCACCGAGCTTCACACCTTCGCGGTGTACGATGAAGACAGAAAGGAAACGCGGTACTATGTCGGTCCCAGCGCTCACGTCCGGAGTCGGTCGATGGCGGGGCGCGGAACGTTCGGACACTACGTTTGGGACAGTACCAAACGGCAAGTGGTGTATCTGAAGGACTCTTGGCGGATCGACGTCCCCGGTATGGAGAAGGAAGCCACAATCTACCAGCGACTTGCCGACGCTGGTGTCAGAAGAATCGCAAAGTTCGGGTGCGGAGGCGACGTCAAGCCCGACCAATCCACGCGTACTCAGGAGTTCATTGCGGCGAACTGGGCGTGCCCGTCTTCGAACATAGTGAAGCACACACATGTTCGGCTAGTCCTAGAGACCATCGGGTCTTCGCTCGAAAACTTCGCGACGACAAAGCAGCTCTGCACCGCAATCTCTGACGCGCTGACGGGTAAGTCTAGGATCTGTTTGCGACATGAGCTTTGAGTACTCATGGTCTATTTTCAGCGCACACCGATGCGTACGAGAAGTCACATGTCCTCCATCGTGATGTCAGCACCGGCAACATTTTGATCGACGAGGACGGACGTGGCTTCTTGATTGATTGGGATCTGTGTAAGGATATGCACGCCCCACCCCAGCCCCGCCGTGAGTGGCGAACCGTGAGTGTTCGCCTCAGCTGCTAACAGCAATAAACTAACAAGCTCGAATAGGGAACGTGGCAGTTCATTTCGGCTGCCATTCTCATGCGTCCGACTGAAAAGGAGCATGGACTGAGCGACGACCTAGAGTCATTCTGCCACGTTCTCGTCTACAATCTCGTCAAGCATCGGCCGACGAAGTTTCCCCAGTTGTCCTTACAGATCGATCTGGTCTTCGACAATTTTTTCGAGGACTGCAACGGAGTTATTGTCGGTGGCATGGGTAAAGTGACCTTCTTCAATAATGGCACGCTAACATTCGATGGGTTCGAACACTCTCTGCCTCCCCCATGCGTGGAAACAGTTGAGGCACTTCGCGAATTGTTCCACCCTCTCTACGACGCTCGCCTCAAGAAAACCGCCGTTCCGCCAGGTTCCAAGCACGTACAAGACATCTTCGACACGGGTTTGGACTCGAGCAGAGACAACGAGTGGTGGGTAGATGACCGTTCCGAATATATTCGCGCAGCATACCCTCCACCCAAGCGCAAACGCGAGGATGAGGACGCAGTTACCGCCAAAAAATTGTTCCAGTCGTCGTCTTCGTCGATACCTATATCTTCAGGGTCCGATGCTCCTCAGACAGCTGATCCTGAGCTTGCGAGGGTTGAAGCCGCCTTGGAGGAACTAGATAATCCGTTCGTAGCCTGATCATACCAACCTACATATACTCGTATATCACTCCCATTGTATTTGTACTGCTTTCATATTGGAACACAGTACGACAGAATTATTCACCGGAAAGCGGCAAAGTACGACGGCGCGATTCAAGTTCAGCAGCACGGATAGCAGACCTAGCATCGTCTACCACAATTCAAACCACGAGGAATTTAATAGTCTCTCAAGTCGCAACGTCGCGCGCACCTCCCGCCCGCCCGCGCTTTATGTTGGGGTGGTACTGCGGGTCGCCATACGTGGGGAAGACTGCGCCTGGCTCCCTGGTGACGATGGACGAAATGACCACGATCTCAAGTGAAGGCAGGTCCGACAGCGGGACGACTGTCCCGTCCTCCAGTCATGAGCTAACACTCAGAATACAGCATGAAAGCCATACCTTCTGCACGCGCCAGGAGAGCTCGCGCTCCAAATACGGCGCGACGACGCTGGGATCGTACGAGTCCAAGCCCGAGTGCTTGGAGATACCGCGGTTGAGATGCACGAAGCCCTCGTTATCCACCCCGGCCTCTTCCTGGCGACTACAGTTCTCGCACTGCTCGACCGCGCAGTTCACGAACGCGCAGTGAGCGCCGACGTATGTTTCGCACAAGCCGCGCCACTGCTCCGGGTCCTCTGGCACCGCGCCGAGGAACAGCACCACGCTGAAGCTCGTGCCGAGCTCGTAATGCTTGAAGACGACGCGTGCAGTCCAGTCGTAGTAGGCCGGCGGTGCGCGAGGGGTTCGAGTCGATGTCGACGCGGATCTGACGTCGGGGAAGGTGGAAACGAGGTGCGTAGCGGAAGTTACTGACATAAGTATCTGCGGACAGAGCAGGGTCACCATTCATGGTGATTATGATACAAGTACTGACAGTAGTCTCCGTAGCTGACTCAATGACAGATGATAGTCGATCTTACATATAGAGTCTGCAACTGAGCGCGCTACCCTGACCGTAGTTGAGCCATCAGACATCAAACCTCGGCGATAAGCCCGTTCGGCATCCGCCGGAGCATGTGACCACACCCGTCTTCCAGATCCTTCATCCTCTGAAGTCGACGGATGGTGAAATATACACCTTTTGTGTGCCCCAGCGTGAGCTATAAGTTGTCGCACGAAGAGCTGAGCAATTCTTGAAGCCAATCTTGGTGGCCACAACCGCAATCACCTCGCCACTAGTACTCCGATGTTCACCCGAATCAATACTAAGTATGCCCTCCGTCTTTCACTTTCCAACCACGATAATTCAATACCATTACATGATATCTATACCTCAGAAACAATAAGCTGCTGCCTTCACAGCCGTTAGCGGCTGGAGGACGGTGCAATGCCTAGGAAACAAGCACCACATGTCAACTGTTGCAGGGAAAAGTGTCGCTTGCCGTGAAACGATCGTTTGCAATAAATCACATACCTCCTGAGTGCTTCACAAGGTGTCAATACTATACTTGGCAATTCTATCAGTATAACATACCCATTCCGAGTTCGAGACGAGGTCGGCGGACCAGCACCAGACGCAGGAGCATGTAACGGTCGTGAGCCACTGTCTTGGTAGACATTCTCGCCGCAACGTGGCCTATCTTTTGCAATGATGTGCAGTCTGGATGGGCGGCCTACACAACTTGGGTCTCGGCATCATTCAGCAGCGAAAGTCAATTCATACATGTACTCACTTGACACCTCGTACACTAAATCAAAGATGCTTGCCTTGCTCTGGAATCATTTGCAGTACAGATCACACGACAGAATGATTTTGGAGTGGTGCGAGGCAGTAAAGCCGTAGTCGGGGGCCGCAGTCGTCGAGGACGAAACACGCTAGGAAGGCTGGTCGGGCACCCGATGGAATTTCACCACAATTCCTTCAGAGCACAATGGCCATCCCAGAAAGCACTAGCCACTCACGGTATACAGGTGTCGAGCTTCCTGAAGCATTCTCCCAACCGCCATACAGATGCCCTCGCCCTCGCCCGACCAAGCATACGGGTATCCGCAACGCGAGCCCACCCGGCTGTTTTCCGGCACAGTGACCATGTCCAAGTCATGTTGGCCATCTGCTGAGGGCGGAGTGGAAAAGATTGGGAGGAAGAAGCTTGCCGCCAGTGAGGGGAGTACCTTGGACGGTTGGCTGTCGACTCGGAGCTGGTAGCGGCGGCCATGAATGTCGGCGGATTGTCACGAGGGGCCTCAATAAGCGCTAGTGAGGCGCAGTCAGTCAGAAAGCAGAAGATTGATTGGCTTTACAGCCTCTGGCTGACTAGTACTGAGCTGGATGGACGAACGACGGGGCGCGTCTCAGTACATTGACGCGGCTGTGAGCCTTGTTGATTGAATCACGTGCACCGTGCTAACGCCGAAGGTTCAACTACGGTGCGACCCCTACACTCAGATACAGACTAACTGACAGAGCGCTGCACAGAGGAGATGAATAGGAGATGCGATCGATGACGTCCGCAGGCCTGGCGGCCAGCGGGCCGACGGGCCGTCGCCGCAGACAGACTCTGCGATCGAGTCCGGCAACTTGAAGGTCATTCACCAATGTAATCATCAAACTACTTCACGGGTCAGCTAATATTCTGTAGGGACTGCAGAAAATGTTCAGGAGGCGAGACTGTTAGAAAGGTGGAATATCGAACTGCAGGAGACTGCAGGGCGCACCTCAGAGTCACTACTATTGACGGTGTTTCAGCTCCTCAAGTGAATAAAGGCCAGTGATCAAAGGGTGAGTCGCAGGGTAGACGAGCGCGCATTGCGTGCTCCATCTGAGTCCACGTGCAGGATGCCTCACTGATACTGTCTGCATATCTCCCACGTCCAGGCGGGCAAGCAGGGGAGCAGACACATTGAAGTGAAGGTGGCCAACTATCGTTTCTAGATATACCACTCCGTACCACCACGCAGCTACGCATCATGACAGCTCAGAGCTACATTTGGATCCTCTTCATAAACTCACAAATACAGATCACTGTTCATCTCCCCTCTGCCTTACGCAACGGCGATAGATTTGACATAGTCAACGCGGAATGAATTGACTTCCGTCGCTGGGCTGAAATGGTCGAATAGGGAACTTGGCAGTTCATTTCGGCTGCAATTCTCATGCGTCCAGCCGACAAGGAGCATGCACTGAGTGACGACCTGGAGTCGTTCTGCCACGTCCTCGTCTACAATCTCGTCAAGCATCGCCCGACAAATTTCCTTCAGTTGTACGCAGCCATTGATTAATGATTTGGTCTTCGACAATTTCGTCGAGATGCACGACGGAAGTATTGTCGGCGGCATGGGCAAGGAGGCTTTTTTTGACGCAGGCGTCCTCAAGCCCTACGGGTTCAAAGACCGTTTGCCTGCTCCATGCATAGAAGCAGTTGAAGCACTTCGCGCGTTGTTCAAACCCCTCTACGCCAGCGCCAAGCAGACTGCTGATACACCAAGTTCCGAGGCCGTACAGGTCATCTTTGACACGAGTTTGGACTCGAGCAGGGGCAATGAGTGGTGGCCAGATGACGGTTCAGAGTTTATTCGCGATGCATACCCTCCGCGCAAGCGCAAGCGCGAGGATGAGGAGGTTGTCGTCACCAAGAAATTATTCCAGTTATCGTCTTCGTCGGTATCTGTACCTTCATCTGTACCTTCAGGATCCAATGATGTATTCGTAGCCTGAGCATACCTACCTCTACATATACTTATATATCACTATCATCGCATTTGCACTGTTGCCATTCCCCAGAGCAGTACGACAGAATGATTCACTGGCAACCGCAAAGTACAACGAGACGATTCAGCAGCACGGATAGCAGACCAAACATCTCTACCTCATCTCCAAATGCGGGAAATTTCAAAGTCTCTCAAGCCGCAACGTCGCGCTTACCTCCCGCCCGCCCGAGCGTGATGTTGGGGTGGTACTGCCTGCGGGTTGCGCCATACGTGGGGAAGACCGCGCCTTGCTCCCTGGTGACGACAGACGAAATGGCCACGGACTTCGACGCGGATCTGACGTTGGAGACGGAGGAAACGACAGGCATATAAGCAGGAGTTACCGGTGTATCTGCAGACAGAGACATGGTGATGAAATGCTGCGCAATGACAGAGAATAGGAGAAAAAAATGACGTCAGCCCGTAGGCCTGGACCGCCAGGTCATTCCAACCGAGCGGCTGGATAGAGCTGGATAGGCAACCCCGCAACATTGGCATGCACTGCAGTCTTGTCCGTCATCGTCTTTGCGTCCGAATTCTTGAATCTCTGACACCGCCGACCGCAAATACACGTCGGCGTCCCACAAGTCAATTAATTCACAGTCTGGGAATGGCACTTTTGCAGTCAATGAAGAATATGCCAAAGATATTCGATCACCTCACATTTAGTTGTCAAAACTCCCCCGCCAGGCGTTCGAGCGTCGCCTTCTTCCACCGCGCCTCCGAGACACGGTACACCGCAGGGAACCACTCACTGAGCTGCATCTCGTCCTCCACCCCAAGGATCATATACGCAAGTGCGCGCCCGCACATCCATGCATGCACCATTCCCTCGCCAGAATACCCCGCAGCCATCCACTCACCCCCACCGACGGCGCTCGCCCCATTCGAGCGCCCCGAAATCTTGGGAGGGACACGGCCCACCCATGGAAAGTCGTCCGCCGAGGCCCCCAGTACGCCCGTCCACAGCGCCATCACCCTGCCCTCGCCCCACCCTGCTTCCCCTTCATCTCCGCCCGGCACGCCCTCCACACCCCAGTTCGCGTGCCCAAAGTACACCGGCATCGCCCCGCCAACGTGGCTCGCAATGCCCGTGTGCGTGTGCGCGTCGTCCGCACACCCGACCTCCGCCAGGACCATGCGTCCCGCCGGCGCAGAGCCACCGCCGAAGACGAGGGTGCCGCGTGCGCCGGGCAACTGCGTGAGGTAGTCCATCCCGTGCGGGTGGCCAACGTAGAAAACGTGCGTGCGCCCGCTGGAGAGCACCGTCGGAGCGAGCGCGCGTCCAGCACGTTGCGCGCTCATGTGTGCGCGCACGGGCAGAATCTTCGTGCGCATGCCGGGCAGGAGGTGCGGGGCCCATCCGTTCGTCGCGTGAATGACGTGCGCTGCGGTGAGAGGCCCAGCGGGTGTATGGAGGATGTAATGCGGGCAGGCGGCGGATGGCGCGTCGATTGCGGTGCAGGGAGTCTGTGTGCGAAGGCGGAAGCTGGCTGGGGAGTGAGGTGGGCAGTGATGAAGGCAAGGGTGACTTACGTGTCTGCGTATCGCGTGAGTAGGTTTGATAGGATGGAAGTAACCAGGCGATACGGATGTAATGCTCCTGCAGGCATCGCGATCACGCCAACAATTTGGGGTGACAGAAGAAACCTCTGGAGAGACACGATCGTGTACATGATCATGTTGATAAATATTGAGCCTGACGTACCTTCACGGCATCTTCACCATCCACAGCGTACACATCGTGCGCCTCCTCTGGCATATCCACCTTACACAACTCCAAAGCCGCCTTCATCTTTTCGTACCTCTCCAGCTCAAAGTGCACATCCAATCTCTCCACGGCACGGATCTGCGAGCACTCCGTGGCGCCCTCCTCATCCGCGACGCGCAGGAGCTCTTCCAGGTGCGCAAGCCGGAAGCGTACTATTTTGCGCGCCATGTCGATGCCATGGTCCTGCCTCAGCTCCGCGTAGTCATGGAACATGTCCGGGGCGATGTGTCCGCCGTTCCTACGTACGCACGTTAGCCCCTGGTACAGTCGCACATATACTGCAAGAAGGTACGACATACCGCCCAGTCGCGCCGGAGCACGTCTCACGCGCTTCAAGCATGACCACCGAGAGCGGCGCGCCGTCACAGTTGCGTGCGAGCAGCGCGCGAGCGCATGCGGTACCTGTGATGCCAGACCCGATGATTGCCACGTCCACGTGGGGCGGGAGTGTGTCCTGGCGCGTCGCGAGGTGCGAGGCGGGTACCGTCCAAAAAGAAGGGGTCGGGTTATCGACAGGCAGTCCAGGCGATTCCTTCAGGCGGGCCTCAACGGCGCGGAAGTCTGCGTCTATATCTGCCAGGAGACGGTAGACAAATTTGATGCGGGACGCGACGCTGCCCATGGTGGCAAGCGGGATTGGGCGGTGGCTGGACAGTGCAGCAGGGCTTTCTGGGGTAGATAAAGAGTTTGAAGCCTGGCACTGCATATTCAGATAATTCGCAGGCATCGTACAGCGGGTACCAGACCGGCAGCGAGGGCGCCCTGGGATACCTGTCCTCAGCCCTCCTCAGCACAGCCAAGTCGACAAATTGAGCTGTACCGCAACGCTTTCTCTTCTGTTCGGCAGACCATGTGGACGTGCGAAAGCCTGAGGGAGACTGAATACCAGTGGTTGCGCGGCCCGCTAACCAACACGTCTTGATCAAGAATTGCGACCTAATTGTGTTTGCCCAGAAATCGCTGGGTACTTTGAGTGGGTCAAATTGACATAAATATGGGAAACAACATACCACTATTGCCAGTGCGCACTGCCCACAGCACAGCTCCCCCGCACAAAAGCCGTCACTGACACGCGCGCCAGAAGGTCTTTGATGCCATCTGCCGCCTACCCGACGTTCGTTCGATCATAGATGCAAGCCAACCTTCATGACGCGAGATTCCGACACCGCACCTGAGGGACAGTGCTTGGGCCTCTCAAAGTAGGCTGCCGCGCTGGGCATCGCAAGAAGTCCCATGCTATTATATTAGGAATCCTCACAGTTACCAGTTTTGCGTCGTTTCCTGTCGCGATGCCGCTCTGAGCACTCACAGAATTCTTCCACGCTTACATGTACAGCCCATCGCCATCGCCCTGCCCGTCCTCCTCCCTCTCGCCATCGCTCACTCCATCCGCCTGCACCTCAATGCTCTTCACCAGGCGCCACGGGACCATGAGCTGGCCGACAAATCGCCCACCCGGGTTCTCACCAGGGCCGAGACGGAACTCGTCCGCGTTGACGAGGAGAACATTGAGGGCCTTGTCGGTGCCAACAAAGGTGCCCAAAAACACGCGACCGTCCGCAACCGCGATGCGGAGTGTCGACCGCAAGAGTGACTTGAGGAGCTCGATAGTCGGTGTGCGCGGGGGTGGGGAGGGTAGGGGCGGCGCGGACATCGAGGGCGGAAGAGAGATCGGGTGTGATGTGACCGCGTGACCGCGGGGAACGGAACGGCGTCGCGACGTGGCCGCCGTCGGCGCGTCCGAAGTCGACAACACCTCTGACACTGTCACTGACTGCTAGTGACCCTTCCCCCCTCCGTGGATGAACCCGTTTGAGAGCACTGCCGCCCTCACCATGCAGGGCTCGCACACCACCTCCAACACACACAAGTACTCGGTCATCATCCCCACATACAACGAGCGCAAGAACCTACCCATCATCGTCTGGCTTCTCGCCCGCGTCTTTGACGAACAGTTCGTGCTCATATGTAGCGGCTGCCCATGGCACTCACGCGCGCGCAAGAATGCAGTGCACTCGCATGGGAACTCATCATTGTGGACGATAACAGCCCGGACGGCACCCAGCAGGTCGCGCGCGAGCTTGCGCATGTGTACGGCGAGGACAAGATTGTGCGTGTGTCGTTGGCAGTTCATCTGGCTGCTAAACAGGAGGTGAATTATTAGGTGCTGAAACCGCGGGCGGGGAAGCTCGGTCTTGGGTTCGTGCTGCTTTGTTTTCGGCGACAGACGCACTGACGATATCCCAGGACCGCATATATACATGGGCTCAACTTCTGCTCGGGTGACTTTGTGATCATCATGGATGCCGACTTCTCCCATCATGTACGCAAGCTGTACTTCTGCACACCGAAACAAGGCTCACAATATTACCCTGCAGCCCAAATTCATCCCCCAGTTCATTCGGTACGTGCCCTGACCTCCCTTCCAAGCGAGCCCTCATTCATATGCTCCTGGCAGTCTTCAGCAGGCGCACAACTTTGACATTGTGACGGGCACGCGGTACCGCGAGACGTCGCAACCCGCTATGACGGGCACCACGCCAGGAGGCGTGTACGGCTGGGACCTGAAGCGCAAATTCGTCTCGCGTGGGGCTAACTTCCTCGCAGACACTGTGCTGAGCCCAGGCGTCAGCGACCTCACGGGCAGTTTCCGGTGCGTGTTGCTACGTCATGCCGTCTCCTCTGCTGACATCTCTCTGTTTCGCGTATCGTCTCGTCTGGCCACGCAGGCTGTACAAGAAGAGCGTTCTGCAGCATATCATCACGCTGACGCAGTCGCGTGGATACGTGTTCCAGATGGAGATGATGGTGCGCGCGCGCGCGCTCGGGTACAGCGTCGGTGAGGTGCCGATCACCTTCGTCGACCGCCTCTTTGGTGAAAGCAAGCTAGGCGCGGACGAGATTGTGCAGTACGGGAAGGGCGTGTGGTCCTTGTTTACGGGGGTTTGATTGTGCTCAACACTGATAACTTATTCGTGCGCCTGTCTTGGGCTGACCATATATATATGCGCCTTTGCATGTCAGCATCCCAAAGCTGGCAAAAGCGGAGGTATATATGTGTCAATGCAGAGGTTGAGAGCAGCGAGCGTCAGAGACTCGGTATGTATAACGGCATCACTCATCGCGCGTTATTTTCCATGTCCTCCAAGCTGCCCAAGCCCACCTCGTCAGTGCGTCGCCTGCTATTGCTGCCTCCTTCACCATCCTCCCGCTTGCGCTTCTTGTCCTCCACGCGGCCCAAGCTCTCCTCGACGCGGTCCGGATACATGAGCGCCAGCATGTCCCAGTCGTGTTGCTTCAGTATTAAGCCGCCCGGTGAGGCGCCCTTGGGCCACTCGATATCTGGGTTCATGAGGGCTGAGTACCGGGCCTTACCCTCCTTGCCCGCCCAGTCAAAATCAATGAGCGTCGCGCGATTGTCGACCGTCTTCAGGAGATTCGGCCCCCGAAGATCACCATAGACATATCCGCTCTTCTGCAGGACGTCGAGCGCAGTTTTGACCTGGTCGTGGAATGGCGACGACAGTCGCACTTTGGCTCCCTTGCGGAACGCCTTGGACACCACGCTGCCCTCGACGTAGTCCATAACGACCATGTACAGTCCTCCGACAAGGCGCGTGCACAAATGCAGTGTCGGCGCGAACTTCTGGTCATGATCAGCGAGCAGGCGATGCGCCTCCGGGCAGTAACGATCGCAGAACTTGATGACCACCTTCTGGCCAGAGAGCAAGCCGAGGTAGAGCGCGCGCCGGAAGTCGTCCGCCTCTCGCTCCTCGTACCGGAGCAACGACAAGTACTCCAGGCGGTCCACCACCGCACGGTGCCCGGCGCTGATGTCCGGGGGAAAGGTAGGTTGGGGCACCCACCCTATGTAATGCGAGTTTGCATCTGGGACCAGCCTCAGGTACTAATCCCGAAGGGCGCGGTTCGCCTTGCGCGCCTTAAGATGCTCGGTCACTGGTCTTGGCATGAGGACAGACCCCTGGATGCTCAGATATTGCCCCTGTAGTGCAACCAGGAAGGATGGACAAGCCGAAACCATGCGAAAAGGCTTGTACTGTTGTAACGCAGTCAGTAGATGGGACAGATAGGATAGAGGAGGCATACAGCGTCGCCGAACACTTCATCGCGCCATATTGCGCTTGCTTGCACGCCGGCATCGCCCCTGTACATTCCAAGCTTTCCCTCGACCACAGACTGTAGCGCTGCCGGGGTAAATGCTGCGTTCGGCGTCACATACGTGCATCCAAGTTCAGACTGGGGCGTATTGATAACGGGCGCGCCAAGAAGCGTAGATAGGTCGCCGCGAATGGCCTCGAAGAGGTCGCTCTCGCTTTCATGGATGTCCGACACCGCTGCGATCACCCGGCCGAGAGCCGCTGTGATGGTACCGTTGTCGACTTCGTCGTCGTCGTCGGCATGACTCGTATCGTCGACGTCTTCTGCATCGTCGACGCGTGTCATGTCGGCCACAAAGTTAGCGAAGGCGCGATGGAACAGTGTCACTGAAAGGCCAATGCGACCCAGGCGACCATTGTAGATCGGGCGGGTCCTCTGGGCCCAGATGAAGTTGCTGGCGTTTCTTGCTATGGTTGACGGCGAAGAGCCCTTTGCTTTTGATGTGGCAATATCGAGCTCTGCGCAGTCCATGGGTGGCCGTGGAAAGGGCTTGAACACGACACGCTCACCTTTGGACATCGAGAGGAGACCGCCTTTCGCCTCTGGTTTCAGTATCTTCTTGGGCTCTTTCTCCGACACCTCAGTCAGGAGGCGCGCTCTAGCTGCCGCAGAAACAACGACGTACCCTTGGTGCATTGGAAAATAAGATGTACCTGCTCATCATCGAGCGTTTTTCTCCGTCGAATATCTTCGAGAACATACAACATGATACACGACGATGTCCTGCGGGTGCCAGAACTGGTCAGAGTACATGGCGAACATTTCATCTGCAATGTTGGAAAGGTTGACGCGGCTCTCGGTCACATTGAGGGTGGTTTGGAGGTTGTAACGTTCGCCAACACGGTACAGCAGGTTAACATCAGACATGGTGAGAACGTAGCTGCGAAAGTGAACGCCTGCACATGTGCGATGGATGGACTGTTGTGGAAGTTGGAAGTTGAAATCCAAAGAATGCCCAGGCCCCACGGCGCGACAAGCCTGTCACGGGTGGTCGTCGCAAGCACCGCAGGCAGGCCGACCCGGGCGATTCGGCCGAACCAAGGGGTTTCCCCCCTCCCGGATGCCCTCGCCGACTGGTTCGACTGGCCGAGCGCTAGCGTCAATCACGCCGACTCTGTGTGTTAATATGCAAGTCTCTTCCTGCTGCGGAAGACTTAGCGTATGAGGAGGCTTAAATGTTTCGAACATGACTCGATGGAAACGTGGGCCCCGGGAGCAAGGCGGTGAGCTCGTTCCTGTCAAAGGCTGATGGGTTTACATGCCCTGTGGTATATTATAACCTCGCTGCTCATGGCAGTGTCGTCTTGACTCTTGGTAAATGGTCTGACTCTGCGGCCAGAGGTTCGCCACCAACCGGCCCGTGCCAGGCGCCTTTGGGATGCGAATTTACGTCAGCAGCAAACACGCACAACTATCCATATGTCCGAGACGGTCGACCTTGGCGAGTTAGTACTGAACCCATCCCCGACTCCATTTATCGCCTAACCGCCATGTCTAAGGTGCTCGTTTTTTACCGTATTTCCGCAAAGTCTAGCACAAGTACACACACTGTCAGCACCAGCCTCAACGACATCGAAGAGCACTTCAGAGAACGATATTATGAGAGTTTCCGACGTCTCAGGGCTGAAGAAAGAGACATTGTCGTTTATCGCGTCGTGCGTCCTCTCTAGCTTGCGGTCAGCGGACTTGACTGAACACATGGTTGCTAGCCTGCCTATTACAAGCTACACTGGGAGCCAGAAGACACTCTGGCACAACGAGTTGATGCTTTCCTTTCAAGTCACGACGCTGCAGAAATGCTGCGTGTAGGTCTTCAAAAGTTATCTACGATATTTGACGGAGAAACTCTCGATGAGGATCATATACGTCTAATTTTCCAATGCACCAAGGGTACGCCGTTGTTTCTGCGGCAGCTGGACCGCACTTTCTTGGCTGAGCTTAAGATAAAGAGACGGAGATGAAACCACCGGAGGGCAATGGTATTCTTCTCTCGATGTCCAGAGGTGAGTGTGTCGCACGCCCCTTCGACGGTCACCCATGGACTGTGCAGAGCTGGATATTGCCAGAGGTTACGCAACGGGCACCTCTGCGCCGTCGACTATAGCAAAGTCCGTCACAAACTTCATCAAATCGCAGGAGGGTCACCCGATCTACAATGGTCGCCAGGGTCGTATTGGCCCTCCAGTGACACTGTTCAGTAGCCCCTTGGCCCATTTCGCAGAAGACATGAAACGCGTCGACGATTATACATATGAGGACGAGGCGGATCATGACGGCGACAATGACGAAGGCGACAGCGAGGAAATCTCAAAGGCCCTCCTCCAGGTGATCGTAGCCGTTTCGGACATCCACACGAAAGAGGTCACACTCGCCAAGGATATCAATGACAACCTATCATTGCTTATGGGCGCACACATTAACCAATCCAAGGATTCCAATTCAGACCGAGAACTCAGTGGCCGGACGGTTGCAATCCCGGCTTGTGCTCCTTCAAAGTCTGCGACAGTAGGCGTGATTGTATTCAAGCTGGGCATAGCCGCTGGGGATGCTCTCGTGCAAGCAAGCGCAATATGGCGCGATGAAGCGTTCTGCGACGCTGTATACCTGCTCTATCCTATCATATGTTTCCTCTGCTGATTGTGTTATAACAGTACAAGTGTTTTCAAACTGTGTCGGCCTGCCCAGCCTTCCTGGTCTCATTACAGGGGCAATATCTCAGCATCCAGGGGGCCGTCCTCATTCCACGACCTGTGACCGAGCACCTCACTGATCTCATCTACATGGGCCTTGGCGCTCCCTGCGAGCAGCGCGTTCGCCGCCTCAGGCGTATCCTCCGCATATTTCGCAAGGCACACCGTGCGCTTCGGGATTACTATGTCAACCTGGTTCCGAATGCAAGCGCACCCTACATGGGGTGGAAGCCGCAACCAACGTTTTTCCGGGACATCAGCGACGAGGACCGTGAAGTGGTGAAGAACCTCGAGTACTTATCGTTGTTCAATCACGAGGATCGAAACAAGGACGACTTCCAGTGCTCGCTGTACATCGGCGTGCTCTCTGGGAAGAAGGTGGTTGTCAAGTTCTGCGAACGTTACTGCCCGGAGGCGCATCGCCTGCTCGCTGACAAGTTCGCGCCGAGACTGCACATGTGCACGCGCCTTGTCGGAGGGCAGCACATGGTCGTCATGGACTACGTCGAGGGCAGCATGGCGTCCACTGCGTTCCGCGAGGGGAAAGAAGTGCGACTGTCGTTGCAATTCCACTACCAGGTCAAATGCGCGCTCGACGTCCTGCACGAGAATGGATATGTCTATGGTGATCTTCGGGGGCCGAATCTCCTGAAGAGGACGGTCGACAATCGCGCAATGCTCATCGACTTCGACTGGGCAGGCAAGGAGGGCGAGGCCCGGTACTCTGTCCTCATGAATACAGATTTGACGTGGCCCACGGGCGCCTCGCGGGGCGGATTGATACATAAGCAACACGATTGGGACATGCTGGCGCGCATGTATCCGGGTCGCGTTGTGGAGGGCACTGTCGAGGAGGGCACGGGCCGCGTCGAGCGCGTGGAGGAGGGCGTAAGCCGTGTTGCAAAGCGTACCCTGGAGGATGGTGATGGTGGCAGCAGCAGCAGGCGGCTGCGCACTGACGAGGAAGGCCTAGTCAGCATCGAGGACCCGGAGGACATCATGAAAGTCGACGCTGAAGCCCAGTGAAAACTTGTCTTGCCACGTTCCTACGCGTGGCTGTGGCTGTGGCACGCTATCCTTGGGATCAAGATGATATCGCATGAGTGAGTGAGCATAGTGGACTGTACTCGAACGGACGACGCACTATCGACTTAGCAGGACAACGTCCTTCTGCCAGCAGCTATCGCTGGTCAGTGGTCAATAGGAAGCCGACTGTTGTACCGCCCACACGTTTAATCTTCAGAACGATAATGATGATGGTATTTGCACAACTTGTTGGATACACCTTGCAATAAGAGGCCGCATCACGCTCCTGCCTGTCCGTACACGTACACGTCCGGTCAGTATAAGTAACGTCTATAATATGAATCCGTAGAGCCGTCTGTAAATCATGAAACAAAACATGGGCATCGCGGTACCGAGCATGCAACGCCACGCACTAGCTCAAATTGCACCAGACATTGCCCCAGCGGTCCTGCGCCGCACCGGTGCTCCCGCCGCCCACGACGCCCTCCTTGCCCAGGATGCCGTCGATGTACCCGACGCCGTAGCTCACGTTCGCGTTGAACTGGGGCCGCGGGCACTTGAAGCCCATGAACGCCGGGCACGCGCGGTCGGCGTCGTAGCAAGTCTCGAGGCACGGCAGCAGCGCGGTGTACGGCTGGCTGAACGCCGGGAACGCAGGGTTGCGCGCGGGCACGCCCGATGGCTGCGGCACGAGCGCGGCAGGCACCGCGAACGGCTGCTGCGCGCCCGTGGCTGCGCTCGTGGCTGCGCTGGCCGCGTGCGGGAACTCGCCGCAGCGCGGGAAGGACACCGCGCAGAGCCAGTGGCGGTACGCGCGCTGGCAGTCCGCGCACGACTTGAGCGGCGAGTATTGGTCGCGCCCGCACGCGGACGTGAGGAGCGACGTCGTGAAGTTCGTGAGGTAAGCGAGCAGGGGCGTGGAGATCGCGGGCGGGAGCGACTTGGAGTCGTATGCGGCGCTCTGTGCGGGCGGCGGCGGGAGCGGGACGGCGTAGGACGTGGTCGGGCAGAATGGCAACGAGTGGACGAGCTGGCAGGAGAAGGATGCTGGATGGGACCCGTCAGCCTGCGTGCGTGCAGAGAAGGGTAGCTTACGCACCAGACTTCGTGGTGAAGTACGTCGGCCCGTTCACCTTCGTGCCGTCCTGGATCGTGTATGCCGTGTAGTTCGTGAGCGGCGTCAGGCCGTCTAGCAGCCACTCCGTCCGCCACCCCTGCTCGTCGCGCAGCCAGTTCTGCTGGCGCAGAACGTCGCCGGCGGTCTTCGTGTCCGCGTGGCTGCGTAGCGCGCACGCGGTCTGAGGTTGTGAGGTGAGCGCGGCTGTGAGGGGCGCGAGGATGAGCGTGTAGTTCGGCAGGGGCCCGTCGGGCGGGGTGGGGAAGGCGAGCTCGGCGGGCGGGAGGGTGTAGTTTGGGAAGGTCGGCTGGGCGAGCGGGGACGCGCCGAAGGGCGGGGAGTAGAGGAGAGCTTGATTGGAGGTGGAATCGCCAAGCAGGGGGGGCTCCGGGAGGTGTTCGTGTAGGGGGTCTAAGCAGAAATTCAGTGCACGGGGGACGCCCCGGAAAGGCTGCACGCACCGCTGTCTGATACGCCGATCTCAACGCTGTCCGACGCGCCGCCGCCCCAGACAGCGAGCTTACCGGCACCGCCGTCCATGGTCATGGTCACATTCGCCAGACCGCCGCTGTCAACGACAAGCTCCCACACGTCCGTCCCACCGCCGGGGCCAGGTACTGCGACCTGGCTGTCATTCGTTATGAAGAAACGAGGCGCAGCCGATGATGCTGCGGAACATAGCGCTATGGATACGGTAAGCGGGGAGGAGGAGCTAGGCGGATCTGGGAGGGCAAAGAGGAGGGGTGTCGATGTGCTCGAGAAATTTGCGGCGGCGAGGGCGAGCGGGGTGTTGAGGAGGAGTGCTCGTGAGGGCGTCTGGGCGGCTGTGCGGTCGGGGAGGGAGAGTGCGAGCGCGGAAACGAGGAGCCAGAGAGAGTCGGGGAGCATGACTTGATGGACTGCCTTGTCACTGGACTGACGAAGGCAACGGTCGATGTGCTGTGGGCGTCGAGGACAAGCTTGCGTGGTAATGCGTCGGACGTGGTAACGGCCCATCGCGCGACCGACGTGCCAGCCTAGCTACCGGGTCATTCACCACAACGCATCGCCTTGCCCTCCCAGACATGCTGAAAAAACTGATCTGCAAGGCTTGGACGGTTCCACGATTATTTTCTGTTGTTTTCCTGGCTGCACGGGAACTTTTTCAGAGCGCAGAGGAGACCAGGACAGCCATCGACGTCCACAGGGAACGAGAAGGCAAAACGAAACAAATGTTCATCATCAAAACCTATTGAACGAACACAAGCACAGTACTTTACACGCGAGCTTCAAGAACTGCCAAAGGTATACACATCGAGCGCCGCTCGAGATCTCACACTACTGGTCTCTCACTCCGCCGGCTTGCTCGCACCTATATCCGGCGCCTCCTTGTCAGTGCTCTCCGGTATCCGCTCGACCTCCTGGCGCTTGATATGCTCAGGGATAACCGTGCTGCCGCTGCCCCCCAGCGGACTGCTCTTGAACCGCCCGCCCTTGCCGCGGTTGCGGCTGCGGTCGACCGACGGGGCCGGCGACGCGCTGCGCGGAGTCTGGCGCAGGCGCGCGCCCAACAGGTCCTCGCCCTGCGCACCGGGTATTTCTTCGGGAGACGTCGTGAGCGGCGGGGGCGGCGGGGTATCGTCAGCGGGCAGCGGCTCCTTTTCGCTCTCCGCTTCCTTCTCGTCGTTCGGAAAATCCGCAGTAGGCGGCGCGGGCGCGGGAGCAGGGGCAGGCGTAACGTCGCGGGGAACAGGCGGAGCGCTCCTGCTGCGGCCGGTGAGGAAGCTGAGGCCCTTCAGAGCGGGGATGGTCATGGGGCGGAGGACGGGAGTTCCGGACGCGCTCGGGGCCTTGGCGGGAGGAGCTGGCGTCGCGATAACGGAATCCTTGTGCGGGGATAGCTGCGGAGCGGAGCCCTTGCGTCTCAAGGAGGGTTTGACGATCGCGCTGTACTGCGGCGGAACGTAGCTCGACACTTCGCCGTGGCGGGCGCCTTCCGGGTCGAATTCGTCATATATTTCCTCTCCAATGACCTCTGTATTAGTCGTCAGTGTGATGATGAGCGCGAGAAAGGGGGAGACGAACCCTCCAAAACGTCTTCCAGGGTGATGATACCAAGCGGAGCCACGTTGGGGTCGAAGCCCTGCAGGAACTGCGCAGACGAGGATCAGCACGATAATGCCTATCCGGAGCATTGACACCCACCTCATTTGCGCCCGCCTTGCCGAGGACCGCGTCGGCCGGCATGCTCGCCTCGAGACCCGGCGCGAACGCCATTTGGACAAGGGTCTTCTTCGACTGGGGCTCGGAGCTGCCACTCCTAGGCGTGGCCCTGTCAGCTTGATCTTGAGCAGGCTCGACTGCGCCCATTTCTATGTCCTGGACGCGCACGCGCTTCTTACTCCCTTTGCGCTTCTTCCTGAAGGAAAAGTGGCGGCTATGCGCATCGTCACTGGAGTCCTTGTGCTCAACTTCTGCGCCGTCTGCGCCGTCTGCGCCGCCGGTGCTCGCGACGCTCGTGGAACCATCGGAGGCCTTCCGCTGGTTTTTGCGCCGCCCCTTCGGTTTCGGGGGCTCCTCATCTTCGCTGGAGTCACTGGAGTCGCTGGAGTCGCTGATTCCTACGCGGTCCTTCAGGCGCTTGGTGAGACCCCTCTTGACGGCCTTCTTGACACTTGCAGCCTTCTCGACACTGAAGCGCGACACGATTGCCATGTGGGAGCGACCCTCCTGAAAGGCGTCGAGAATTCCCAAGAGAGGAGCATTCTGCGGGACTGAGGGAACTTTGTTGAGAGGCAGGCTGCGAACGGGAACCGCAGCACCCGGATCGAGCAAAACACACTGCGATATGAAGTAAGTGGAAGTGGGCGCAAACGCATCGCACCGTGCTGACCTGTTTGACCAGGAGAATTCCAACAATCTTTATGGTCTTCACGAGCTTTCCGCTGCTGTCTGGCAACTCAATGTCCTCGTACACCGGGACACGACTGTGACCTGTAGAGCAGACTTTGCGCAAGGTATCGTAATCAAGCTTGGCTTCGATGGAGAGCATGAAGACATCCTCGATCTTGGTCATAGACTTGACAGACATAAGTGAGTCGCATGGATAGCGGACGTGACTGTGGCGTCGTACCTGCATAGCGGTTTTCTCCTGAAGGTCGAGGGTGGCACCGATAATAGTGACGGTATCGGAGCGGAGATCCCCGCCGTGCTCGCCAACCGATGAGTGGAGGGCAATCAGCTCCTTCAGCTCTGCACAGTGTGTTAACTAGCATACGATGCGGACGGAGTGGAGTCTTCTCACCAGCCCTGCGGTATATGATACCATGGTGGGGCCCCAAAGTCCATTCCAAGAGCTTCGCGACAGGCCAGGCGACGATGCCCTGCGGCGGAGTCAGCGGACATTTCGCAGGTGCCGGGTTAATTACATACGATCGTGTACAACATGACGCGCACAACGGGGGCCATCTTTGCGCCGATATACAGCCCATGACGAGTGCAGACGGACTGAGGAATGATTTCCGCGAATCTGGATCATTTGAAATCAGTTACGTTACTTTGCAGCTGATGAAAGATATGGATGTTCCAGCGGCGAGGGGCGACCCCCGTGTCTGCGTGCTGGCCCATGGCAGGCGTTGTGGCCCTCAATCATGTTTGAGATGGTCGTCGCAAGCGCCGCCTCAACGCGAGCGTTTCCAGATGACGTCACGCGACAGGCGGTGATGCCGACACGCCGTTGACGCGTGTACGACGGGTACGATAACTAGCATGGAAATGCTGCTCACATTACGATGAGAACCGTGCTGACAACGACGCTCTGCACACCGCCACCAAGGATGGGGTCGGAGATGACGGGCAAGGTCTCATTGGTAATCATGTTCGCGAGGAGGAGAGTGACAAGCAACAGATGGCCGTTCTGTCGAATGGGCTTGATCTTGTTCGCATACTTGCGCTGCTCGCTGCAGACGGAGGGTCAGAGTGGCACGATGACGCGACGCGGTGGATACGCACGGAGTGCCGCTGATGCTCAAGACGTGCAACTGTGTCTCATCGAGAGACATGTAACCCAATGTTAGGCCGGCAAAGACTCCCGATAGGATGACAAGCACGGGCATGAGTATGGCGAAGGCGATAAACCTGCCATTGTGTGGCTCGTCTTTGCGCTTCGCGAGGGTGTGCAGGACCTGGTCTGCGCCGGAAGAGAAGAGCTGGGGGAAGGATAGCACATGGCGGGAGAGGGAGAGAAGAGGGGAGACGGGGGAATTCGATGGGAACGAAGGCGGGGGGACCATAAGTTTGTGGCCAGGTTCGCCGTGCAGACGCCAGGCTTATATCGCCAGACAACACATACACGTAAGCCGCTCCCTTATGTAACACTCCTCCTGCCACAGTGATGCACCGCTGCGTCCATCGAACCTTGGACTACTTACTCTTTCTCCGAGTCTTCGTCGGCATTACTGGTGCTGTGTATTGTTCCGCAGGTTTTTTGTACCCCAGTTCAAGGACCGTGAGGCTGAGCAAACAGCCTCACCGAGGCACACCGCCGGCATCTCGGTTCAGGCCCCAACAGCCACCCCCGCATCGAAGCCTGCCACGCCTCTACCAACTTAACAGCCGCGATCAACGTGCCACCCACCTCGCCCTGCGGTTTATCCAACTCTATATACTATCTGCACAATGGACAAGCCTAGCAGTACTTGAACGTACAGCTTTTTTGGCGTATCGTATTAAAAGATAAACCCAGCCCCATGCGCTTACGCCAAGACTTGATCATAAGGTTTTGCGATAAGACCTGGGATTACCCGCTGATGCCAGATGATGCACACTTCAGTGGTTCGAGTGCGAGCGACAGCGATCAATGTAAAATGCAGTCACGAGCAGTATTGGGGGATTTTTTCTTTTTCGCCTACGTGTGCATCAAGTTGGCTTTGTACTTGAGGTTTCGCGAGATATGGAGACTATATGGCCAAGCGCTAGTCTTCGTAGCTTGACCTTATGATATCAGGAGACCGTCGTTCTGAATATATTAGCCAAACGGCTAGCTACGAAGATTAAGGTTGTGCCCAAGACCATGCAAGATGGCGAAGCGCCTCGGCGCGGAGAAGTCGAATGATGTGACCACCTTGCCGACGGGCCGGCAGCGCCTACCGACGGCATCGTACGAAACAGTGAAGTGAATCACAGGACCCCCGTAACTTACGCCAGGGGTATGATCTTCCCACGGTAGCTAGACGGCGCTTTGCGCCGGAAGCTCTGAGGGGTCTGTGGTAGCTGGGGGCTAGAATTTGGGTCAAAAGTATGATCCTAATAGTGGTAGTTCGGGGGCTGGGTGGACCGGATGTCTGATCACGGAGGTAGTTGGCCCGGGTCGCCGGAAGAGGATTTTGACCCCATTAGTTACCTTTTACCGATATAATTTGTACGAAATAAGACATGTGGTCACAATTGGCCAACTAGGCTGGACTTTTCTGTGCTCCCTCGCAGCCATCCCGGCAGCCGTCACCGCGTCACCGGGCTGACCGGAGGCGAGCGGCGATACCCAAAGCATCCTTCGCACACTCGGCCAACGTCACGCAGCTAAAACACCTTCATGCTGCTCGCAAACGGCAAGCCGCCTTCTTATATGTGGCCAGGCTGGTTCTTGTCATTTTCTGCTTGATAACGAACTCTGACTCGGCATGCCCTAACGGCTGTCGAGACCTGCGAAGTCGGGCGGTGAGGACGGCGGCACACAGTTGGACTTCCTCTGTCATACACTGCTGTGAGACTATACAAACCTGTCCGATACGTCGCCAATTGTATCCCCGTCCTCAGCCGTCTAATTCCTCTTCACCCTCGACCATCTTGGCACAAGCTATCAGCACTGGTCACCGGTCACCGTGGCCTAAGGCTAGTGTGAGTACAGTCTACGTAGTGACACTGTGACACAGTGACATGGGCATGTGGCGGGCCCCGCTCCATGCAGAACGGAGCGGGCGGCGGTAGTCTGAGTGACGGCGGTGAGTGCACAAGGCCCTTGTGGCGCGCACGACTGGCGAGCTCGAGCTCCGCACGGTGCGGGTGGACTATTTTCGCGGGCGCGGGTTTCGGCTGCACTGGTGATGCTGGGCGCGCCTGACCTCGCGCAGTGCGAACGGGGCCGCGAGGCTTCGAATTCCTCTCGCCTCCCCGACGCCCGCGTGCCAGCCGCTCAAAGCGCGGCAGGGGGGTTACCGTGTGCCCCGCCGGGGAGGGTACAAGAGTTCCCCAATCGTACCGTACGGACAGACGAGTCCCCACCTCCTACGCAAAATATCATGACCACACACATGAGCTCAGTGCCACCGCTATACGGTACAAATTGGAAGTCCCGATCTTGTCGCTAACTTACGCTCTTAAAACTATACTTTCAGTCGTCTCCAGAGTATTAGCCTCACCATTGCCGTGAATATTCGTGCTATCAAGGATAAGGTCAACACGGGGCGAGAACAGACGGAGGGTGATAAACCAGATGAATTGCGCACGAATTGGAGCTTTTTGCAATAAATCACGATTTTTTACGATTTTTTAACGATTTTTTACGATTTCCTTTGGCTATTTTCAAAGGTATGATCCAATTTGTGGTAGCTACGGGCCCCAAGCGGAGGTCTGAGGGGTGAGGGGCAGCTGGAGGGGGGTCGCGAGCCTCCCAAAAAAGTGGTAGTTGACCCTGTTTGGCGGATCATACCTCTGGCGTAAGTGACGGGGGTCCTTGAATCACACGCTCAAGCTGATGAGCATGACGTGCTTAGTGTGTGATGTATGGCGCCTACACACGCCCAAATTCAGATCGACTTATCATCTGTTATGGAGTCAGCTACGGAGACTAGGCCAGATAGACAGCGACCAAAGGCCAAAACGTATGTGCTAGCTCTTGTCCCGCGGTAATTCGTAGAGAAGGACAAAGAATTGGCAACAAGGACAGGATAAGGGATCCGTGTGCTGAAAGGCAGTTCACCAGGAAGACCTCGTGGGCCGTGTGTCACAACATCGCCGTGATACGAGACCGACCGCCCGCAACTACGTAGTGAGTAGAAGCGCAGATACAGGTCCCAGGAGGTCCAGGATAAGGGATACGAACGGCGTGAAGGCTACTCTTCAGCGCAGCAGCTCGAGAGAACAAGACAAATCCAAAAGATGCAGTGATACTGAAGCCTACTGAGCCCGAGATGTTGGCATACGTAAGACCTGCAGCGATAGAGACAGAGGTTGCTGAAGTGAGTTGCTGCGGCGAACTGGAGTGTACCTGTCACCTGAGGGACTTGCAGTCAATGATATCCTTCATAAGGACGTCCCTACCAAGCGGGTTCTCCACCCGCCTCGCAATATTTCAGAATGCGGGGAGCGAGAGCGCAAGTCCAAGTCGGAGTCGCAGAGATGTAAAGAAGAAAATAAACTCTTCCGCTTCGGGCACGCCAGCAGCCGATCGGATGTTGTTGACATAGGCGCCCGTGTCTTTCACCTCCACCGTAGTCTCCGTTGCCGACCCCGCGCGGAAGACAGTCGTTCCTCTGCTACCTCAACCGGTTCGTTATTGGCACTGGCACGCATCTTGACGCCGTCGGAGGCCATACTTTCGTTGCCAAACGTGTTTCACGACATCCCTCTGCGAACACTGTTCCTGATTATGGTCAAGCCGTCCTCTTCGCGCTCGAAGCCTTCCTCCGCTCGCCGCGGCAAGCGTCCCCATGCCTCACGTCCAACACGACACACAGTCGATGAAACACGCCCTGAGAGCGCTATTGATGACTTGACCAACGAAAATGCCGACGAGGAGCCCACAGGCAGCAGTGCGTTCTTGTCCTGGTTTGCATTGTCAGCCGGACAGTGACCGACCGGACAGAGTCTGAGCGGATCGGGGTGCCAGTAGCGATGTGGGTACGTGCACGCTCAGCACCATCTAGTCTCTCGGAGTCTGACGTTGCGATTGTCGCGGTGGGGCACAGGACTTCGACCACTGCGATCCGCGCCGCTGCTCTGGCAAGAAGCTCGCGCGACTTGGACTGATCCAGGATCTGCGCGTCGGCACGCGGTTCCGGGGGATTGTCCTGTCGTACGTCTCCTGCCGTGTATCTACGGGCCAGGTTCTTACCTGAGATCGACAGTCCGAAGGGCAAGCAGCCGATCTCGCCGTCCGACCGCGCGATCGTGCTCGCCGGGGGCCTCGCAGTCGTCGAGTGCTCATGGGCGCGCCTCGACGACGTGCCGTTTTCCAAGATCGCCAGCCCGCACGAACGTCTCTGTGCGTCCTTACACACAATGCATTCAATTCATTGGTGATTTACGTTCGACCGTCAGTGCCATACCTCATCGCCACGAACCCGACGAACTACGGCAAGCCCTGGCGGCTCAACTGCGTCGAGGCACTTGCTGCCGCATTCTACTTAACCGGCTTCGACGCCTACGCTGAGCGGCTGCTCTCTGGCTTTGGCTGGGGCGACGCGTTCTGGCGCGTGAACAAGTGCGTGTGACTTGCGTGCTGCATTCATGGACGTGATGCTTTACTGACGTATCGCGCAGGCACCTGATTGAGCGCTATCGAACATGCACGGACGCCGCATCCATGCAAGCGATGCAGGAGCGCATTCTCGAGGAGCTGGAGACCGCATATGCGCTCTCGCGGGCCCCCGTAGGTGTGTACATAGCTCTCGCGAGGTTGTGTGCGGCGCCTCACTAGGCCGCCCGTTTAGATCCTGAAAATATGGAGCCGGAAGACCTCCTCGTCGCCAACCCGAACCACGCGCCGCCCCCGGATTCGTCCTCAGACGAGGAGTCAGAGGATGCCGCAGAGCACGAGTCGGACGGTGGCGATGGCGAAATAAAATGATATTGAGTAGGGCTAATGCAGGGCAGCATTGTGCTTTGTCCGCCATAGCGAGAAAACCACGAAGATCTAGTCACACTTTCACTTTTAGTATCCGTCAGGAGTGTCCAGGTGCAGAAGTTGCAGTGAAGAGGTGGAGCAGAAGATCAGACTGCGCGGCACATTCCAGAGCTCCAGATGTCGGCCGATAACTGGAATGAGCTGGAACGAGCTTTCCAGTTGTCTGTTTTCTGGACAGCGCTGGAAAGTCTCCCCTGCTACGCATCAGAGTTTTCGACAGTCTCTGTGGGCTCTGGCAGAGCCCCACAGAGACAATAGCCGTTATGAGATAAATTAGGTACCACAGAGACATTGTTCTCTGTGACGGAGACAGCGTTCTCTGTGACGGAGACAGCGTTCTCTGTGACGGAGACAGCGTTCTCTGTGGACAGGCTCACAGAGATTATGTTCTCTGTACAGAGACTACGGTCTCTGTGAGAACAGCCGCGTACGCGAGTTACTGGCATCACTGCCGACGTATATATAGATAAGGCCTTTATTATAATGTATTATGGTATGGTGCCGACAAAGGCGTGTAAGTCGGTAATATCGTACCACAGACTCCCGGAGCCGGGAGTACACTGTCGTCAGACAGCCAGATAGGCTGCAATTATTAGAAAGTCATTTATTGTATACCTAGGGTGTATTAGATATCGAGGAGAGCAAGTCCCGTAGATATTAAAGCAGAGAGTAGCCATTACTGTCCGCATGTAAGAACGAAGGCAGGTCGGTATGCGATAGAGAGCGAGTAGGGAATTCTGAGTGAGAGTACTAAGTATGTATAAGAAGTGAATTATGAGCTAGGATAGCGGTCTCGCTGACTCGGAGCAGCGCACATGGGCGTTAGCTGGTAGTCACTACCCCGAGTGTGCTTCCGGCGAACTGCCCGCTATGCTTGAAGATGTCGAGTCGTGCGCGTCGCTCGGATTGTCCGGTGTGTTGTCAAGCTGATGACCGGTGCCAGGCAGCTGTGTCTTGGATACGGCCATGCGAGCTTCCAATGCCGCTATGATGTCATCGTCGCTCGGAAGTGCGATGATCGGAGCGTGTGCTGTGCCATTAGAATCATCTACGTTCGGAAGCGCAAGCTTGCTAGGGCCGACACGTAGTAGGTTCGTCAGTGAGCCGAAGACAAACACTGGAAACATCAATGAGGCTCACCGGAGATTGTCGTAGAGTTCCACACGATAATATTGCCATACTGCCATATCCTTCATCCTGGCGAGGGCCACCATGTACTTGTCGTAGTTCTCAAATTCCGCGGATGAGAACCGTGACTGTTTCGGCTTCGTGTACTGACCCGACTCCCAGCACTGTAAGTCAAATCGGATCTGTGTCATGTATCAGCAAAGCACTATAATATTGAAGGCAACGATGGCCCTTACCGCTGTATATACGAGCGCAAGAAGCTCGTCCGTCACCGGGTTGAAGTAGCCTGGGAACCGGCAACCGAGGCTATTTTCATTCTGAAAGAAGACAGCTTCGATGGTGTCTGAGATGATGTCGTTCAGATACAGGCCGTCGAGCGTCTCGGTTTCCATAACGATGTCCTGAACACCGATGAGCAAACATAAACATATATGGAGTAGATTGCCGTACCTTGTAGAGAAAACGGCTGTCGGTCTTCAAGAATGTTGCGATTGTCGCATTCTTGAGGCGCTCCGACTTGTTGTGCGGCTTCGCAACCAACCCATATTGCTTTGGGACCAGGGCATGTACAGCTTTGTAGATCTCGCTGCGCACATTAAACTCTTCACCGCCGATCTACGACAGCAATATCTGGTCAGGGACATCAAAAGATAAGTACTATGCGAAGGACATACCAATGTGATAGTGCGAGAATCCAGCGGCTTCTGATTAGGGTTTTGTTCCAGCGATGATGCCTCCGCTGCAAAAAAACTTGCGATAGTTGTGTTCTTGTGATTGGCTGATGGATATGGATCCTTCGTAGCAAAGTGGCACTTGACGAGGGCCATGACTTTGGCGAGCGACGCGTGGTAGACGGGGTCGTCGATGAAGGTTGACAGGCGGTACCGCTTGTCATTGTACCCCTTCTTTCGAGCAAGCTTCTCTGACGCAGATAAAAGACGACTGCGCTTCCGTCCAACAAGCGGTGCCGGGTCCGACTGAGAAACCGTAGTGCCGAAGCTCTGTGGATACCCGAAAGGAATGTGTGGCGTTGTGTGCACTGGACTCGGGTTGAGGTGAGGAAACACCATATTGGATAGAATCTCATTGTCATGAGGAAAAAGATTATCGTAAGACGGTGCTCGCGCAGTCGAGCGGATGGGTTGGGCGGTGACTGTGGAAGACGGAGATGGAACAGGCACTAATGGGCTCAAAACTTGCCCGGAATGGCTATATGTGATAGAGGAGAACTGCACGGACGAATCAGAAGATCATTGACGCGACATAGTCACATAAGAGGGGCTTACAGCATCGGCAGATGGTATCGTCCGCCGCTGCGTGTCATTGACGAGATTGTCGAGGTATGTTCCATCGTCATTCTCGTCGATGAGCCCGGCCTGGATGTGCTGGTCCTGCCAAGTAGCGTCACTGTCGTCGTCATCATCATCCGCACGGGCATCCAGTGACGTGTGCATCGACAATGCCCTAGCCTGTACGTGGCCCGGCCGGAAGTGACTAGCAATGACTAGAAGCAAGGCATCAGAAAAATGATTTTAGCCAGCCGAGACTGCATACCTGGATCAACGCGCGCCGTTGGAATTATTGTTCGTGCACCGCGCCCAGAGGGTGCATCCGACTCATCTGAGCCTTGAGACGGAACAGGCACAATGGATGCCGCATTTTCTTTGTTGCCAAGTGCGGGAGGAGGACTAGGGCGTCGACCGCGACGAGAAACCGGTTTTGGGGGAGACATAAAGAGGAAGAAATGATGAGTAAGTTGTAAAGAATGGCGAGAGACAGAAGGAGTCCCGCACCAAGCGACGCCATCGGTACTTGAATTTTAGTTGAGTGTCGGGGGCCTCGGGTCGGTCACTTACTCTGCCAACCACGCATCGACATGTTGTCAACACCTGGGCCGCAATGCCCCTACTGCCGAAAAACCTTCAAGAGCCAAACAATCAATCAGCATCTCGAGCGTAACCAGAAATGCGGCGCTAGGCATAGTCGAGAGGCCATGTCCGTTGACGTACCACAGTCGTCGCCTTCCTCCCATCCTTCCTCCACGGTTCCAACTCCACCTGCTCATGCTCCTTCTACGGCCTTGTCTCCGCCAGATGTTGAGCCAGTTCCAAGGCGTAGTCTTGCCCCACCTCTCCGCATATCTCGCACACGCTACACACGCGGTGCTGGCACACCCCATGGGAACCCACATCCCACGCCGTTCCATAACCTTCGTGCACGTCAGCTGAGCCAGCGGGCTCCGCCATGGGCACCCTTTGCGAGCCGTAAGGAGTGGGATCTTGCCAGATGGATTAATAGAAGTGGTATTTCGCAACGAAAAACAGATGAACTGTTGAAAGGCGACTCTGTAAGTTCTCGATATGCAAATCCAGACACAGACTTACCCTCATCGCAGTTCCGCGACTGCCAGAAAGCCTATCCTATAGATTACCGGTCATTTGATGACAACAAGTCATACCTAAAGCTGATTGATGAGCTTCCCGGGCCACAAGCCTCCTGGAGACTCACTGAAATCACAGTTCAAGGCAATGTGTCCGATGGCAAAGGCAACTTGAAATCCGAAGTCCTTGATCTGTGGTCGAGGGATCCTGTCGAGGTTATCCAAGATCTCATCAGTCATCCTGACTTCGATGGAGACATTGCATACGCGCCAGAGGAAGTCCGAGGTGAAGATGTGCCTTCAGAGAGCCGGGAGCGTCAGGAAGAAGATGACATGGAGGTTGACTTTGAGGAGACACAGAGAATCTATGAGGAGATGTGCGATAGTGAGTGGTGGAAGGAGACGATGGTGAGCGTCGTCGTCAACAGATTATGATCCGATCACTTACATACCATCATTTCTCAGGATGCACTACCCGCCGGAGTCACTGTTGCGCCCGTTATCCTTGCCTCTGACAAGACGCACTTGTCAACATTCAGTGGGGACAAACAGGCGTGGCCTGTATACCTGACCATTGGGAATATCAGAAAAGCAGTTCGCCGGCGTCCGTCAAAACGCGCGACAGTGCTTCTCGGGTACATACCGATCACAAAGCTGCTTTGCTTTGAGCCGCGCGACCGACAGGCACAAGGATATCGCTTGTTCCACTATGCCATGAGCCTCATGTTGAAGCCTTTGGTCGATGCGGGACAGCGAGGGGTTGAGATGAACTGCGCCGATGGACGCTTGAGGCATGTCTATCCTATCCTGGCAGCCTATATTGCAGACTTCCCAGAGCAATGCCTCATCACCTGCTGCAAACAAAATCGCTGCCCTATCTGCAAAGTTCGTCCGGACCAGCGCGGCGACTTACTTGACACAGTCTTGTACCGAGATCCTCTCGAGACGCTCACGGCCCTGGCAGGAGGAACCGACGACGACCTCGCAGACGTCAACAAGCCTTTCTGGGCGGACCTTCCACACGCCAATATCTTCCGCTGCATCACGCCCGACCTCCTTCACCAACTTCACAAGGGAGTCTTCAAGGATCATCTTGTGAAGTGGACGACCGCGGATAAGGCGCTGGAGGTTGACGAGAGGTTCAAGCGGGTTCCGGTATACCCTGGACTTCGCATATTTCATCGTGGCATCTCGAAAGTTACCCAGTGGACGGGAAACGAGTACCGGCAGATGGAAAAGGTCTTTCTTCCACTCATATGTGGTCTACATGATGATCCTCGGGTCATCCTTGCAGCGCGGGCACTTATTGACTTCATCTATCTCGCCCATTTCCCTGCCCATACGACATCGACCCTCTCAGCCATGCGTCAAGCCCTGCACGACTTCCACCACAACAAGCAGGTCTTCGTTGATATGGGACAGCGAGGAGACTTCAATATCCCCAAGTTTCACGCGCTGAACCACTACATCCCCGCCATCATGCTCCTTGGCTCCTGCGACGGCCTTTCGACCGAAATCTCGGAGCGACTTCACATTGATTATGCCAAGCAAGCTTACCGCTCTTCAAATCGGAAACAGTATCTCAAGCAAATGGTTGTATGGCTCACTCGGAAGGACAAGATCGCTTGGTTCGAGAGTTTTGTCGATTGGGCGGCGCCTGTGCGTCGTGACACAGCCGTCTCGAATGCATCTTATGATGATGAAGCGCAACCCGTGGAGTCCACTCTGCTGCCCAACGAAGGCGGTGAGTCGTTTGCTGTACTCATTTTACTTGCACAGAATTGACGGGCCATGTAGTTCTCGATGCAACACCAACGGTTACCAGCACAATGCAAACCGTGTCCACAACGGCTCCTAGCAACTCCGGGCCAGTCACGCGCGCTTTCTCACACACTCAACTCATGAACCTCGACAGTAGTCCCCCGCCTGCAACCCTTCCACCAGGTGTCGACGACGCAAATCCAGATGCACCAGTTCCTTCCATTCCGAGCAGTTCATCGGCAGATGTCCAGTCATCAGAAGAGGAATCTTCCGAGGTATGTTCCTGCTCCGATGCCCAGCGCGTCGCCATGTTTACTGATGCGGGCCCGCACTTGCTTCTTAGCAGTCAAATACACTCATCCCCGCCTATCGCATCGCACGTCAACCGGGACTACGCTTCTCCACTGCCCACGCTATCCAGACAGCTCACGGCGCCCCACATTTCAGTGACGCGCTGCGGGCTTTTCTCGTCACCGAGAATCCGTCATTCGACACGGATCTGCTGCACACACTCGACTCACAATATTACGGTGTCTTTTCTCAGTTTCGCCGCACATTGCCTTCCCTTCGTGGTGCAAAGGATGATCTACTTCATGACGTAGTTCATGCGTCACCCTCTCGGTCACCGTCTCAGCGCTCATCCTTCAGCACGGTCATATTCCTGCAAGATCCTCTGAAAGCACGACGAATCGGGCTCGACGGTGCGTCTATTGCCATGTCAACCTCGAGGGCAACGACATCTGACCTTCATTCTCTGCCAGGCTATCGAATCGGCCAGGTGCGAGTGATTTTCGAGCTGCCTACGGTTCTTCAGTCAAAGCGATCGGTAACAACTCTCGGAGGGCGCCATCTCGCGTATGTGGAGCTATTCACAGAGTTCACAGAGCAACCCGAACGATATTCCCGGCTTTTCAAGGTCGCTCGGACACTTGAGAACATGCAGCGGAAGGCCATCATCATTCCACTGAGCCGTATATTTCGTAGTTGTCTCTTGATCCCCGACTGCGGCACATCTGTCAATCTCAGCTGGACACCCGAGAATGTGCTCGAGGAGGCCGAACTCTTTTACCTCTGCCCATTCTCTGATCATCATATGTACTTATTTGCTGGATAGCTATAACTGTATTTACATATTATATTCACTGTTCCTGATAGAACTATTACCGACGGCAGATAAGCCTGCCGGATAGCTGACATGATGCAGCCAGGAGACGTGTCTCTGTCCAGGCAACGTGTCTCTGTCCAGGCAACGTGTCTCTGTCCAGGCAACGAGTCTCTGTCCAGAGATCGCGTCTCTGTCATAGCGAGTATTCTCTGTCCAGCTCTCCACAGAGACAGGAAGCAGAGTTGTCTGGACAGAGACAAACAGGTTTCCTGATGCGGTCTGTTTTCCTGATGGTAAACTTCGTCTGCGTACACGGGTTAGCATAGTGATCTAATGAGTATTTCGCGGGACCGTATAATATTGGCGGTGCGGCGAAGGTCGCCGTCGCGTCGAAGATCGGTGCGGTCTACCTCAAGCGGCTGTTCTTCCTCCACCTCGGGCGCGCGGCGGCCCTTAAGCGCCTGCTGGCAATTCCGCTTAGGTCGCATGAGCCCTCGTTGATCTGCGGTGCGCGCGAGCACAGGAAACTCGCGAAGGCGTGGTCCACAGCGTCGGCCTATTTGGTGTGGGACAGCAAGGCAGGTACGCGCTCATTTGTGGTACTGCGTATATTGTTTGACATTCCTAATGCATCGTAACAGACGTGACTGCGAACACGATTGAGACAACCATCCGTTCCTTAGCCACCCACTTGACATGCTCGCAATGCAGTTTCATACTGCGCGATCGGACCACGGACCTCCTCATTGAGTGGTCGAAAATCAAGGTGCGCCAGGCTTGCATCGTCCGTCTTTTATTTTATTCCGTACTGATCTGTGTGATACGCCAGGACACTATTAATCCAGCTCCACCTTGCATTCGGGAGGAGATGACCCGGGCTGCATCTAGGCAAATAGTGCTGTACTTATATGTATCTTTCCGATCCTAGTTCGGTTCTGTCTTTCTCGATCTTTTACTTCGTAGTTTTTGCTATGATAGGATACTAAGTCACCATCAAAGAAATCCATCATCTTTATGCTTTACTCACGAGCCCGCTTTCTTAGGCAGCAGTGCGTTCTTGTCCTGGTTTGCACCGGATGTCAGCCGGACACTGACTCGGACCGAGCCTGAGTTGATCGGGGTGCCCGTCACGATAGGGTGCGTGCAACATTGTCAGCTTTCTTGCTAGCCTCTCCGTGGTGTCGCAGGACTTTGCTCTGCGCTCCGCGCCGCTGAAGCTATGAGCACAGGATCTGCGCGTCGGCACGCGGGGCACCCCGTCTCCTGTCGTGTATTTATCGGCCGCGTTCTTACCTGAGATGGACAGCCCGAAGGGCAAGCAGCCGACTTCGTCGCCGACCGCTCCGAGTCGTCGTTGAGCGCGCCTCGACGACGTGTGGTTTTCCGAGGTCGCCGGCCGGCGCGAACGTCTCTGTGCCCACAATGCAACCATTTCACTGGTTGGATCGTCAGCGCCATACCTCATCGTTCCGAACCCGACGAACCACGGTAAGCCCTGGCGGCTCAACAGTAACCGCTGTGAAACTTGTCAGTGACAAGACGATACTTACAGCACTTTCACCGCTTGAATTCGGCGTGAATACCACCAGATGCGTTGCTGTGGCACCCAGAATGCTTTATCACCCCAGACAGCCGCAGATGGAACGGGGGGGAATGTTGGGTGAATGTGTCCGAATGCTGGACAGGCGCAGGCTCGGCGAATGCCGACAGCTTTTTCTCGATGATTCTGCGCTGTCCGCGACATTCTATTCTTTCTCTCCTCGAGATGCCATATAAAACCTCTACGACCGTTTGATGGCCATCGATTTGATGCCCTTTCGCCTCCTAACTGTGTCTTTGAACTGACATTGGCACAGTCATGGATTACGACGACTGGGACTCCATGTTTCAGATGGTCCCGACGAGGCTTGCGCAGGAGGCTGTGAGCCCGCTGCCGACCCGTCCCCGGTTGGCACGAGCTGTGTCGTCTCCCCAGGTCCCCACCCCGCCGGTAAGTTGGACTCTTTGGCTCTAGGCGAGGTCGTTGGGACAGGCGAGGCCGTTGGGAGACGCTCTTGCTCTGCATCTGCAGACGACGCATGTATTACATCTCGACAATAATTATCTGGATTTTCAAAGCCTTGATACTGTACTCATCCATGTTTTCACTTGCAGCCGTCTGGCATGGGCTCACTCAGTGACCATCAAGAGGCCCTCGTGCCCATCTCCACAGCCTTTTACCCCGGCGCAGACCTAGACCCCCACCCGGCCAACCTGCTCATACTCTCTCACGACAACGTCCTCTTCTACGTGCACCGGCACAAGATTCTCGGTGCGTCGGACAACCACTTCGCCTCGTACGTGCCGTATGAGCCGAATGGCAAGCCCGTGAGCATCCCCCTCGAGTCGGTGGTGTTGAACATCCTCCTCCACGTTATCTATGGCATGCCCGTCGTCCACTACTTTCCAACCACAGATGATGTGCTTGCCGCCATCGAATCCACCCGTACCTATGGGCTTGCGAGCAATGTTTCCTTGGCGCCGGGTGCCCCGCTCTATGAAGTCGCGGTTTCGGTCGCATCGTACGCCCCCTTCCGATTTTACGCGCTCGCCGCCGCGCTGGATGCGTACCCGCTCGCCGTCGCGGTGTCGTCGCGTCTACTGTCATTCCCACTGGACAGCATCACCGACGGCGTCGCGGCGGAGGTCGGTGCCGTCTACCTCAAGCGGCTCTTCTTCCTCCACCTCGGGCGCACGGCGGCTCTCAAGCGCCTGCTGGAAATTCCGCTTAGGTCGCACGAGCCTACATTGATTTGCGATGCGAATGAGCAGAAGAAACTCGCGAGGGCGTGGTCCCTGGCGTCGGCCTATTTGGCCTGGGACAGCAACGCAGGTGCGTGGTCGTCAGTTGTGCTGCATATTGCTCAACCTTACTGAATGATGGCCATCGTCAAAGCTGTATCTCCTACTGCGATTCAGAACACGTTGCAGCCCTTAGGCGACTACTTGACATGCCCTCAGTGCAGCGCGATTCTGCACGAGCGGATCACTGACCTCGTCTCTAGGTGGTCGAAAATCAAGGTGTCCTAGGCTTCTAAACATTTCTATCGCCCACACTGACCAGGTGACCTGTGCGATACGCCAGGATACCATTTGATCCAGTTTTCCTGTACACTGGCCCATGTTTCAACAAGTCTTCCACCAGCCTATGTTTCAACAAGTTCGGTTTCCGTTCTCATTTCCCTCTCGTTTTGATTTGTAGGATACTCAATCACTAAAGCTTCGTGGCTTTGCTTTCGTTATGTTGGGTCGGAGATGAACATCACAATTTACTGCTGAACAAGTAGTGGGCCGTTGTACAATGTACAGGAAAGCGGGATCGTGAGCAAGAAAGCCGATAGTACTTAGCATGGTAATACTACAAGTGAAAGAGGGAGGGGTAAACGTAACCTGAAACGGAGCTTGTTAAACCGGGACTGTACAACGTGTATTAGTGGTTATGTAACAGGACGGAATAAAAGAGCGAGGGGCAAACGGAGCTGGGACTGTTGCACCATATATACCCACAGCACCATCTGCTTCAATGCGGCCCGGTTTGTCTCCTCCCGAATGCTAAGTGGAACCGGATCAAATGGTGTCCTGGCGTATCACACAGGTCAGATACAGAACCAAAGAAAAGACGGAAGATGCAAGCCTCTAGCGCACCTTAATTTTTGACCACTCCATGACGAGATCCGTGGTTCGGTCGCGCAAAATGATACTGCATTTGGAGCATGTCAAGTGAGTGGCTAAGGAACGTATGGTTGTTTCAATCGCGGTCGAAGTCACATCTGTGATTACGCATTAGGACGATCGAACACTATGCAGCACCGCACTTGAGTACGCACCTGCCTTGCTGTCCCACACCAAATAGGCCGAGGCCAGGGACCATGCCCTCGCGAGTTTCTTGTGCTCGCGCGCATCACAATCCAACGATGGCTCGTGCAACCTAAGCGGCGCCTCCAGCAGGCGCTTGAGAGCTGCCGTGCGCCCGAGGTGAAGGAAAAACAGCCGCTTGAGGTAAACGGCACCTATCTCAGATGCGACGGTGTCGGTGATTCTGTCGAGCGGGAACGACAGCAGACGCGACGACACCGCGACGGCGAGCGGGTACGCATCCAGCGCGGCGGCGAGCGCGTAGAAGCGGATGGGGGAGGACGACGCGACGGAGACCGCTACTTCATAGAGCGGGGCGCCGGGTGCCAAGTGCACATCGCTCGCAAGCCCGTAGGCGCGGATGAGTTTGATGGTGGCATGCACAGCGTCTGGGGATGGACAGTAGTGCACGACGGGTATCCCGTAGATAACGTGGAAGAGGACGTTCAGCAGCACCGAGTCGAGGGGGATGCTCACGGGCAGGGCATCCGGCTCGTACGGGAGGTACGAGGCGAAGTGATTGTCCGACACGCTGAGGACTCTACCACGGTGGACGTAGAAGAGGACGCCATCGTGGGAGAGCACGAGCAAGTCGGCCGGGTAGACGTCCAGATTCGCGCCGGGGAAAAAGGCGGTGGAAATGGGCACGATGGTGTCTTGCCGTTCTCCGGACGAGTCCGTATCATGAAGCAGGGTGTTTGGCTGATTATTGACGAGGGAGAGTCTATGCGCCGTCTGCACAAACGGACGCAAAGCAGAAACCTCTCTGAACGGACACCCCTCGAAATAGATTTCGAGCTCACCGAAAGGCTGGGGCGCTCGGCCGACGAAACAGCTCGTGCCAGCCGAGGGCGAGTCTGCGGGGAGTCGACAGGCTCGTCCTGCGGTAGCCTCGTCTCGACCATCTGGAATATTGAGTCCCAGTCGTCGCTCGTCTCGGCCATGTGGCAGATAGAGTCCCAGTCGTCGAGAGCCATGGCGGTGTCCATTCAGAGACACCGTGGAGAGGCAGAGGGCGTCGATTCTGCGGCTGTGGAATGGGTGTTTATATACTGCGACATGGAGGCGACTCGGAGGTGGTTGGCGGGGACAAGTCGCGGACACCGGGACAGCGTCCCCTGGGAAGATCGCCCGCATTTGGTGCATCTGTGCTTGAACCCTAGTGTAGGGGCAGCGCATCGCTCACCGCCATTTTTCGTGAAGTTGCGATTTTATAGTGCATGAATCGCGGCGTGGCAATGTGTAATTGTTTGTGCTGCCTCCAGTAGAGCGTGCTCTACCTGTCGCCTGCAATGGCTCGAAAGCTTCCCCGGTTTGTTTTGTCGGCATATTGCAAGGTGGCAAGGGGGTGGCCTGCACGCCTTCGTGTGACGTCACCGATGATGCTCTATGGTGCCCCCTTATCAATCAATCCTCTCCTTCCTGAGAGTCAGACTCCAATCGATCGCGCACTGAGTGCATATAACAATATCTCTGCAGTAAATCGGTTGATATCTGGGTTGTCGGGGTACAAATGTTGGATATCTAACTGATACAGGTTAAATAAATGCCATTTGTACCGGATAGAGCTTAAACTCTGGCATTAGTTGTTTTCTATCACTAGTAAGTTACTGAGAAAACCAACATTTTGGCGTGAGAAATTGGTTGACGAAATTTAATACCCCGACAACCCAGATATCAACCAAATTCCCACAGAAATATTGTTCTCCCCTTCAGCCAACGCGTAGTCCGCACATCGTCGCCACCGTCCGACTGAGTCGAGGTGGAGTCTCTGATGGCTCGTCTGATCAGAGCAAGCATTTGGCTGAGGCCCGTGGCTCGGTTTCGCGACGACCGCCTCCGTCTCCCTGTTTTCAGCACCCACATGCGCGGCCTAGAGCACATAGGCGGTCTCCAGCTCCTCAAGAATGTCATCCTGCATCGCATGCATGGATGCGGCGTCCGTGGATGTTTCAATCAGGTACCTGCGCGATGCATCAATTGAAGCCTCACATTCATGAATGCAGCACACCACCAGCCAAAGCCAGAGAGCAGCCGCTCGGCGCCGCCGCGCAGTCACTGCCAGTGTCATCCGACTCACTGAGTCAGTACTGTACCTCGAGTGAGTGACGGAGTCGTCGGTCCGGTTTCCTGCACGTGATCGCATCTGAGGACAATGGAGAGAAATCACTGTTGGTCTGAGCTGTTTGCGGCCGTCCGCAACTCAGCTCTTGTTTTCACCCTTCAACCATCTCCTCTCCTCATCTCTCCCAAAATACATCTACCTTCCCGGTATCCAGATATTTAGCGATGACTATCGCCCCTCATGCGAAGAGGATCTTCGAAGAGCCCCAGAAGACTGGCAAGAAGCGCGCTCGTGAGGACGAGGGGCGCGACGACGGTGGAAGGACCGAGCACAGTAAGTAACGGCTTGCTGCATGCCTCCGAGCATGCCGCTGACGGTGACTACTCAGGCCGAAACAAGCGACCGCGACGCGTCGACGCGCCGCAGAGATCATTAACAGCCCAGACCAAGCTGTTCGACGCCTACTGCACGCGAGAGGTCACTGCAGCTCACCCAGTCACTGACCCCGACGTCGTCCACGCCCGCATCAAATCTGCCCGCGCCCAGCTGTCATGGCACCAGCTCCCACCCGCACAAGACGGCACCGTGGCCGTGCGCCACCCGCGCTGGTGGTTCGAGGACGGCGACGTCGTCCTCTCCGCCCCGCGCGACGCGTCAGACACGCGCAGTCGCGTGCTGTTTAAGCTGCACAAGGAGGCGCTCGCGGAGAACATGGAGTTCTTCGAGAGTCTGTTCGAGATGCCGCATGGCGGAGACAATGTCGACGGCGCGCCGACGCTCGAGGTGGGCGAGACCGCCGTGCAGTGGGCACTGATTTGCGTGCTTCTGTACACTCCGTAAGTCCTGCGTTTGCCGTCTTCGTACAGTGCGCTCATTGCCTGGGCAGACAAGAGTTCGGTGCGACGCCCGTGCTCTACTCAGACATCGCCACGCTCCTCGACTTCAGCAGCCGCTTCCAGTGCATCCACTTTCGCGAGGCCGCCATCTCGCTACTCTCGACCCTTCTCCCCACGCGTCTCGAGAACTACCTGCAGCGCCGCAGACTATGCAAGGTCGTCGGCCCGCAACACCTACACGCGCATGTCCACGCGCTGCTGCTCACGCACAAAATCCCCGAGCTACTCCCGCTCGCGCGCTTCCACCTCGCGTGCTCCAGCCTCGAGCAGCTCATCAACGGATGGACAGACTCGAGCACCGGCGAGACGCTGCGCCTCCCGCGCGCGGAGCTCGCGCGCGTCCTGCGCGGGCGCGACGAGGTCTTGCGCGTGCGGCGCGACGTCGCGCTCAGCTGCTTGCGCCCGCACATGCTCTTCCGCTACGACTTCCGCTTTACGACCAGCTGCACGGCGCGCCGCACGCCGCTGGATAACGACTGCAGCATCGCGCTCGCGGACCTCGTCGCGGAGATGGGGAAGGCCGCGGACACGGTGTACGCGCCGCGCCTCGCGCTCGCGCCGCTCGACCGCGCGACGAGGGAGCGCCTCCGCAAGTTGCTGTGTGGGAACTGTTGTGCGGCGCTGCGGTCGCGCATGGCGCGCGGTCAGAGGCGTATCTGGATGAGTCTGCCGCACATGTTTGGGATGGGCGATTGGTTCGAGGTTGAGAGGCACGGGGCGACGGTGCGGAAGCTGGAGTTCCAGTGGGCCATGAAGAAGGAGTTTGGAGATGAGGAAGAGCAGGGATACTATGATGAGGATGAGGCATATGACGAGGAGAATGGTCAGGAGAACGATGCAGATGGGGGTCAAGAAGTGGACGAGGCTTTCGGAGACGCGGGCGAGGGCACAGGACAAGAGCATGAAGATGAAGACGAATGGGGTCGCGACGACTGGTCCGCTTCCGGAGACTCGGATTCCACAGCACAATACACGGACGACACGGAGTTTGCTGAATTCGATGGGCCGATGGACCTGGGTCCGGGCCCAGGAAACGCAAGCCTTCCGGAGGGGTTCAGATGGCCGATAGAGGAGTGGACGCACGAGTATCCCGAGCCCGAGCCCCATCCGTGGCAAGACGAAGGGTCGGGCCCGGAATGGGAGGAGTGGCCAGAGGAGTAGATGTGTGTGTGTTGTTTGCGGACAATGACATGTGCGCACGCGATTGATCTCTAGCTTGTCTGACTCTTGAGTAGACTTGCAGCCTGACTGTAATCAATAGATCGAGACTTCTCAATGACGGGCAATGTCCTTTTCTGATCACAACATCACAGACTGAATTATTGCAGCGACTAAACAGCCTGACGTCCATCTTAAACCCAAAATACAGGAAAGCATCCCCGACCCTTTTTCACCCCCGACAAAGGCACCCTCTGCATTTACGCGTGCTTCGCCCTGTACGCATCGCACAGCATGTCATGTCAGCGCTCCCTCAGGAGGCCAAGATACTGTCCATGCACTCACGTAATAGACCAGGTACTGTCGGTCGACAAGCACGTTCCCTCCGAATTGACGGGATGCACAGGCGGGAAGCACGCATTACCAGCCGCCGACGCGGTGGTATTCTGCAGCAGATGTCAGCTAGCCATCCATTTTCGAATTTCGCGGCGTGACGCACAAAGTCAAGCCAGGTGTACGAGAGCGGACTCGGGTTCGCGCTGTTAGCGAAAGAGTAGGAACACGTTTGGTAGGTCAGCTGTAAGACGTGTGCTGGCTGTACGATGAACGACGGGGAGAGTGTGTTCTGGAGAACGCCAATGGACCCCTGGAGCACCTGGCAATCTCCCTCGGTGGGCGGCAGCTGGCCGTCGTTGGTACTGCAGAGGGTGTTGCCTGTGATCGCGGAAATGAGCAGACGAATGGGAGAGAGGTACAGGATTTGTATACGCACAGGTCTGACTGTCAACGCTGATGGCCGTCGGCGTGGGCGGGGCCGCGGTCACCGTCACAACATCCGTGGTCGTCGAGGTGGACGTCGAGGTAGAGGTCACAGTCTTGACGACGGTGGTCGTGGTGGGCTTGGGCGGGGGAGGCGGGGGCGGCGGGGGGCAGCAGAGCCCCAGAAGCCAGCATAAGACGTTGGTATCGGGGCTCAAGCTGGTGTCGGCGCTCAAGCCAGAGCTGGTGCCCGAGCAGGCGAGGTTCTCCAGCAGGACGGTGGCACCGTCGACATATGCGGTGGTGCTCGAGACCGTCACCAGGCTCGAGCAGCCCCCGCGGGCGCGGAGGTCCTCAGAGCGCACCGGGCGCGACGCCTCGAGGACGCGCGGGCTGGCGACTGCGGAGAGCACGAGGGCGGAGAGAAAGACGAAGGACTTGTAGGACGGCATGCTGCGATGAACGAGCGGGTGTGTGCGGAAGCAGGTGTGCGACCGTAGAGTACCGGCGCACCTGCTTTGTGGGCTTTATACAAGGCGCATCGTAGATGGCAGTACGCGCACCGTGATGCACCTGGGCAGATTCGATGTTCAGAGAGTGCCAGTCACTGCATTTGTTTGGGCATCATCTCACGGGGCATGCGCGGCCTGTCGGTCGGCGATGACAGCAGGCACACCGCCGCGGAAGCGGGCCCTGAGTGCCCATCAGATGGCCAGTACTTACGCATGTGTGCGCGTGAGCCTTGAGGCAGCGTACTTGACGGACACGGGGAGAAAAATGCCGGGACGATCTACGTGAAGCCGCTGCCGCTGCCGCTGACGTGATTTGGCGCGTATTAACGGCGCGTGTGCGGCTGGGAAACGCACCGCTTGAACATTGACATCCGCTTTAGTATGCCAGTCACGTTGGCAGAGTAAATGAGCGTCGGAGGCGGGCATCGGCTCAAGAGCGCAGCGGACACAGGTCCATGATGGCCGCTGTCTACGGCAGGAAGCTGATCAGGCTGCAGCTGGGCTGGGGCTGGGATTTGTGGTTTCCCAGGCAAGCCAGAGAAGAACGAAGATTGAATGGGAGGTCGCCAGTGCTGATATGGCACATGGAGATCTAGAACAAGGCCTCCGAGCAGAACTCGAAGAGTGAGCGGAGACGGGGACGGAGCGGCTCCTGTTGATTGTTCCGGACGAGAAATCGTGTGTCAAGTGCGCAAAGCAGTGCCTAGGCATGCGATTTTCTGCATGCTTCAATGCAAGCCATCGATCCTGACATACTGGGATGGGTTCAAGCTGCCGCACGCGCCGGGACAGGTTTGAAGGATGGGATCCGCCCGGCTTTCGTGACAGTCAAGCAGGTCGGATACGAAGTATACGAAATCGCTGATGGAGGCAGAAAGAAAAGAATCAGAGAATGCGCTGCGGCAATGTGAGCCCGCGCGTTGTTAAGGGCCGGCAATTGCTATCCTGGACTCGATTGACATAAACCACCAGATCAATGACTATAGATTGTTTCCGTCCGTACATAGAAGCCCAGCCCGTAGATATGGAATACCCAACAAGCCAAAATCCGTTTTGAGACACGTTTGAGTCGCCTTATCTTTCCTCATCGACACAGCAGACACGCAGTTCGGACTCTTACGAATGGCTCGCCCTAGACAAGACATATCAGCAAGAATGAAGGAGAGTCACAGCACATTTGGAGCACTGACCCGATCTGCCACGTCGAGTCCACGGACTCGCACAACCCAAGAGAATTGACAGGTTGCACGGGAGGGAAACACGATAGCCCGGCCTTGGATGCGGTCGCGTTCTGCAGCGACGGACGTTAGCCATGCTGTTCAGACGTTGATGCCCAGATCACGCACAAAGTCGACCCAGGTGTAGGAGAGCGTCTTGGGATTCGCAAAATTCGCGAAGAAGAAGCGGCACGTGCCGAAGGTCAGCTGCTGGATACTCTTCGGGGCGACGGTGAACGAAGGCGCGGTCGTCCCCACGAATGTGGTGATAGCGCCCTGGATAACCTCGCAATCCTCAGCGATGGGCGGCAGTTGGCCGACGCCGTCGCTGCAGAAGGTGTTGCCTATGAACATCAGGCAAGGCATGAGCAGGCGAAGAGTACACAGCCCGGGTATATACGCACAGGGTACCTTATCCACGCTGAGAGGTGCCGGAGGAGCTACGGTGGCTGTCGCAACCACGGTGCTCGTTTTCGCGACTGTCGCGACGCTGGTCACTGTCTGGAAGACAGTGGTCGTGTTGGGATGGGAGTCCGGCACTACGGCGGGCAGACTGCTGGCGCTCAGGCTAGAGCAGGCGAGCGTCTCCAGCAGCACGGACCCGCCGTTGACGTCCGCGGTGGCGGTGAAGACTGTTGTGCAGTCTGATCGGGCCTGGATGCCGCGCAAAGGCCCTCCCGGCGTAGTAAGCACGCGTGGCCTGGCAGCCGCGGAGAGCACGATGGGGAAGAGTAAGAGGATGGACGTGTACGACGGCATGACAGCGTGGACAACTTGTGCAAACAGAGGGGAAGCTGATGGGGATCCACGCTAAGTCGGAAAAGCGGACCAGGCACTTTATGCAGTGCAGAAGTGTCTGCATATACCCTGAGACACACCTGAGCTAAGTTTTCAGCTCGCCTTCACTGAGTAGAATAGCAACCGCTCGAGCGAGCCCATCACGCGGCGCGCGGAGTATCTGTTTCTACAAACGGCCCAGTCGAGGCTTCGGGGAAACAGAGCGAGTGGAAGGCACGCAGTCGCGGAAGCGGACCCTGAGCGATCAGACCGCGGATACGGTCAGCGCGAGCCTCGAGGCGCACCCCAGCGACCAACCGGGCTGCGCGCGTTACGAACGAGGGGACGTGGCGCCCGGGTAATCTGGCTGGAGGCGCTGCAGTTACCCGTCGAAGTACCCCAGCGTGACCATGCTCGGAATTGCCGGTGCGTGTGCGGCTGAAAGATGCGTCGTATGGACATTCATTTCTGCCATTGACTTGGCGTGCTAAATTCGTGCTGATACGGAGACTCGGCAGAAGAGCGCGGGGAGGGCCACGAGGCGGGCGTTCACGCCGGGCAGATCAGGTCAATAGAGATGAGGCTTTTACCGAGACAAAGAGCAGGAGCGCGTCCGCGGACTGGGTTGTCGGCCTGAGTATGATGGGCCTGATGATCCGAGCAGAAGAATGGACAAGTCTAGGCCCAAATTCAACGGGTCAATCGGAGGAAGAGGCGGAAGGTGGCGATGGTCCGGCTTTTCCACCGCAGTCGGGCGAGCACCGTACGTCAAGGATGCATAGGTTCCTGGGCCTGCGGCTTCTTGCTTCAATGAAAGCGTAGGCGACGTCTCAGACACAAGCTGAGGCGCTAGGAAGGGTCAGCTGCGAGCGCATCGTTGCCTAAGAACGTGCGTGTCATGCACAGATGAGCAGCACACTTCAGATCCTACAAGTCACATCAACGCATACGAGAGCTATACGAGACGGTTGAATGGCACTGGTATAAGAACTTGGCAGATGTCTCGCCGTAGGACTGATTGATGGCTCGTCGGAAGAGAAAAAGCGCGTCTGACCATCGGAAGAAGAGCGTCCTGTAGTGAAAAAGAGCAGCATGGACAGGAAGTCGTCAAATAGAGTCCGATTATACGTACACCAGGGCGAACAGAAGAGCACCAAGTCTGATCGATGTATGAAAGCAGGAAAGGACCGGCCGACGAGCGTGGGTTTGGACTACATGGGGCAAACGGCCCTTCATATCCTCGGGCAGAGCAGCCAGTTGAACGCGAGCATTCCAGTAGGATTGAGGCCCCGCTTTGTGGAGCATATTAGATGAAATGAAGGCAATATGTTGTTCTGGGCAGTTGGTGGGCAGAGACAAGGTCCACGGTTGCCGAACGGCGCGTGCTGCTGAGTTGGAACGTTGGCCACTCCGCTCGGCATCGTCTTCTCACCTCTTCACCCGTACCTCCATCATCTCGCCTTGTACATTCGTTCGCCAAAAATATATGCTCCCCCACGGGAAGCGTCCGCCTGACTGGCACTCAGCACCGCCTTGTTCTCCCATTGTGAAGTTGTTCAACCCGTGCAGAGGGTCTGGACTGTCCTACCTCCGAGTTTCCCATCCTCTTGCCATCGACTTCTGCTGAGCCGTCAATCACCGCAGGCGGATCCGCATCAGTTCCAGGCGCACTGCATGCTGTCTAGAGGCTCCGTGTCGTTCAGCACACTTCCCAGCCATACAGAGCTCAGCCGCCTTACCCGCGCAGCACCAGACGGCAGCCTGAGTCGGTGCTGCATCCGGGTAAAATTTATTACCGCCCCCCTGCGTAGGTGCGTTACACGTTTACAAAACAGACAGACAGACAGCCGCGGAGGACGTCGTGGCGTCGGGATATGGCATGCCCACGCGCCCATCCATCCGCGCTGTCGACACCAGCCCTTGATTATGTGTCTGATCCGAACGAACACCAGTCGCGCCGAAAGTCGATGTAGTTCAGCCCTGCCGGGTCCTCACGTACATTCTCGCCGTCAGTCCTCGCCCACCTTACCCGCACCGCGCTCACTTGCCCACCTGCAGGCTGCGCACACGCAGCCCGCACACGTGTAGGCACACCGCCGTGCTTCGCGCATCGTTCCCAAGTCAATCCCTCGCATCTGGCGCGGACCAATGAATCTCGTACCTCGGCCGTGCAACCTTCCCCGTGGTGATCCCGGCGTCCGACTGTATGTCAGACGTCGTGCGCGGGGGCTGGACCTGCAGGTCTTCTTCCCTAGATTTTGCCCCGCGCACTTCCGGCCGTGGGCCGCAGCCGCGGTGACAGCTGTGCCGACCATACGCGCCCTTCGCCCGCGCCCCCTGACGTGCGCATGTCCGTATTGCACAGAGCCCCCCGTGCGCGTATGCGACTACTTAACGCCCCGCGTCCCCGGCCAGACGGACCCCAGCAGCCTCCCACGAGCCCCTGCAGCCATGTCGCCCTTCCTTCGTCTCGCGTCCCTCGCCTCGCTCGCCGCGCTCGCGCTCGCGACTCCCATCGAGCTCGCGCGCCGCGCGTGCGCCGAGCCCGTGCTGCTCAAGACGCTCGTGCTGAACGGCGTGCAGCTCCAGACGTTCGGGTGCCCCGCGCTGACGCCGGCGCTCGCCCTCCAGCCGGACAGCCACCCGACCACGAACACCGTCACGAGCACCGCGACGGTTAAGAAGACCACGACGGTGGTCAAGACGGTGTCGTCGACGACCACGAAGACCGTCTCGCCGACGCCGTCGCCGACGCCGTCTGCCAGAAACGTGTGCGGACTGATCGGTTAGTGCCATTTGACTCGGAAGATGCTGGGCGTTGACTGATATGGTCTCGCAGGCAATACGTTCTGTGGCACGCTCACGTCGTTGCCCCCGATAACGGACGATTGCAACGAGATAGTCAACTCCCTCACCATCTTCGCCTCTGAGCTTGGTCAGTGCACTTCATTCAAGATATCGTGCGTTACTGACAGACAGTATTTCTACAGGGCCCACTTACAACGTCTCGCCCGGCGGGAGCCAAGTCCTGACCTCCAACACGTGCAGCTTCTCGTTCGTCAATACGGACACCGTCACGCTCCAGGCCTGTTGGCAGGACTTGGTTAGTGGCCTCTTTTCGGAGTACTGTCATCGGATGCTGATGCTGCGCTTGCTACCATCACAGGCGCAGGACGGTAGCACGGTCGCGACGACATGCTTCCCGCCCACGCAACCCATCAATACGCTGGCGCAGTACAAGGCACCGGACCTCACCTGGGTGATCAAGTTCGTGTTTTCCCGTCGCGATTTCATACCTCTTTTCTAACTTTGTTTGTCAGTGTGAACCACTCGTAATGCGCGCGTTTGGTGAAAACGGGGCAGTGGTGGAAAGAGGGCCACGGAAGCTTTTTGCGGACTTGTTTTTGTTCAACTTGAATTAATGGGTTTTCGACGCTGGGCAATTCGAGGGTTATGTATGCCTGAGCGATTCTTTCGAGATTGATCTCATTGATGAGTCGCGAGCGTGAATTGAATGGGCAGACGGTGCATTTAACGTGGCGGACGCAAGTACATCAAGAACAGGATATACGACAACAACTATATGGGCTTGATTTTGAAGTGCAGAGAGATGAGCGAAAAGATGAGGCACTGCCAAACAGGACATGTTAGCCACGGATTCTCGCCCCGACAGAATAGAAAGAATTCTGTTTTTTGCGCCACGCACCTTGAGATCCTGCACAAGGTAGTAGAACACGCGGAGGCCCTCCGGATCCTCGCTGTCTTGGATGTCCACGAGCGACCCAATTTTCGCGGTCTAAAAATGCAGAGAGAGTGGACAGATATCAGAGGGCAGTCAGGACAAAGTAATCGTGAGGATATGTGAATGCGAAGCACGCACCTCGAACGCAATGTGGTCATTTCCAACTCGCACCTCGAGCTCCTGCTTCCCGACGATGTTCTTTTTGGGCCAGTTTGTGTCATCCTCCCTGCGGTAGCGAGGGAAAATCAAGTACAGCGGAGGAGAAAATATGAGTACTTGGTCAAGTAGCGGATATCCAGAAGATGCGCACTTGATTATCTCCGACTGCTCCACAATACGCTTGAGCTCCTTCACGACAAGCGGCGAGACCCACACTGGATAGAAGGCGATGAGTGAGCCAAGCGAACGTTGAAAAGAGAAGAGCACAGGAAACGCACTCTCTTTCCGGATGAGCGCGTCGTTGCGGTAGTTCGAGTTGTTTGCATAGCGCAGGCGCCCGTGCGAGTACTCGAATTCGAGGAACTCATGGCCGTGCTTGCCCGAGTGCCCAGTGCTGCAAAACAGACATCGAACCACGCAACGAACGCCAGGCTGTTAGCGCGCGCGCAGACGAGTTGAAGAACCGAGGCGTACTAGTATCTGTGGGTCAGAGCGTCAGCGTCAGTACACATGCGAGCACCAGAGAGCGTACCGCAGGTAGAAGGGGTCCTTGTCGTAGGAGGTCATGACGGCGATGGTGAAGACGAGGAAAGCAACTCGCGAAAGAAACGCGCTTGCTTTCGCTTACGTGAGCACAGTACGCGGAATTTGGGCCGGCGCGCGCTGGCAAGGACGACCACGACCTGCACGCTATGCTCGCCCCTGCCCTCCGCATCGCGTCGCGCATCCCGGCGGCGAGCAAGCGGTCGATATACGTCTCTGCCGTGCGCTATGCCAGCACCAGGTACGCGTCGACAGCCTGTTTTCGCGTCCACGCTCTAACAGCAAGATGTTTCTTAGCTCAAAATCTGCGTCCACCTCCGGCAAGAAAACGAAGAAACTGTCCGAAAAGCTGGATGAGAATTTGTCAAAGGAATCCGGGGCGGGGTAAGCGCACTCTTTTGTGGTTGCGGCAGGATGCTGACTCGTCCAGCAGCGCGGCACCCGTAGAGTCTCCACCAGAGTGAGTCTGGTGTACAATTCATTGATAGCCGCATCCACTGAACACCCTATACACTGCTTAGCTCCAACACCATTGCATCTCTCAAGACTACCCCCGTCCAGGCAGAGCCTGTCTCCGGCAAGGCCGATTTACCGCCGTACGTACCATCATCCAAAACCGTTCCACATCCAGTTTCAGCTGCTTATTGACCTCATATACGCTGCAGTGTCTCCAAAGTACAGAAGAAGGCTGCGAAGGTCGAGACGCCAACAGAGGTAGCGCAGGCCGGAACTTCACCAAATACTGCAGAGCTTTCGCCGACGTGCGTTCTACATATTCTTCTGTCGAGCACTTTTACTTACGCATCGAAACAATGTCCACCAGCACATCTTTGAGCACCGAAGAGGCTGCTATTCCGACGGTGGCCTCTGTTCCTACTGAGCTTTCGTCAGAGACTGGTATCTTATCAGAGACGTCAAAACCTTCCGCCGCCGCCCCAACCAACCCTACTCCCGCTCCTGCCCCGCGGCCCGCTGTTCGCCGCGTTCCTCGGCGTGGACCAGTCTACGAAGATGAGCGCACCTGGCACGCGACCGTCGTGCGCGGCCGCAGCGCACTGACGCCCTTCCAGCACCAGCCCACGCACCGCATCCCCGCCGCGCTCCTGCATGTGCGTGGGCACCACTCCGTCCTGCTCGACCTCTTCCTCCACTTCGCGCTGCACGCGGCCGCCGCGCTCGGCATGCCCGCGTCGCGCCCGTTCGCGATGCCCACGCAGCGGCGCCTGTGGACCGTCCCGCGCGGCCCGTTCGCGCACAAGAAGGCGATGGAGAACTTCGAGCGCAAGGTGTTCAAGCGCGGCGTGCTCGTGTGGGACACGGAGGGCAGCGTCGTGGAGCGCTGGGTGCGCTATCTGGAGCGCTGGGCGTTGGGGGGTGTGGGCATGCGCATTGTGAGGTGGGACCGTGTGCCGCTTGGGGTTGGCAATATGCTGGGCGGAGAGGCGGTGGCGGGGAGACTCAGCGCAGAGACGAGCAAGGCCCAGGTGGAGAAGTTGGGCAAGCAGATTGTGAAGGAGGAGTTGAAGGCCGCCGAGGCTACACTATGACCTAGTGCTCTAGAACTAATTGCTAGTTCGACAGTCGCCCTCATAGCATTCTCCTGGCAGTGAAGTAATTTCTTTGCGACACAGCTACAAATGCCCCGGTAATTATGCAAGCCCGGAAAATCACATAATCGTACACCATCCACCTTCCTGCTGCCTCGCCCTTTCGTCCCTCGCTCTCTGCGCTCTCTCTATTTCTTCCCTCCGAAACATCTGTGCCGCCCTCTGCGCCCTCTGCACTCTCTCCCTTTCTTCCCTCGCCCTCTCCCTTGCTTCATACTCCTCCCTTCCTGTTCGGGCCACCTGATGTGCTTCCAATAGTTGCTGCCTCCACGGATTGTACTGATTTGGGCGCGGCCGTTGCAATCCAGCTGCTTCGCGGAGACGCTCCGCTTGCAAACCTTCCTGCAAAATCCTCTGCCATTCAAGGTTGTCCATGCCCAGCGGCTGTGTGAGCTGCGCGGGAACGCCTTCAACGGCGGCTCTATGCTGGTCAACAAGCCTTGCTTGTCCATTAGTATTGGCAACAATCGGCAGCTGCGGAGGCTCTTCGCCGTGGATTCCGCCATGGGCCGTATGCATATGAGGGTAAATATCGTGGGCACCGAAGACGCCCATGCAGCGCCAGCATATATGCGCGTGGCATCTGCATAGTATGTGTGAGTGGATCACCGAGACGAAGACGCGTCACAATTGGCTTACAGTCTGCATTCCATGTGGTTGCACCCTCCTGCCTTCTCGATTAGCGCACTGCAGTTCGGGCACTTCTTTACACGCCCCCCTTGCTCCGCGATCCACTGCTCGTTCAGAGCTTCCTGGCCCTCGGTGCTCTTCAACAATTTCTGTCGTTCGCACGTGACACCCTCGTGCGGGTCTTCTTGGCACGACGAACACACCGTCGAGAAGCAGGAAGGACACTGGAGCGTCTCGGCCGCGTCGGGGCCTGTCGAGCGATAGATTTGCGTACAGTCGGGCGTGGTGCAATATTTCAGCTCCTGCGGATTCCGCGTGACGTGCGAGATAAATGCCTTTTCCAGGAGGCGGTCGAAGGAGGCCTTCGGAAGGAACCTCGAGATGACGGGTAGGGCAATCGCGACCCCACAGCGCGCCTCGTCGCCCATGCAAACAAGCGGGAACTGGTCCCGGTCCACCGCCCCGATCAAAAAATGGCGGAGACACGCAGAGCAGAAGACGTGTCCGCAGACCAGCTGACAAGGCGTCGTGGCGGCGTCATAGCAGACCGCGCACGTCGCCTCGCCCGCGAGTGGGGCGGGCACGCCGGCGCGCAGGCTGTCGTCGATGAGACGGTGCAGGTTGTGCCGTGCTTCCTCGCCACCTGACAATGTGATGATGCGCGTAGACGTGTCGAGGCGCACGCTGTCCTCGCCGAACATCTCCTTCAGCTCCGGCACGCCGCGGCGTACAAAGTAGCCGACGGACTGGCGGCTCAGTGTGAACTTGTATTCCAGCGCGAGACGGCGGTCGAGCTCGGCTTTGATGGCCGAGCGAGCGCGTTCGACGCTGTCGGGGTCCCCGTAGACGCGCAGTGTCTGCTTCTGCCAATCCGCACGGACATAAGCACTAGTATCCTGAGAGACAGTGCGCAAGAAAGCAGAGCCGGCGGGGCCCTGGAATGTGGCATGCCAGCCGTCTACCTTCTCGCCCCGGACGAGATTCTCCACCCTGACCTTCAGCGCGCCGACGGCCTGTTTGACGGAGCCGTTCAGTTGTATGCGGACGGATACGCCTTGCTCGTTCGTTACCAGGTTACACGCCCTCCTGTCTTTGATACTGTTCGAAAGGGAGTTCCACTGTTCCAGCTGCGCGCGATACTGCGCAGACGGGATGTTGACTGTGAAGAACAAGGGATCTCGGAGTTTGAGCCACATAGGCGAGTTGCCGAGAAAGTGGAACTTTTGGCCGTCGATTGCTTTCCGCGCATTGTCCGCGTCCTCCCAAGATGTGAAGCGTGCAACGACAGACATATTTCCGCGATCGTAGTTTGGCGCGCTTTCAAATTCCACCAAGGCAAGATGAGGAGCAGTACTCTCGAGAAGGTCTCGGAGGCAACCGAGACCAATTCGACGTTGTAGTCAGTGGCCCGCAGACGCCGCAGATTGGGTGTGCCAGAAAACGCTTCCACCTCTGCGTCAGATACAGTCGTGGGAAGGTTCATAATTTTGATCGACTGGGGCACGAAGTACTTCGCAGCGGCCCCGTTAGGGCGTGTGTTCATCTGGACTTTAACGATGCGCCCGCTGCAGCGCCTGCGATCCAGGTCCCGCACTTTCCTGTTCGCCTGAGGAATATCTTCGTACTCCGCCGTGTATGCCACCGATGGTGCGCGCCAAGAGATAGAGAGGACCTCGACGTCTCTGCCGGACTCGCCGGATTGTCCCATGCCGCCAGTGCCGTTGTATGCACTCACCTCCACCTCTAGGCGGTCGTCGTCCCAGAGTCGGTTCGCATCAAGCCAGGTGGAGAGATTGCGACCGCACTCAGCGTCGGCGATAACTTCCGCGTCTTTCTTCCCATCCGACCCCATTTTCACATTGACGATCTGGAACCGCCCGGCGTCGACGCCATACTCGGTGAACAGGGCGGAAACGTCGTCGCGCTGGGTGTCGGCAGGGAGCTTCTTGATTCGGATGGTGCATGACTCGAAGCCTGTGATGATGGTCCGGATGTCTAGCCCCGCTGCGAAGGTAACGATGGAGCCCGAGATGACAGTTTGATTGGTTTCGGCAGCCTCCTCTTGCATGATAGCGGCCTGACGGGCTTGCTGCTGGGCTTCGCGTGCTAGGCGAGCCGCCTCCCGCGCCTGGCGAGCAGCTGCTAGTTCGACCTCCCGCAGCTGACGGGCAGCTTCTTGCTCCACTTCGCGTGCCAAACGAGCAGCCTCTTCCTGGGCCTCCCGCGCTCGACGAGCAGTTTGCTCCTGTTCAAAACGAGCAACTTCCTCCTGTGCGCGACGCTCAGCTTCTTCCCGTGCGCGACGATCGGCTTCCTGCTGTGCGCGGCGATCGGCTTCCTGCTGTGCGCGACGAGCAGCTTCCTGCTGTGCACGACGAGCGGCCACTTCCTCAGCCTCATGGGCGCGACGAGCTGCCGCTGCTTCTTCAGCCTCCCGCACTCGCTGGACGGCCGCTTCCCGCTCCTCGGCTTGGCGCTGCCTCTGTTCAGCCTCCCTCACAGCTCTCTCGCGGTCGCGCCGATCAGCCTGAGCCTGAGCCTGTTGCCGTCGTGCCTCTTCGTGGACCTGGAGCCATGCGTGGATTAGCAGGGGATGGCGCGATGGCACCTGTGAAATTTACTTCTGGGTCATGGCTATACCAGCATTTCTCTCCCTTCTTGCACGAACCGGCTCGCCAAGCGAAACATGGGAGCTCTCCTCGGCGTGGACGAGCAGCAGCTGTGGAAACGTCCCGAGAAGCGGACTGGGCCCCGATCGTTTCGACTCGAGAAGCTGCTTCCTCCTCTGGTTGCTTGCCTTTCACTGCTTCGTGATTGTGGAGCACTGCATTCTGTATTCGCAGGGGCGCGAGGGCAGGTGAGCGAGTCGCCTCGGGATCATGTTGATAGTAGCACTTGTCGCCCTTCGCGCACGAGCCTGCTTTCCAGGCGAAGCAAGGGAGCTTCCCTCGACTTTGACGAGATGGGCCTGTAACAGCGCTTCGCGAGGCGGACTTGTCCTCAGCGGCGTGGCTTGGAGAAGCCACGTCTTCCTCGGGTTTCCTGCCTCGCACCTCGGGATCGTGGCGGTACTTGCACTTGTCGCCCTGTGCGCACGAGCCTGCCTTCCATGCAAAGCAAGGGCGATCCCCTTTGATTGAACGAGCAGGGGCTGTGTCGGCATTTCTCGAGGTGGATGCATTATCCGCCGCGTGCACTCGAGAGACCACTTTATGTACGGGTTGCATTCCCGCGTATCCCGTCTTGAGTTCCTGATCATCGCGCGCTGCGGTTTGAACCTGCAGTAATGCAAGATCAACGTTGAGAAGCCTGAACTGTGGATAAAGCGCACCTCCGGATCATGCCGAAACCTGCACTTGTCGCCCTTTGCACACGATCCTGCTTTCCACGCGAAGCAATGGCGACCACCTTGACTTGTGATACGTGTAGATGCTATGGCAGTACTCCGCGAAGAGGCTCCATCCTCGGATGCATGTATTCGAGCAAGTGCTTCATCCTTGGCTTGCTTGCCTCCGTGTGGTGCTAGTCCTTGGTCGTGGCGCACTGTGTCCGGGATGTCCGGGATCTACAGGCGCGAGGTCGATATGGATGAGAACGCACAGCCGTATGAGGTTTACCTGGGGATCGTGGCTATACTGGCACTTGTCGCCATTCGCACACCAGCCTGTTTGCCACATATGACAAGGGGTCTTATCTTTCTGGGGGCGCACCACTTTTTTGCCTTGAGAATCGCTGAGCGTGCTGGAGCTCAATGGGAGTGTCGCGCTTAGCGGCGTCCTCGCTGGGGGAACCTTTATCTTATTGTCATTGAACCTACGAGGTGCTTTGTGGTCCTGCATATATGAACATTCAACGCCTCGCTGAAGACCACGTCGCGAGAGCCACTCACTGGCGTCGGCGATGCTATGTCATGTGCAAACTTGCACTTCGCACCATATCGACACTTGCCATCCTGGGCATAGAACTTGCACCGTGGGGGCAATGGCGCAGTGAGTGGGGTGGACATGGCAGTAGGACGGAGAGCAGCATGTCGGATAAGAGACGGCGCTTCAAGCCATGCATGGTAATCCTAGGATCACCCAATCTGAGGATATCAAAAACCGGCGTGCATACAACGACGTGATGTGGTCTGAGTTGGGCAAGTGACAGCCCACTTGACCGCCGCGTGCAGCCTGCAGGCGAAAAGTGACGGAACGTGGCATCGCGCCGGCGGGGTTACAGCCCACTTCTAGGCCGCTAGGACAAGGCCGTTGAAGCAGTGGATAGTAATCGGATAGGATAGTGCAAACGTCGCAGCTGGTGGAGGTATACAAGCAAGTACCGTCGCCCTGAGTTGGTGCAACGACGGAAACACTCCGGCACTTGCCGGCGGCACGTGCTCTGCGACAAGTTGAATTAGACAGATAGGCTAGGCAGGTCAAAAGCCATTTGCGCGCTGCCTCAGTGGAATGGTGACGAAGCGCGGCATTGCTCCGGTGAAGCTCGGTTTGCATCAACGCTGCGAGGACGAGGATGTATAGTCAAAGTGCCACGCACAGCCAGTGCCGCAACTCGGCAGGGCAGCCGGCGCTTCGGCATCGGCAAGTCCGTCGGGCCGAATGCGGATGTGGCTGTCCTGGCTTTCGCCAACTTGACAAACTTGTCAACATGCATATGTCACTTCCAGCGCTGGAATTAGTCTCCGTAGCTGACTCAATGACAGAAGATAGTCGATCTTACATGGAATTCGACTGCATTCACCTCAAGTCCAGACTCGAGGCTTGCCATGAGGCCGATCTTTAACAACAAACCGGAATCCTCTAATACTCCTGACGTTCTTGGCTTAGTCTCATGCGCGGGGGTTTGATCCTAGTTCTTGGCTTTAGTCACCCTAGCGGCAATACAGAAGACGATGCTGGACGTGACACGCTTTTTTTGCATATTCGGTCTATAGTAGCCATCGAGTTTCTGGAGAATGTCGCAGGGCCCAAGAGTAGGTAGGCGCTTCCTCCCAAGCCACCGCCCGACATACATCTCCATATTGAACGTCCAACGCCCTCTCTGTCTTCCCCTCAAGGTCATATTTGCGTCTGTGTACCCAATGGTCATCGCTCTTACCCCCATGGGTGACCCAGTTCCGCCGTCCACGCGACACGCAATCTCTGTCTCTCTTCCGACATGGGAAGACACCGTTGGCTACATGGAGGGTGATGAGCGTGTCATTGATAGAATGAAGTCCGGATATCCTCGATTCGTCATCCATCTGAGCATTAGACAGGTGAGCACAGAGTTCACTTAGGCAGCGTTTTTTCTGGGCCACACCTGTCTCCACAGATTGCTCACGATTTCGACATCCCCAGCTCGCGCACTTATGCGAGGAGAAATTCGGCCAGCCTTCCGAAGCGGCGATGGTCTTCCCATCTGCCCGCACTGCTGACACGTGCTGTACCTTCCTCACCGCACGGGACGTCCCATCGCGCAGTGTGCGGTACTCAATAGCCGAAAATGCGTGCATATTCGTTGTGTTTTTCCCGACAACATCTTCCCGGCTCGCCAAGCAGTTCTGGCAACACACCGGGCTTGGTATAACCAGTCGCTTCGCCGAACACTGCCTCACTGCGCTCTCGGGCCCCTCACAGAAGCAGCCGAACGAGCATCATGCGGAGGTGGATACGCTCGATGTCCAGGCCGCAGTGGGCGCGAAGGAAACCCTGTGCCGCCGCATCGCAGGTTACCTGACTCGCGACAAGTACGCTCGTCACATGGACATCGACGGAGGCACAACAGTTGCGGAGAATGATGTATTTCTGTACCCGACCGGCATGAGCGCGATATGGTCGGCCCACCAGCTCGCGCTCGCCGTCAGGGGCACGCATAAGTGCGTGTGCTTTGGGTGCGGTCCTCATCACTGTGACTATCTTAATTCGTATGCTCATGAATCCACAGGTTTTTATATACCGACACACTGAAGGTCCTGGAGAAGTGGGGCCCGGGGTGCCACTTCCTCGGGCACGGGCTCGACGCGTCCATCGACGAGCTGGATGCGCTTCTTGCGCGCGAGCAAGCTGTCGACCCTGCGCGCCCGCCCGTGCTTGCGCTCTTCACCGAGTTCCCGTCGAATCCGCTGCTCCGCTCCGTGGACCTGCCGCGCCTACGCGCGCTTGCGGACAAATACGATTTTTTAATTGTCATCGACGATACGATTGGAAACTTCGTGAATGTGGACGTCCTGCCCTTCGCGGACATCCTGGTGACGAGCCTGTCCAAACTCTTCAGCGGCGCGGCGAACGTTACAGGCGGGAGGTCGGTTTTGTTCCTCATCCGCCGATGCATGTCGCATGCTTACAATAAAATCCCGAACAGTCTCGTGCTCAATCCCGCGCGACGGCACTACGTTGCCCTCAAAAACTCGTTGAACGACACGTACGAAGACATATACTTCGCACCAGACGCCGTCACCATGGAGCGCAATTCACGCGACTTCGCTTCCCGCGTACGCGCCATCGACGCGACCACCGAGCGCATCTGCGACTTCCTGCACGCCGCCTCGCTCCGCCCCACATCCTCTCTCAAGGAGATCTTCTATCCAAAATACCAGACGCCCGTACACTACGCGCGGTGCGCTCGTCCTGCGAGCGGTTTTGGTGGGCTATTCACCGCGACATTCAAGACGCCGCGTGGCGCGCGCGCATTCTACGACGCGCTGGGGGTCTACAAGGGCCCGTCGCTCGGCACGGACTTCACGCTCGCATGCCCGTACACGATCATCGCGCATTATGAGGAACTTGACTGGGCGGCGGAGTGGGGCGTCCCGTGTGAGCTCGTGCGCGTGAGCGTAGGCCTCGAGCCCGTGGACCAACTGCTCGGCATCTTTTCTGATGCGCTGCGAGCCGCAGACGCGATGCGCGCATGACCGTCGCTACTCATGTAAAAAACAAAAACATGAATAAGTAGCAGCATGCGCAGTTAATGCCGACGCTGCTGCAGGAGCATCCCAATCGGCGGCACTAAGTTCTGACAAAGTAAAGCAAGGGTAGGCAAGAGAACACGACCATACTTTCATGTTACGACTTCGTGGTAGAGGATCGACATTTTTTGCTAAGCAGTTATAACTATAAGAGGGGTAACGAATATTAAAGCACGGTGCTACATATGTTGTGAACAGGAATTGGGATCGTCAGCAGTCCATCAAAGTGTCAGGGTATGAGTACAGAATGGGTATGGGCGTGGAGATGGGTGAGCCCATGAGCAGGCCATGTCAATCCGAAACCGAATGAAACAGGAGACGATGCGATGTGATGCGATGCGATGCGAGCGACGGAAGACAGCGATATGGGGAGAACTGGGCGACGAGAGGGACAGACAACAAAGGATGCACAGCGAAGGACGAAACATCAGACACAGATAGAGAGAGACCGCCAGGGACAGAAAAGGAATATGAGACAAACACCGCCGCGGAAAAGAAATCGCCACGCGCGACAGCAGAGGGAGGCGAAATAGACGACCAGGAATCGGGCCCCCCAGCTTGACAAACTAGCTCAGTCCTCTTCGCTCTCCGTCTGGTCGTCTGGTTTGGTCTCTTCGAGCGCACGTGCATACGCTGCATCCTCGATGAACACGTCGCGCTCATCAGGGATGCGTGATGTGCCGTGGCACGCAGCCGCGTGCTTCCACCTGCTCGTGAAAGAACAGACAGTCAGTTTCGACGCGCTCGCCTCTCGACGTCGACTTAACAAGGGATCAAAGCGGCACGTACCAATATAGCTCGGGCACCTGCATACTGACATTAGCATCAACTGCTGGAGGGGAAGGGAGAGACAGGCAAACCTTCGTCTCCATGTTCTTCACGCCCTCAACGGGTGTCCACTTTCCGCACCGGTGGCACTTGCCCTCGCGCATCACGTTGCGCTCGAGTTTCGTCGCCTGAGGGCGCGGCACGGTACGGAAGGCGGTGGGCGGCGAGAAGGGAAGGGCAGTCACGGGAGATATTCCTGAATGTATGCGCACCGATGAGCAAGGCGGGAGTAGGAAGAGTCAGGCAGCGTACCATGGAAGTACTGCATGTGGTAGCTACTGGGACGTCAGAGTAAGGACGAATGAAGGATCCAGAAGGACTCTGTTCATGTGTCAGCCCCACAGAATCCATTGTGAGCGAAGGCCACGCACTACTTGAACGCAGAGAACTTCATGCTGAACCATGTGCGCGGGGAGCGTGGGCACAGCGGGCACAGACCAATCTTGCCACGCCCTGAGCCCTGAGTGAGGCGCGGCGTGTACAAATCGAGCGGAGAGCGAGCGGGATTGGGTGTGCCCTTGCCGCGAGGGTTCGCGCTGTAGTGGCGAAAGCAACGCATACAACTGTCAGGTTTTTGTCAGAAGAGATAGAGAAAGACATACGTTGGTACCTTGAAACGCACGTAGAGGCGGGGGAAATCGGGGTTGAGGGGGATGGATGGCGGGAAGGTGCGCGTCGGGGCGGAAAAGGTGTTCGAGGTGACCATTGGTTTATTAGCATCGTCGTTGTCGGAGGGTTCAGGATCTTCAGCGTTGTCTTCCTCGTCGGACGAAGGCTCGTAGCTGGAGTCACGGCATTTAGACGCCGTGCGTAAGGAGCTGGTGGGAAACGACAGGCGGCCGCGGTTGTTGGACTTCTGGGTCGCGCGCACGCGCTTGGCGCGGGGAGGGAGACTGGGCGAGGGAGATCGTGGGCGTTTTTGGTATCGCTACCACCGACGATAGATCAGAGCGCGCGCACGGAGGCTGAAGAAGTTCAGAAATACCTTGATCATACGACAAAGAGGCACGGAAGGCGAAGTGAACGGGGAAACGTCCGAGGGACATGCTGATAGCGGCGACGATGCGGCCGAGTCCTCCGGGGAGGGCGACTCCCCACGGGCACAAATTAGCTGCGCCATGAGCGACGTGCGCGGGCGATCCGGTGTGTTGATGGAACTGGGGCTTGGATGCGTGTTCACCGGTGTGCGTAAGACGACCCGTCGCTCGCGCTCGTGCTGGATAGGCGAGATGCTCTGCCCGCGCGGAAATGGTGAGGCTGAGTCGCCACCAAACAATGCTGGGAAAATGTTGGGAGAGAACGGGAAGTGGGCTGATGCAGACTTTGAAAGCCATGGCGAAGGTGAGTGGGGCGAAGGAAGAAGGCGCGGCCGGGGAGGCGAGGGCGAAGCGAAGAGGGCGTGTTGGGGGCGCGGAGGCGATGGAAGGACGTAGTAGGCGGTCGTGGAAGGCCCAGAAGACGCTGAGGACGACTCTGACGAGGAGAAACGGGAAAAAGCGGGCAATGGCAGAAGGAATGGGGAGGGGGACGCGTCGAGGGCGAACATCGTGTGGGTGTATGCGCACTGAGAACGTTTTATGCCGAGCGGGTCTTCACCTTGACCGCCGCGATGTCGCTCAGAGGGACGTTGGAGGACGTGGGCGATGTCCGCGACGACGCGAGTGGGACGAGCAGGCTGAGGGCAGACTGCTCGCTGACTGTTTCCCACGGGATGCGTGGCGGCCCGCTCGCTGCGGCGCTGCCTGGCACCTGCGTTCGCTCGTCCACGATGGCCAGGTCATTCCTCCCCGTCCTCCCCATTCTCGCTCTTCTTCTTGCTCGACAGGCGCACGCAACAGCCCTCACCACTGCCCTCACACCAAACGAACGACTTTGCTTCTACGCCGACGTGGACAAAGCAGGCGAGAAACTTGGCGTGCGTGCCTCCGTCGCTCTCACTGTCACTCGTCACTGACGTCTGCCCAGTTCTACTTTGCTGTATGATTATACACCATCTTTATTTACTTGGTTTGACACTGCATAGGTGCAAACCGGTGGTGACTTCGATATCGACTTCGAAGTAAAGGACCCCAATGAGAAGGTCCTCCTCGACGGCGAGCGCGAGCACCAGGGCGACTACGTCCTTACCGCGAACACCGTCGGAGAGTATGCTTTCTGCTTTGAGAACGACATGTCTACCCTCACCGACAAGCTCGTCGAGTTCGACATCATGGTCGAGAGCGAGCCGCGTCGCGAGGTCCCTGCGAAGCCGTCCCAGATCAGCGAACACACGAGCGCGTTGGAGGAGAGCATATTCCGCCTCAGCTCGATGCTCGCCAATATCAAACGCACCCAGAAATAGTGAGTATCCTTCTGTTTGTATGATGCGGTGCGGGAGCTCATGCAGGTCGTCAGCTTCCACACGCGCGAGAACAGAGGTTTTTCGATCGTCAAGTCGACACAAAAGTGCGTGTGTCTTCGACAGGCACTAATCATACCTGACGCTCCTCTCTTCCAGTCGACTATTCTGGTACGCTGTCTTTGAGACGCTCGGTGTTGTAGGCATGGCCATGTACGCCCTTTCCTTCCCATTCCCTAAACATATCCTCACCATGCCTTACTCCCAGCTTCCAAGTCTACATCCTCCAAAACTTCTTCAACAAAACCGGGCGGAGATACAAAGTATAGCCGGCGCGCTGGATGAGTAGTCGGGGGTACGAATGCGTACTCTTATTTATTTGTATCGGATGGTACACGACACGCCGCCGGGCGACGGCATGAGCTAATACAGGCACCACGAGCTATACCCCAGTATATGGTCCATGAGATGATTTGTCCATGTTCTAACATCTCGAATGCGTCGCGAGTCCTGGTCTGGAATCATTCAGAGCGTCCGATACCCGATGCCGTGGCGTACAACGCGTCTCGGTCGCCACTCTCGTCGACTAGCGCACGCAGGCGCCCGCCCTCCCTTTTCAAGAGCTCGCTCGGGCGGTCAAACTCGACCTGCAAGTGGCAAACGTCAACCTCCGCTCAGAATGCGATCGGGGTAACTCACAATACGCCCAGCATCCAGCACCATCTACATATGCCCCATGAGCAGAAGATGAAAATAGAGAAAAAAGTTGAACGTACAATTTTGTCCGCGTCCATAACCGTCTGCAGCCGGTGTGCCACGGCAAGAACCGTCACGTCCGCACCGAGCTCGCGGCGGAGCGCGCGTTGGACCACCACATCTGTGTCGTGGTCGATCGCCGACGTTGCTGTGCGCGCATCAGCATCGTTCTTTGCTCACAACTCGAGAGCAAGACGCGGAAGCGCACCTTCGTCGAGGACAAGCAGTTTGCTTCGGCGCACCAGCGCGCGTGCAAGAGCGACCAGCTGCCGTTGCCCGACGGACAAGTTGGCGCCGCTCGCAGCAACGCCGCTGTCGAGGCCCAGGTGGGACGGCAGGCCCGCCGCGCGGCTCGCACTATTCAGCGTCGCGTCATCGAATTGGGAGAATGGGTCCAGGTTGGTACGCAGGGTGCCGGCGAGAAGCTCCGGCTAAGTGCAATGTCAGTACGGGAAGATGGGCAAGAGTAGGAAGAAAAAGGGCCGCACCATCTGCGGGATGACTGTGATGCTGGCTCTGAGCGCGGCGAGGTTGAGCCCGCTTGTGGGGAGGCCGTCGTAGAAGACGCTACCCTCCGTGGGGATCGCACGGAGTAGGGCCAGGGTGAGCGAGCTTTTACCACTGCCTGTCCGACCGACTGCAAACGTGTGCGCAAGGACAATATTCAGTGCCACAAAGGGGCGCTTGGGGAGACGGAGGACGTACCGACACCAACACGCTCGCCAGGTTTGATGTGGAACGAGAGCTCGTGCAGGATTTCTGGGCCATTCTGCCCGGCAGCAGACTGTTAGCCGCGATGGGACACAGCGACTGGGGAGTAGAGCTCACCTCGGAGTAGCGCGCGGAGAGACCCTCGACGCGCAAGTCGCCGCTAGCGGGCCAGTACGCGGGAGGTTCGCCTTCCCGCGTTGGGTGGGGCTCCTGCTCGATGTCGATGTACGCCTGGATGCGTTCCAAGCTTTCGCCGACGATATCCTGTTCAAAAGCTTAAGAGGAAGATCCAAAAATGGGCTCACCTGTTGGCTGTGAGGGAATAGTATTAGGAGAATTAGTTGTGAGAGATGGTGCCACACGTACCACTGATTTCGAAAGCGTTGAAGTTTCGCACCCACCACAGAATTATCCCGCTGAAGCCGACTTATTACGATAATCAGCTCGTGCCTATATGCGGGGGGTAAGTGGGACCCACTGGCCATGGTGATAGAGAACCCTGTGTTTGAGGGCAGCGAATCGCCCCGGTTTGAGCCGTAGACAAGCCACGCTGCAAGGCCCGCAGAAAAGGCGCTGCCGAGCGTCTGAATGCGCAGATTCACCCATCTACAATTCTCGTCGGTCAGCGCGGAGCAATGTGGGAGATGAGTGAAGGACCTGTTGAGGTTGTAGAATGTGTGCGCGACGCGCGTGTAGCGGTCGATGCGCCGATACGACTCTGCACGCAGGGAAGCCTGTGCACTGTAAGCGCGAATGGACGCTGCCCATCCACGTATTATGTGAGTACCGCTGACCTGCTCGGGGTACATGAGAGAAGACGCACTGAGCCCTGCGATCGCTGCACCGAAGTGCGCAAGCACAGGTGCGCGCGCGTTGCTCATCTCGCGCTTCACGGAAATCTGGGCACGCATATATACCTGTCCACAGGTGCCGCCGAGTAGCAGCACGAGCGCACCAGGCAGCAGCGCGGCGGGCGTGATCAGCACGACGGCGCCGAGCTTGACGAACATCTCCGTGGACTGGCTGACGACCGTCTGGAAGTTGTTTGCAATGGCGCCGTCAACTGACAAGGGTCGTAAAATTGTTTGAGTATGAAATAAGGAGAAGACATACGCGCATTGATGTCTTGTGTGCAGCGCGCGATGACGCGCGAGACCGGGGTGGTGTCGAGCCATCTGTGGCGCATCAGCGCTATCAGTCATCGCAGAGAACATGTATAGGTACCTGAGGGTGGTTCCGAGGACTGCCTGTATAAGCCGGAAATGCAGCGTACGCGACGACCGCACCGTGCCGAACACATAGACCGTGCTACCGATGGTGTACATCGCAACGGAGACGAGGAGGATACTGCAGTATATAGCTAAATAGCTGCAGGGTTGCGGGGTGCTCGTCAGGCCAGTGTGTGTATATAAATGGTATGGATACGTACAAGGTTATGTTGACTTGCGATGGATCACGCGCGAGGTCGTACTGTTCCGCCCAGTGGCCCATCCACCACGTTTGCAAGGACATCCCGGCCTCAGACGCGATGGTTGAACCCAAGAACGCAAACCAGAAGAGCAATATGTGGCTGCCGCTCAGGCTTTTGAAAAATAGCTTCACTGTAGCACTGCGTCAAAAGTCATAAGGCGGAGAACCGCAAGGGCGTACGCACAAGATTGCCAGCCGATGTGCCCCAGCGCCTTTTCCTCAGCAACAATCAACTTGCCCTTGATGGGTTTGGCTGCCTTGTCTGGTTCTGGGCCGATCTCCTTGTCATCCTGCTGGATATCTTTGACTTCCTCTGCAATCTCAGCTTGCAAGGTCTGATCCTTTGCGAGCGCGTCGAGCACCGAGCCTTGGCTTGCGATTGTGCCATCCGTGGCCAGCGAGACGACAAAGTCGGCGATGGGACTAGCGAGGGCGATGTTGTGTGTCTAGATATTGGTATTAAGGCAGCACCGCGCAAGAGAGATGACACACACTTACGACGAGGAGGATAGTGCGTCCCCGTACTAGGTCCCCCTTGAAGCACTTATCGATGATCCAGCGAGCTGTATGCACGTCTAGCGCAGCTAGGACCTAGTCAATGTGAATATGGAACGGATAGCGACAGAGAAGGTGGACCAACATCATCGAGAAGCAGTATCTCGGCCTGCGAGTAGATAGCGCGCGCTAGTGTGACACGAGCCTGCGGGAACTAGTCAGAGCAGGAAATTTGTGTGCTGTTTGCTTCGGTTGCAAACCTTCTGTCCGCCACTATACCCCCATGTTTAAATACGCGTCGAGCTTCGTGAAAAAAAAAGTACCTCAATGTCAAGCCTTTCTCTCCGACTTCTGTCTCGTCTCCGGCCTCGAAAAGGTTAAGATCTTGGTTGAGCCCACACTGGTAAACGACTAGCGTTTGTCAGTTGCCAGCGCAACGGTCATGCGGTGCATTTAAATAATGTACCTTTCTCGTAGCGAGACTCGTCGTACGGCGCCCCGAACAGTATGTTATCCTAGTAGATATAAATGGCGGAGTCGTACATAGAATTGAGAGCGGTACGTACGCGGATCGTTTCATTCTGAACCCAAGACTCCTGGGCGGCATACGCTACACCACCGTTCCTGGGCAGGTTGAACCATGATCTTTGTCCCAGAGGAACAAAGTGCATTTCACCTGGAAGCTTTGTTAGCCAGTGATGAGCGAGCAGTGAGACTGGGGTACCGAGGAGCGCCATGAGGAGCGATGTTTTCCCGGAGCCGGTGGGCCCAATGATGATATTGAGGCAGCCGCGCTTGAACATAAGCTCGTCGTCGATGCGAAGAACGAACTTCCGGGCGGCGGTGTCGTCGTTGGACCAAGTAAATGAGGCATTTGTAAACCCAATAGAGTCTAGACGATGAGCATCAATGGCCGTGGATGGCTGAGGCGCGAACTCGTCGATGAGTTCTGTCTGCAAGTCGCTCAGTGAGTGAGTGAGTGCGGCGGGCAAACACGGGTAGGACTTACTTCCTGTAAGAACTCGGTCACGCGGTCAAGGGAAACCTTGGCTGCAGATCAGGTCAGTTTCTAAACCCATTCCGAGGCAGAAATGAGCATGTACCCTGGATATAATCAGGTAGCACGGAAAATATGAACCGAAGTTGATTCCGCAACAGTTCAAAGACTGGGCCGGCTGTTAGGGGAAGCAGGACCGTGACAAAGCACATAGCGCACCAGCCATAGAGGGGAACACTGTAGATGCTATGGAATGGTCAGCGATGATATAGTGTCTGATGTGGTAGTTTGAGATGGCACGTACGGAGCAGTATCTGCTTCATGATTCCTGTCTATATAGCGTTCTCAACGTTAGCAGGCTCAACAGGCAACAATTTATACCACTCACATAGGTAACGTACGTCACCATCATCTAAAATGCGCTCAGTGGGCAGTTAGGTCTGTCTGATACACGGTACACACAGTGACGACGGGGATGACATGACTGAAGGTCGTTAGTTCTCGTAAGCGAAGCATGCCACCATACGTGACCTACTTTACAGTTCCATTGAGCGTTCTCAACAATTTTCGCTTCTGGATGATCAACAGCTCTGCGTCGCGAGTTTCATTCACCGTGTCACTGATCTTCGGCTCCCAGCCAAAGAGTTTGATCATACGCAGGACGCCCATGGCTGCCGGAACTCATGAGCAATATAAGGACTCGGAGTTAGAGATGCATCGCATACCCTCGACCACAGTCTGCACGCGGGCATCGGTCTGGAGGGGAGAATTGATTAGTGCTCAGAGCACCGTCAACTTTCCATGATTCCGACTCATACCTTCTTCATGCTTTCCGCCTGCAAGCTTTGGATGTAATGCGTGATCTTCCCGGGGATCGGAGTAAATATGAGCATTGCAGCCATGCCAACGAAAGCACTGGAACACTCAAAATTAGGTCGGATGCGTACGCCAACGACACGGTGAACATACCTCCAGCCCAGCGAGACGTATAGATACCAGACGCAAAGCGTCACCTCTAGGGGCATCCATATCACTGTGGCAGCGATCAACTTGTGCGGCACTGGACGCGTGCTTATTACGCACCAAGATATGGGAAGTCCAAGCCGCGGCCAGTAATATTGCTGAGGTCGGTAGACACGAGGTTGTTGATTTTGCCGGTCAGGTTACTGGGCTTCATACCCGCGCTTCCGGTGGCCGCTTCATTTCGAACTGCTGTTAGTCGCTCTGTTCGATGCTATTTGTAGGAAATGTCCCACCCTTCGTGCCCTCCTTTCGCAGGCCATCAGTAGCCTCCGCCTTCATACGAATACGAAGGGAATGCTCGAAAACAAGCTCAGTTATGATGCTCTGGGTGCGAACGAGGACTGCACACTGACGAGCACGGTCAGGAGACTCGAGGCATATGCATGTAAGGATCGCACTCACTGAGTTGTACGTATACCGCTGCATTGCAATAGCGCCGAGGAAAGGAGCAACAAAGAGAGACAAAATCCATAGCCATGGACGGACGGTGGCCTGTCCCTCGCCATCTTGGAGGTACCTATCACAGGCTCAGTATATGCGATGCAGCGCGACGGTTTCTAGAGACGCACAACAAGAGCTTATTGATCCCGATTGGACCAGCGAAGTTGGACAAAGCCTAAATGAAGGTCAGATGGCGATGAGAACGCGTGTAGAAGTTCCTAAACCTTAATGACAAGCATGGCCGCCATCGTAGTATACTCGCGTCCTGCGGAAAAATGTTACAACCATGCGGTCCTGAATACTATACGGCCAGCTCACTGAACACCATCAGAAAGCCGATAAAGAAATGGCGCTTCGGAGCTCCCGAGAAGGTGTCCAAGTGCTTGAAGCTTCGTTCCATCAAGTTTGTTGCAAGGTCATAATCTGGTACGGGGGGAAGGTTCTCGGGTGTGAGATGAGGTAGGCGTCTAGCCAAAAAGACTGTGGGGTCCATGTAGGAGAACGTCACCAAAGAGAGGATTGATGCAGTTTGCTCAGGGTTGGGTGCCCGCGCCGGGTGCTGTGACGAAGGTCAGCGTCTGATTGAACATATGCGCTGTATTAAACTTTCCTTTGGATCATAAGGGGTGTATCTTCTAGGAGTCATCAAAGGCATCACGGCGGATAGGATGCCAAGGACTGCAATTTTGATCCACAGCAAAGGACCGTCCAGAGCATCTACAGGTTGAAGAGTGTATGTCGCCAGCGGCCACACATCTCTGTATACATAGACAGCAAATGATGTGAGAAGAACACAGATGGAGTGCCTGCCGACAGTATCCCCAGCCGACGCTGTGACTAGGAATGACGCGAGCGCGAGAACAGTGGCATAGACCTACAAATGTAAGACGACGGGCGGATGAGCTGGATGCTACTGAACGCACGTATGGCAGCATTTCGAGAATATCTATCCACTGAATGGTATATGGGAGCCCGTCGCGCTCCCTGCGGGTAATGGATTAGGGCTTTTCAGCGCTCTGACTTGAAGGGACAACCGTACCTTCGCATACAAGTTGCGACAGACAGAAATATCAAAGACGTTGCCAAGAAGAGCCGTACAGAAGAAAGAGATACGGCTGCATATAGTATCCGCCAGAGATCAAAATTTCTTCCAGAGGAGCTTGCAGCTGCGGGGACTGTCCGAGAATCTTCATTGGTGTCGGGCTCAGGAGCATGTTTGAACGGCTGTCCAGCAAAAATGAGACGAGATAGAAGGATGAGGGCTGAGATCGCAGTAGCATAAGCAGGCAGGAGCATAGGCTCGGCCTGTAGGTACCTTTGGATACGTCCGTGAGCAGAACTGGCATTGTCATACTTGACCAGGGCCTTCACTAACATTGTGTCGCCGATCTGATGTTGGCGAGGTCAGGGTATGTTTGAAACTGGACGGAGAGATACGGAGACTGCTGTGGTCGTTTGAGTCCAAGGAAAGAATTGCTAGAGTGCGCTGGACTTGAGGCAGCGGAAATGAGAAGCCGTGATCGAAGTTCAAAGCAGGTCGAACGGGCTCTGCACGCCGCGTCAGGCCTGGGCCTAGCAGCTCATCCTAGGTCATCACAAAAAATAAGCGCGATGCATAGGGCCCCAGTTGCGATGGTCGCCAAACAATTGGTCGCCTTGGTCGCCGGTATGCACAGATGTTTGGGTAGCACTGGCAGTGACGGCGGCGTACAATTCCAAGTTGGGATAACTCTCGGGCCGTGGGCTGCCGACGGCATCACATGACCGGCGGCCCGGCAGGGATGGCATCTCCTGCCCGCCCTCAGCCACTGAGCCGCCCAACTTCGACTTGTTTCAGGTCCATACACAATAAGTAAGTCCACCCCGTGCGTTGTGACGGCCTGATACTGACTTGGCTGTGTAGCAGCAGGCATAGCACACGCCCATCATCACTCATGGTGCCATTCGTACCCTGGAGATCCATATCCTCGTCATAGAGTGGGTATACAAGTCCTCACAGTCCACGGCCATCGATTATCGCACCCTTCGCATATGTGCACTCGTCTGTCGCGCGTGGACCCATCGCACAACCTCTTCTCTTCCGCACTCTACCCTACCCCGACTTCTCGGACGGTGGCGACATCAGTCCCCCTATGCTGTCGCTCCTCCATACCATCCGTGCCAGCGCACACTTTGCCAGCTACGTCACAGCCGTCAATTTCAAGCTTTGCCGTCCACGGGTCTACCCACCTGACGACGTCAACAGAGTCGCCCTGCTCGAGCTCTGCCCCAACGTCAAGTCACCGTAAGTGCATCAATATTCTCGGCGATGTTTGCGACGATACCTTGGACGCATACGAATCATCGTCAGGAGTGCTTCCGCAGATCCGCACGCTGAGGATCACCAAGGGGTTTATCTTGCCGTCCAAGGTAATAGGGCAGTTCGAGCAACTCGAGAGTCTTGTTTTCGACTACCTTCCCTACTGGCATATCACGCTCCCAAAGACACTGCGGCATATCGGGTACCACTCCAGTAAATGAAACGACACTGCGGAGCAGGCTACCTTCCTCTTGGCTGCGCTGCCTTCGTTGCAGAATTTGCAGTTGGTCACTTGCACCCGGCGTTCTTCACCAGGTTTACTCGCGGCGTTCGACGTGTTTTGCCGAAATATTCATGTTGAATTTGCAACGTATGAGACGTCTAGTCATTTTCCGGTCAGTAAGCTACATCGAGTGCACTGCGATTGATGTTGACTGGCATTCGGCAGATCCCTTGGCGGGCCTATCTGATCTGACACTGTGACAGGGGAGTAACGCACTTGTGTCAGTGGTTTTGAGTAAGTTTTGAGGATGGAAATGGTGGAAAACGAGTGAACGTATTGCTTATAGTAGCTAGCAAACAACAAATGCCGCGGCCACTGCCCATGACATACAATGCCTATACAAAAACCTACGTCTTTTTCTTCCTCGTCTTCCTACGTCTTCCTCTTCCTCTTGGCCCGTCCGTCATCCCGAACGTCGCCCTTGCCCGTCTTCTTCTTCAGCACTCGCTGCAACGCGCGCTTCGTCTCTCCTTCCGGGAAGGACGCAATGTCGTAATAATTGGTCGCGAACTCCAGCAACCTGCAAAAGCACGCTGAGCATTAAACAGCACACATGAGAACAATGCTTACCACTCCGCTCGAACTTCAGATACCGTGCGGATGTACGGGCGGGTCGTGAGGACGAATTCGTTGAAGATCACCCATTCCGGCTGCGTGTCAAGGCCACACGAAGGGTGCAGGGCCACAATCTGCCGTAGACGATGAGTGGGGAATATGCAACATCATCGACGAATATACGAACTTGGTTGTGCTTCACCGTGAGGTAGCTCCCCTTCTCCCCCTCCTTGTGTGCAACCTGCATGAAAAACCCACAGCACAGCGCCTGGCGGATGTTGACGTAGAATTTTGACTGGTCGCCATACACCTTCGACACGAGATCGATGTCAAAGCGCTCCATGAGACGCTGCAACTGAGAGCGGACGTTGTCCGCTTGCGAAAGGGCGCGAGCAGAGAGGTAGTTACTCCACGTCCAGTTCTTGACGTCGTGCAAGTCTAGCGCATTGAGCAAGAAAATGAGGACGACGTTTAGCTGACAGTTCGTGATGTGCTTACTATTCTGATATTCGTTATAGACGTTGAGAAGCGTAAGATGATCGCCGTCCGGAACTGAGAGCAGCTGCTTCGCAGCATCTGCCTCTTTACGCCGGTTGTTTGGCCGTAACCAAACGTTGGGGACTGAGATATTGGTCAGATGGAGATGTATAACACAGGGCTAGATACGCACCGGAAAGCATGGCGACGATGGTAAGCATCTCCTGGCTACATTTGAACTCCGGGCTGACGATGAGCATCTTGGACATCTGTGACGGAGGCAGTCAGCCAATGATGATGGGAAGGACGAATGCCATACTGACCTGCGGGTCCAGCGGGAACTCTGACATCATGCTGCCCAGCGGCGTGAGCTCGCCGTCGTCGTCAAGTGCGGCAAGGTAGTTAAGGAGCTCAAGAGCTCGCATTAACGTCTCCGGTCCCGGTGCATCTACATAGTCAAAGCGGACGAGATCCTATCACACAAATGCATCAGCAAAGCCCTGCCTCACACATCAAACTGCCTACCTTGATCCCGAGCTTCACAAGCTCCAGCACTACATTCGACAAATTGCTCCGCAGGATCTCCGGGTGCGTCTGCTTTTCCAGCTCCTTCATGAAGTCCTTCTCCGTGTACAGGCGGAAGCACTTCCCGGGTCGCGTCCGTCCAGCTCGGCCAGCACGTTGCTGCGCTGAAGCTTTCGAGATCGGCGACACCAATAGCGACTCAACGCGGATGCGCGGGTTGTAGACCTTCTGCTTCAAGAAGCCAGGGTCGACGACGTACACGATACCGTCGATGGTCAAGGATGTTTCCGCGATATTCGTCGACACGATGACTTTGCGACCGGGCGGGCCTCCGTCGCGCGCAGGTGGTGGAGGGTCGAATATCCGCTGCTGTTGCTGCGGGGGAAGGGAGGAATACAATGGAATGCAGCTGAGGGGGCCCACGGAGTCCGGATCCTGGCGCTGAAGGTCGTCAGCCTCTAACTTGATCTTGCGACAGGCGTCCTCGATCTCCTCCTCGCCGGTGAGGAAAAGCAAGACGTCGCCTTCGTCCTCGGCGCGGTGGATCATGAGCACCGTCCGAATCGCGGCCTCGACGTAGTCCGGTTCGGGCTCTTGAGTGTAGAAGATCTCGATGGGATGTGTGCGACCAGGAATATTGAAGAGTGGGACGGGGTCATCGAAAGTAAAGTACTTTTGGAACTTGAGGGCAACGAGGGTGGCAGACATGATGATGATTTTGAGGTTGGGTCGCCGCTTAGCCAGCCACTTGAGAAGACCCATGAGGATATCGGTGGCCAATGTACGTTCGTGCGCTTCATCAAGAATGATGGTGGAGTACCTGTCTAGGTTGGGATCGTTCATAGCTTCGCGAAGAAGCATACCGTCGGTCATGTACTGCAAGAAAGTTGTCCCGGGCTCTGTCATGTCCTCGAATCGGATCGAGTAGCCGACCTGCTTCCCGAGCGACACTGAACAACACGCAGATGAGCAATACACTTTCCCATGCCGCATGTAAGCACTACGCACCATCCATTTCATCTGCGACACGCTTCGCCACAGACATCGCAGCTACTCGACGAGGTTGCGTGCATGCAACTAGCTTTCCCCTGTTCTGCGGTAGGTCGGAGTAGACGACGAACTGAGGAATTCTGGAGCGCAAGATGTCAATGACGCCACGACACATCCCAGGAACGCACTCACTGTGTTGTTTTGCCAGAGCCTGTCTCCCCGACCATGACCATAACTTGATGTTCACGGAACTGTAGTCGGGCTTCAATGGGGCGCGACAATTGTCCCCGCCGACGGTTCGGCGACGTACCATGGTGTAGAACTCTGCCATCTGAGAAAATACGGGCAGCTTCTTCCGATCCATCAGGATGTTCTTGTATTGAGGCGTATGCGGTTGCCCATTGAACGGGTTCAATTCGTGTTCCTGTCCGTGCACACATGGTATTTCATGTGAGCGAATATATCTGAAATCGTGGATCAAAGACGCACCATGATCTTCTGAACATGGACAGCCTTCTGAGCATTTTCTGCGCTTACTTCTTGTGGAGGAAAGCTATCCAAGGGATCAGCCTTGGGCGGCTGAGTGGCCTTCCGGTTCCGGCGACCTTTCCCCATTGCCGCGCAGTCAATGATGAAGCAGGGTGCAGAGACGAGAGTCGTTGATGGGCCGTGGGGATCGTATTGGGGACGAGAGGACTACTGGTGCGGGTGAGATACGCACAGGCGCATACATATGGTGAGAGTGTGGTCATGAGGCTGGGGCAATTCGAGCGCTCAGCGCCGTCAGCGCTTGGGAGCTTCGAATTCTGTGTGTCCTATATCATGTGTATGTGAAGGAGCTATATTCAGAGAAGAGGCCCGGGACAGCAAGCAGCAGACATCACTCACCATGGTGCGTCGAGCGTGCGGGCCTCTTGACGACAGCGTGGATGAAAGCTGGAAGCCCTATACCCGACAGTAGGTGTCAGGACAAGCTCGTCACTCTGATCTGAGCGCAGCTCCGAGTGGGAGGGGTGTGTGCGGCCGATCGATTTGTCTGGAGCAGGCTGAGCAGCACTTGAATGTTAGACAGATGGCTGTACTGTCGCCCAAGACGACGCGGCAATGTGGACAGGCGCAGGCGAGATCACATGGCCGTGATCGCCTGCGAACTGATCGTTCTCCGGTTGTCGTACCGTTACACATATCGACATCTAGCGATTGTTGCGCACTCGCGGGCTACCCAAGTGCTCGAGATGCTAAAAAGACATGAGTTCGGAAATAAAACGCTTGAGTACATGCACACGCTCGATCGTATCTGACGTCATGCCGCTACAATACACTCGATTTTCTTCTCGACGCTCCACTCAAAGAAGGGCGAGCACGCTGTCGGCAACGGTGCTGACGACCTTCGACGAGTCCTCCTCGACGATGACCGTCTCCACCTTGTCGCCGTCCGCAACCAGCACAAAGCGCTGCCCGACACAGTATAAGCACACGCGCACGCGCATATATGCAGCACAGCCACGCACCTTGGCGCGCGGGGCGCCGAGCAGGCCCGTCGCGTCCTGGAGGAGGCCGAGCTGGCCGATGAACGAGCCCTGGTCGTCCGCGATGAAGTGCACGGCGGACCCGTCGGGCGCGAGCTTCTTCTTCCAGGCGCTGTGTAAGTATGCATACATGCACGTCAGCCAAGCCGAGTTGGGAAGGAGATGGACATGTGGGAACGCACGTCGTGACGAAGGCGTCGTTGACGGCGATGATGTAGATGTCCGTGACGCCCTTTGCCTTGAACGCATCGTACTGCTCGATGTATCCCGGCGCGTGCGAGCTGCACGGCGGGGTGAAGGCGCCGGGCACGCCGACCTGCACACATGCCTCAGCACACATGCGCGTGGAAGTGAAAGGGAGGACGCACGAGGATGGTCTTGCCGGTGAGGGCGAGGGTGATGGGGGTGGCGGGGTCGGTCTCCTTGACGGTGACGGCGAGCGGGAGGGTGTCGCCGGGCTTGACCTGGGCCTTTGCGAGCAGGGCGGTCGCGGCGGCGTGGGCGGTCTTTGCGGCTTCGGTGACGAGGGAGGCCATGGCTGTTATCGATGAGAGCGGTGTGAAGCATCCCCGCCGCAACTGGCGTGCTATATATGCTCCTGCGGGGCGTCACGTGATGCACGCGTCGCGCTTGGTGAGCGAGCACGAGCGCTCCAAGGCGGTACTTATTATAAGCCAACGCCGGTTATCCGTTGATGGAAAGGCACGCAGCGCCCACGCCCAGCTCACTCACCGTATCGCCTGCGTTCACGTCCGTCGTATTTTCTCTGCACTTGACGGTGGCGGCCTCATGCCGCATGTCCTGCGAGGACAGAATATCTGCTGCGCGACTAGCGTTGGATGATTCGAGCCAGAGGCACTTCGCTACGGACCATCAGTCGAGAGCTCGTCGAACAACATCACCGATAATATATCGGTTCACACGGAATGGAACATGACGCATCCTGCACGCCCCTGCACGTGAGGACCTCGGTAATGCACCTGCATCAGAAAAGAACGCTTCAGTCACGATAGTTCTGCCACAGAACACCCTCAGCTGCATTCAAACAGATAAACAACACATCCGCAAAAAATTACACAAGAAAGCACCGCTGATCCTCCGGTGCGCTGGCCGCGGCGCGCGGCGCAGCACAGGCGGGCATGCCATGGGATAGTTCTGGGCAGCACCGCCGGGCGGTGGGCGGGCGTGGAGGCATGCCGGAGCGCATGCAATCATAGGGCGCCGAGGGCGCGTCGTCATCCTACGCAGCAGCCCCCGCGACGTCGACCCCGCGTCGACGCCACGGGTGCCGGCGCGCGCGCGCTCACTCCTCCGCCTCCGCCTTCCGCCGGCACGCCTCGCACACGCGGCCCTTGCGCTCGCCGCGGCGTCCGACCATCCAGTCGAACCCGCGCCACGCGTCGCCCTCGTCGCCGTCGGGGTACACGACGCCGAGCCGCGCGCCGAGCTCGCGCAGCATCGCGCGCTGCGCCGGCCAGTCGACGTCCTCGCCGTACTCCATCCCGCGCGCGCACGCATACAGCGCGCCGAACTCGCGTGGCAAGTTCTGCGCGAGCGTCGCCGCGTGCTGCAGCTTCGCGTCGCGGATGAGGTCCCACGTCGCGCCCGTCGTCGTCGCCTTGAGCTTCCGCCACGGAAGTGTGCCGCGCAGGAAGTACACGAGCATATATGCAAGCGACTCGAGGTCGTCGCGCGGGGACGCCTCGATGCCGAGGTGCGTGTTGATCGAAGCGAAGAGCGACGTCCCGACGCCGTGCTGGTCGTCCTGCGCGTACGGTATGTGCGCGCCCGTCCGCGCGTCCCGGTATTTCTTCGCGAGCCCGAAGTCGATGACGTTCACCGTGTGCGCCGCGGCGCCCGTGCCCATCACAAAGTTCGCGGGCTTGATATCGCGGTGCACGAGATCGCGGCGGTGCATGAACTCGATGCGCGCCATCTGCAGGCACATACGTCAGCGATCCGCCATCAAGCGCGGGATGCGCCCGAAGCAAACGGGCGGGAGGGCGCACACACCAGCTGGTCCGCGAGCAGCACGACGGTGCGCACCGAGAAGCTGCGGTTGCACATCTTGAAGAGGTCCTCGAGCGACGGGCCCATGAGGTCGACGACCATGACGTTGTAGTCGCCCTGGCGCCCCGACCAGATCATCCAGGGCACGCCGGGCCCGCCCGCCAGCGACTTGTAGATTTTCGACTCGTGCTGCAGCGGCGAGCGGTGCGGCTGGCGCGGGTGGGCGGGCGGGAGCGGCTCGAGCTTGATGGCGACCTCTTTGCCCGCGACGGTGTGCACGCCGTAGAAGACGGTGCCTGGCGTGGCGGGGGCGAAAAACGTGTTTTAGCGAGGATGGCGTCTGCGCGGGGAGAGGGCACGCACCGCAGCCGCCGATGGCGAGCTCCTCCTCGAGCCTATACTTGCCGCCGAAGGTGAAGGTGGGGTCCATGCTGGGACGGCGGGCGGTGAGCGACATGCGGGCACGACGTCAGAGTGCGGGGGTACCTCGAGATGGGGGGAGAGCGTGCTGGAGGATGCTGGCTGCCGGGGGATGAAGTAGGGGACGGAGGGGCGGAGGGCAGGTGGCATGCAGGAGGCGAGAGGAATGGTGGCGGGATGGATGGATGAGGATGAACCGACCGGCGAAGTCCAACAGCGAACAGGCGCTCACCCCACAACGCGTCTTACATAATCACGCGCGCCCACGTGATACGCCTCTTTTTCGGCCGCCTCTCTCGCTGCTGCTGCGCTCTTTCTCTGCTCTGCCATTTCTCGCCCGGGCGGCAGGGCAACTCCTACCTCGACGCTCGTGTCCCCGGGTCTGCTGCAGCACGACATCGAGGACGATCAGATCGAGGGTGCAGCAGCACGCCAGTCTGCGCTTGGAGATCGTACCAGCTCTTGTGGGCCCCTGTGGGCTCCTGTGGGGCTGCCTGCTGGTTCCAAGTGCGCGGTTGTCATGCCAGTCGCGGATGCAGCTCAGGTGCCTCGCCTCTGCCGCGCGGCAGCCACGCGACGGGTCTCGACCTCGGTGCGTGACTATGGCCTCTAGAGGCATCCTATTCGTCTCAACGAGCCCCAGTACGTAGTAACTCTACGAATGCGCTCTCCGTGGCAGTGCCGAACTAAGGCCATCGGAATCTCCGGAAGCTGACGAGCGCTGTCGACCTGGGCTCGTCGGCATAGGTGAAGCGGAATCGCAGAATGCACATAGGTGCTGGTGAGTGTTTGCTTATCGGGACGAGCGGAAGCAGGCGCTGACGCATTCATTCCGTTCCCGTCTCGTTGAATTCCGGCTACGTGCAATCCAGTGCATATAACAAATACTAAGCAAGTCGGCTGGGCTGTGCTGGGCGTATTCGATTCTGGCGGTGAGCAAATGCTCGTGTGGTGCCCATAGCAAGCTGACCATGGTTATCCTCCCATAATAACGTCTACCGGTCGCTCACTTATGTAGTCCGTAAACTTGCCTGTGCCCGCACAATTCTCAAGCACACGCGAATTCTACCCGCGCCAGATAAGGCATGTGCCTATCCCTCGCCGCCACAGCCTGCCATCGATCCGAGTCAGCAGCGCGCTGTATGATCGATGACGGCCCCACGGCCGCATGTCCTCTGCAAAGGTTGGGTTGCTCATGCGCCGGGGCCTGCCAACTTGCACTCACTGGCGCTCCTTGCGGTCCTATGAGTGGCAAAGATATATGACTAGGGTGAAATGCATGACCGTGCGCGGGCTAGACAGGGAGGAACGCGCTACGCAGCTCGACACTAGAAACTACAACCTATAGATACAGTAGACATAAACGATTAAGATGAATCACAGGCAGGGAGCCGCGTTATGTACTCGAGAAGACGGCTCAGAAGGGAAAGAAAACGAGACAGGCGAAGGGCTGATGCCGGGGAGAGTACAGCGGAGGTCCTGGGCATTACGATCGTCGTCGAGAGGCCTGTCATCTAAACAGCAAGCAGGCAAGGCAGACAGATGGGCAGCATGGGCGGATGTGAACGGACGGACGATCGTCGTCGAGAAATCCTACAATATGAACAGCGAGCAGGCGAAGGCAGACGGACGAACAGCATGGGCAGATGCGAACGGACGGACGGGCAGACGGACGGACGAGCAGACAGACAGCCGGGGGTGGTTGCGTGTGAAGAATTTTTATCCAGTGGCGCATCGAGGGAGAAAGCAAGAAACGAACTGGGAGGCCTCTTCTACAAGAACGAAGCGTCGATTAGTCTCAGATAGCGCGCACGACACGAAACAGTGCTTACTTGTTCAAACGCAGCGGCAGCCTCGTCCAGGAGTCTCGACACAAAGCCGATTCCTCCCTGGACACATTTCAAAGCTGCGCTCAGATGAACGAACACCGACCTGGACAACTACGGATCAGATTTTGCCCACGTTGACTCAGAACGTGATAAAACACACCCTTTCCCCAGTTCTGCTTGCGGCGCGTCCTCGACGACGCCTTGAAACTTGATATTGTCGCACAATCGCGCCCTGTGTTGATCCAGTCAAGTCCAATTGATGTGCCCGTCTGCCATGTGCCTGTGACCCGTCCAAGTTCTTGGGTCCTGACGGGCAGACGAGAGGATGAGAGGAATACTGAGAGCATGGCGTAGGGACTGATGCAGAGAGCTGCGACGCGTCCGGAGTTGAATAACGAATCGTTGCAAGACTGCGGATGTGAATGGCTGATGAACGGGCAGCGATGAGAAAGGTGTAGCACACTAAGAAAGAAAGCAAACTGACGATGATGATATTGCCTCGGAAGCTTGAGGCGGCGGATATGTTGCGTGACGTCGTGAGCAGGCTTGGTTGTCTACCACCGCGACGAAACAGTATGGGCGCACATACTATCCCATCACAGTTTTCGACTTCCGCACCACGCTCCGTCACTCCGCAGGCGTCGGCACTCGCATCGTTGACGAGGGATGGTCCATCCGTGATCTTGGTGGCTTGCGTGACTCGAGGCGGCGGGTAGAGTACGACCGCGTGACGTTGCGAGAAGTCTATCACTATGGCAAGGCAGTATGGGCGCACATACTACCCGTCACAGCTTTCGACATCCGTGCCAAGCTCCGTCACTTCGCCTGGTTGGAGAGGGTGAGTGGAGGCGGCGGCTAATGCGTGACGTCGCGAGGTTTGAGGCACTGGGTGGCAAGTTGAATTGGGGTCACGAGTAGGAGATGGATGCGAGCGGCGGGCGGGAGAGGCGGGAGAGCATGATGGTGTGATGGCTCGGGAAAGCGGGGAAGTGATGTGGACACCGGAAGCGGCGACGTTGTCTCGAAGGATGAATGAGGGTTGAATGAGACGACAAAGCAACGGGAGGATGGAGAGGATGGCACGAGACAGCAGGATGGAACACGAGAAAGCAGGATGGAGCCCGAGAAAGCAGGATGGAACGACGAGAAAGCAGGATGAAGCCCGAGAAAGCAGGATGGAACGACGAGAAAGCAGGATGGAATGACGAGAAAGCAGGATGGAACGACGAGAAAGCAGGATGGAACGACGAGAGTACGGGTAACGGGTCGCTGCCAGTGTGAAGAGCAGGATGAGAGGCGAGGAGAAGGACGGTGCGCGGCGGAAAGCAACCGGGCAAGGGAGGACGAGAGGTAGTAAGCGGGATGCGAAACGAGATCAGGATACGTAGAAGAGAGTGAAAGAGGGGAAATAGTAAGACGGAAAGCAGAGCTGGACGTAGAAAGGAGGCATGAAATAGATACTATGACGGTTTTTTCTTCTTTGTTTTTTGTTGTGTTTTTGTAAGTACGTATCACAATGACAAATCGAGGAGTGGATAAGAAATAGAAATAGAAATAGAAGAGAAAGGAGGGCGTGCGGATGTCGCGATAGGCCAGAATGACCGAACAGAGACTGGATGTGACCGGCGAGTCCGGGTTTATTGGAGATGCAGCCGCGCTCCGGGTGTTTCGTGCAGATCGTAGCAGGACAGATGTCGCGGAGTACCGGCGACTCGAGGGCGGCCGCGCAACAGATGTCAAAAGGGTTGTGGCTGCGAAGGAGTGTGCGAGAGATCGAAGAAAGACTTGCGCGCATATCGAGGCTTGCGTGCAGAAGATCCTTGCAGGTAGAGGCTGACATAGGAGGCTCGCGCGCGTCGAAGAGATCGAGGAAACAGAGATGACGTTCAGGATGCTCGGGGCCTGGGCAGCCGGCTCAGGGTGTGACCAGTTGCAGATGGACGCGAGTGATGAATGAGAGATGAATGAGAGCGAGACGTGAGGCGGGAGAGGCGGGGGAGTGGACGGGAGTGTGACGGCGTGATGGAACGGAGAAAGCAAGGAAATGATGTGAAATCGGAAGCGACGATGTGGAGAGGGACAACCGAGGTAAAATGAGGCGAGAGATATGACGGGCTGTACTGGACAAAAATCAATCCGCGAAGACGCGCACGCAAAGAGTATGCGTCAGTCCCGCCGTCTCACGCCTTATCCTGCCTTGTCATGCCTTGTCCCGACTTGTCCTGCCTTGTCCCGGAGTATCCTTGATGGTCATTAATTATCTATAGCTGTCCCCAGGGATATGTCTCCGTCACTGTGGACCATTGTATATCATAACATATCATGAGTGTTCCTCCGTGAACTGTGATGTGCACTCATGCTCATGGGTTGTCATGCTGAGCTGCAAACCCATGCTCTTCCATGGTCCTGGGCTGTCTCGAGTGAGCCTGCCATATCCCGGCAAATCATGAGCTGCTCATTATTTCAACATTCACTAAAATATGTGTGGTCAAGGTCACATTGGTGACCATTGACCGCCCTCGATGAGCCTTTAGGACAGCCCACGGACAGCCATGGTCACTCGTGGTAGGTAGTGACGACTCGGGACAGCCCGAGACGGGACGGTACAGGATATACAGTGGTCAGTCGGGCTCCTGGCATTGGCCTCAGTATCATTCTGTATCATCACCGGTCTTTCGGGATGCGTCATTATCATCCGGGGCGCGTCAGGATCATCCGGGATGCGTCAGGATCATCCAGGACGCGTCGAGATCATCGAGGACGGGCCGAGATAATGGGTGAGAGTTTGATTTCACGCGTGATCTCGAAAGAGCCGTGGCTATCCCGTGTAAGGCTCTCTCTCGCTCTGATTTTTGTCCAATAAAGCCCTTCATAGAGAGAGCAGATGGGAGGATGGTCAGAATGGACTGCGAGAGAGCAGGATGGAACGAGAGCAGGACGGAACGATGAGAGCAGAAGAGGTGCAGGGTGAATGTGAAGAGCACGATGAGGGAGGAGCGAGACTGTGCTTGGCAGAAAGCAACCGGGCAAAGCGGACGAGAGGAAGCGAGACGAGAGAGAGAAGTACGTAAGAAAGAGAAAGAAGAAGCGAGATAGCAAGAAGGAAAGGAGAGCTGGACGTAGAAAAGAGAAGAAACCACTACGATGACGGTATATTCTAGACTGTTTTTTTCTTTGTTTTGTTTTTCTTTGTAAGTACGAATCACGAACAAATCAAGGAGGGGAAAGAGAAAGAGAAAGGCATGGGAAATGGGGGCGTGCGAATGCGCGACGGTCCAGGATGACCGAACAGAGGGACTGGATGTGACCGGCGAGCCCGGGTTTGTTGGAGATCCAGCAGGGTTCCAGGTGGGTGTTCTGCAGGACAGTAGGATGTTGCAGAGTACGAAGATCGGAGGATGGCCGCGCAGAGATGTTAGCAGCTTGTGGGTGCGACCGTAGTTTGCGAGAGGAATCCTTCCGCGCAGATCGAGGAGGCTTGGGCGCGGATAAAGGAGGCTCGCCCGCAAGAATGAGATCGAGCAGACATAGATGGCGTTCCGAATGCGAGCAGCGTGGGTGAGACCGTAGTTTGCGAGAGGAATAATTGCGCGCAGATCGAGGAGGCTTGCGTACAAATTTGAGGAGGCTCGCGCGCGTCGAAGAGATCGAGAAGATAGGAACGGCATTCAGGATGCTCGAGGTCTTGGCAGCGCGGCAGACAAGATACAGACAAAGCAACTGTATAACGGGTGGAGTCAGCACCGCTCCATATGCATAGCCACTTAAGCGACGTACGATCTAGATGAGATAGTCGCATGGCGAGTACGCGGCGTTCGAAGAGATGGCCGCTCGAGGCCGCAGGCCTCTTCAGGCAGATCCGCGCAGCTAGGATGTTGCCCGAAGATTGACACAGTTCGCTATGTAGAGCAGGTAGGTAGTCGCTGGGACCGGAGATGCCGGACAGGTTCCTGAGGTCCCACGCATCGGAAGTGTTGACGCTTCAGTTCGTAGAGGACGCGGAGAGCTCAGTCTGTAGAGCATCTGCACGAACCAAAGAATTAGTTAAAACTGCACGCGGCAATGACAAGAGCGCAGTACTGACCGAAACTGGTTTGGGATGTGTGCAGACCGAGCCGGAGAGCAGCTAAGTTGTCCGGGCAAGCATGCAAGACTGAGCGTTCCGAGGCGCCGAACGAGAAGACTGGTAGGGTGGGCTGGCTGGCGACAGGTCGGAGACAACGCGCGCCGTAGACGTGTGGCGAAGTCTTGCGTAACGTTGCGAGCGGGCTTGGATGTCGCCCACCACGACGAGACAGTGTGTGCGCCCACACCATCCCGCCGCAGCGGTTGACACCCGTGCGATGCTCTGTCACATTGGCGCGGTCGACTTTGTGGCCGGTGAAGTCGAGTATATAGACTTGTCGAGGATAGGATGATTGGGAGAGTAGCCGAGACGCGAAAGTCGAGACGGCTAGGCCTAGATGGCGGCGAGTGCAGCGGCGAAGCTTGCCAGCAAGTCGAGCGCCGGAAGGCCGAGTGGAGGAGGTTGTCAGATAGATTGCGATGCGACGGTCCGGCGTTCGGAGCTTGAGGCAAGGACCTCGAGCAGAGAAGAGACCCGAACGAGACAGGCTAGGGTGGGTCGCCAGGCGGACAGGCGGCAAGTGCGGGCGTCAAAGACGGTATAGTACTGGAGGTAAAGTAAAAAAGAAAAAGAGAGAAAGAGAGAGATAATGGGCGTATCTGCGCGCGCGGGAGAAAAGGGAAAAGAAAAGAAAGAAACTAAGCTACGATGACGGTATTTGTTTTTTTTTCGGTTTTTTGGTGGTTTTCTTTTTTTTTGATTTATTTTTGATGGTTTTTGGTTTTGTTTTGGATCGCGTGGAGACAAATCGAGAAGAGAAGGAGATAAAGATACAGAGATAAAGATAGAAAAAGGAACAGAAAGACGAAAGAGGAACGCGGCGCGCAGAACGATAATGGATGTTGCCACCTCAGATGACGGTGTACGCGGAGCCTCCCTTGGGCGGCTCTGGTGCATGTACGATCCTAAAGAGAACACGAGCGTGGTGAGCGTGCGTTCTCAGACAGTGTAGACGAACATTACGCACAAGCTAGATCGTGTCTGCTTCTTGCGCGAGACGATCATCCAGTTGGGGGAATCGCCGTCACTGACGTTTGATGACACGGCTTTGTTATACGCGTGCTGGGACCGGGGAAACGAGAATGTTGCTGGCGCGCGGCGGTGGCGAGCGAGGTCCTGCAGGTCGGGCTCGGCGGCGGCGGCTTTCTTCGCCTTCTGCCTGTGCTTCTTCTCCCCCTTCATGGTCCTCCCGGCTGGCGATGTTGGCACCGGTGCGAGATCATCAGATGGGAAGACGCAGACTTCGCAGGGCGCCAGCGCGGGGTTTGCCTTGGCGATATCCTCGACCGTCGTCCAGATCATTTTGTCTAGGACCAGGCGGCCGGGATAGTTGTTTTTGATGACGCGGCAGAGGATTATCTGCGAGCAGAACCAATAAGTCGACCGCCCGCCGGATATCAAACAGCACTCGCACCTTTAGTCCGAGCTGGTCCATCACGTCACGGTCGAATGTGAACTCCACTATAGTCGTGTGTCAATATGGAGCCAACCTCCAATTAAATAGGCGAACTCACTCTGAGTGAACCGCATCGCCATGAGCAAGAACACAATCGCCACCGTTGCCTTCCAGATGAAGGTGGTAACGCAGGACACGACGAACTGGAAGCGGGATTGGTGCGTGATTTGCACGGTAGTTGCAGAATCCCCGAGGGCGTCCGCAGCCCGGGTTGACGTCGCGGGGCTCTTGAGCTCTACAAGAGCGACGGAGGTGGCGTGGAACTCGACCGTGACAGTCGGAGGCGAAGTTTGGGCTGTGAGACCGCTGGGTACGCGCTGGGTGCCCGCCGTGGATCCTAGCACCAGAGTAGCTGGTACGGCCGCATACGTGCACGTGGCGTGCACTCGCGTCGAGGGAGAGCCGGGGCCGAGCCCCATCGCGGGCGGGGGAGCTCCATCGCGGAGGGAGGCGACACACGCCTTGGCCCTCAGAAGCGACAGCGGGGTGCCGCCGACGGGAGTGACTGCAGGCGCGGTTGGTCGCGTGGCGGCAGGCCAGTCGCAGATCCCCGGAGGGATGACCGCGAGCTCGGTATTGCCCGCGTAGAGCACCAGCGCGGTGCTCTCCGCCCGCCAGGCGACAGGCACCCGGGTTTCCCATGGTTCGGGTGCAGCCACTACGGCGGTCGTGGTCGAAGTGCAAGCTGAAGGATGGTGACTGGTGGCGGGCATGAAGACCGCCAGGTCGGTGCTCGCGAAGCGCACCGCCAGGGCTCGCTCGCCGACCTGTGAAATCAGGGGACGGGGGTCTGATTCGGGAGAGTAGGGGAGCGGAGTTGAGAGGAGGGCCTTGCGTTCGAACAGCATTGAGAGAAGGGCGTCCAGGCCGCCACGCACGAGAGCGAGGTCGACCGCCGGGTGGACGACGGCGGCAGCGAAGAACACTGCCGAGACCACGCTGAAGACGTGGACGATGGAGTGCGCGAAGAAAATCATGTTTCTCGGGGGTTGGGCTGACTGCGGTGTTTGGTGCGCGTATGTTTGAGTGAAGGAGAGCTGGAGCAGGCGCACGCCGTGCGGCACTGGCGGCGGAACAAACACACACAAACAGTGCAGCGCGTCGCGTTGATCAGCACGTGATCTGGCCTTACATTCGGCATCCCCCGGCGGGCCACAGTGACACAGGCTCAGGGATTCCCTGCAAATCTGGTGAAAACACAAGTCAGCTACCAACATCTTCACCTGCACACAACTTGCGCACAGCTGCCTACAACTGCTTGTATCTCAACATGCATTCACCGAAGGCCACGGATGACAAAAAATACTATTGCGCTGAGACATCATCTCAGAGTCGAGCCGCGGATTGGACAAGCCTGGACACCCAGACTTTCCTGGACCAAATCACCTTTCTGTCAATCGCCAGCTCGTCACTCCTAGTAGTTCCCCCCTTGGAGCACATCCAATTCTAAACAGTGAGCGCATCCAATTCTAAACAGTTTGTACAGCTATGTACACCTTTCATAGACTAACCCACATGATCTTCAAGGACCGCAGACCGCGTAGCATAATACCTCCTCCATAGCCCAGCATCACTCCCCGAGCTTCAGACAACTGTTACACCGCTAACACAGCAGCTGTACCATTCCCACGGGCGACATTATCCGCCTTCGCGATAAGTCAATATTCGAGCGCAGTGACGTCGGAAGACTCGCGTTTCTCGGCTGCTTCACGCTCACGCGTCTGAGGGCGCGGGGCACCGCCGGAGAGTGTGCGGTCCTCTACACGTGCGTGCATGTCACGGTCGGCTTTCGCGGCTTCGATGAGGTGGGTCCCGCGGCGCTGGAGGCGCGCAACGTCGCCCGTGGGTGGCACCGGCACGGCGCCGGCGAGGGCGATGACAGAGAGGATGAGAATGAGAATGGCGCGCATGTGAGTGCGACGATGGTGGACAGGGGATACTAATAAAGGCATCAGTGAGTAGGTTTCTCTTTTATGTGCGGAGGAAGAGCGCCGGTCACGCGCACGGTCGGCGTACAGACGTGAGATTCAAAGCTCAAAACTATTTATATCACAGATTTGCCTAGCATAGGCTATATCGCGACGGGCAGGAAGCTATTGGTGTCAAACGCCCATCACTCAGATATACAGGCTCATCTTGTACCGCAACAGCTCCACCAGAAGCCCTCATCCTATCAACTGTTCGTGCACTTTAGTCCGTATACACGCGCGATATAGCTAACCTATATCGACTATGTAACAGCCTCCCAATCGTCCCTCAAACACTACTGACTATTACTGACTGCCGCTACGTGAAGCAACCTCCACAGGTCCTATAACACATCGTCTCACTAAGTGAAACCCTGAGCTCCTACAACTCTCCTATGCGTCCGCCCGTGCGACATGGTCTGGCTTAAAAAGCAGCCCATACTGGATCGCAGTAGCGCGCTTCCCGTCCTCGAACGAGTCGCGCTTTGCGAATGTGAGGGAGGCGCGGCGCTTGCCCGACGGCGGAGGGCGCATCGTGGTTCCGCCTGGGGAATCCTGCGGGCCTGGGCCTGGGGCAGTACCGGGGAGCCCACGGTGATCTAGACGTGCTCCTACTCCCACGGCACGGTCGGCTTTCGCAGCGTCGACGTGGACGCCTCTGCGCTGCAGGCGTGCGACGTCGCTCGTGGGTGATACCGGCAAGGCACCGGCAGCGAGGGCAAGGCAGAGGATGAGGCTGGCGCGCATATGCATGAGTCTTGATGGAAAGAACCAGAAAAGGCGAGTAAGATTCAGTGAGTGTCGCCTCATTTATACGCGGGGAGAAGAGCGGCGGTCACGCGCTCGGGTGAACATAATTTCTGACATCCGAAGCAGAGAGTTATTCATCCAGGTACGCAGCTCATGATGTTCGTCATTCGCGGCAGGTCCTGGCGCGTCGCGGCCTTTACTCCTTTCTTTCTCCTGCTGTTTTGCCACAAATGCCCCAAAGTCAGTGCCGTACGTACACCTCCATATGATCATTATGCCCAGACCAACCCATGTCAAAACAGACCTCGGTGGTCCTTCACACCGCAGCCCGCCTAGCCTGACATGAAGTACAACCCTCAAATGCGCCGCATGCTCATTTATGTAGGTTAGTCACAGCACCATCGTTTCCTCGAGCTTCCACCAACCACTGGGTCCGGACGTGGGTGATCCGGTGCGCCCGCGTTAATCTAGACGCCACGGTACGCTCGAACCTTCACTAGTGTCAAGACATACCCTGGTACACAAAGTCGTCGGTACTAAGAGGTAGGTTGCTCGTGATTTGGAAGAGCGGCAGTCACGCGCACGGTCGGCGCAACGACGTGAGATTCGAATTTCACCTTTTGTATCCTATTTATTTCACAGCTTTGCCAGAATGAGCTATATTGCATTCTCCCAACGTCGTGAAGCGGCCGGCCCAATATTGCGACTCGCCCAACGATAAAGTGACCCAGTGACCGTTTCGTCTTCCCGGCCTTGACGACAGCAGTGGTGTATCATAAATCTTGGTACTGGAAGCATTGACGGGGAACCGAACCATCAATGTCTTATGTCTATCGTCAGTTTCGTCTCATCTCCCAATCCCCCGTGGAACGTACTCGAATATGAACAGTTCGGGCAAATACGTACACCCTTTTCATACATAGACTAACATGCATGATCTTCAGGGACCGCGTACCGCGTAGCAAAATACAGTTATCATTCCCCCGACTTTCAACAACCGCTACACCGGTGTAACCATCACCCCAGCCCGCATCATTCGCCTTCGCGATAAGCCCATATTCAATCGCAGTGGCGCGTTTGTCCTCGTCGAACGATTCGCCTTTCGCGAGCGCATACTCAATAGATTTCGCGCGTTCGCCTGCTGCGCGCTCACGTGCGTCCACGGCACGGTCGGCTTTCGCGGCGTCGATGATGTGTGTCCCGCGGCGCTGGAGGCGCGCGACGTCGCCCGTGGGTGGTACCGGCACAGCGCCGGCGAGAGCGATGGCAGAGAGGATGACGATGGCGCGCATGTGGCTCCGGATGTGAATGGCAGAGAATGGAGATAAGAGGCTTCAATGGTAGGTCTCTCGTTTATATGGACTCGGAGGAAGCGCGGCAGTCACGCGCCATAAACGCTGACATTCGAAGCACAGAGTTTATTGATCTGGCAGGTACGCAGGTCGCGGGTCGCGCGGTCTTGTCGCACTCCGGAAGCTCTTCCTGCCTCTGACAGTGACAGTATCCATACTGCCTTTTGTTTCTCTTTTTTGGCCACAAATGCCGAACCGTCTGTGCATGTACGTACATACACGCTCCATATACTTCAACTCATCCCTTTCTAAACTCCCAGTCCTCCTTCAAACGTCGCGCGAGCTGCCCAGCCAACCTGAAGTCCCCCAAGTCGTCCACATAGGTCAGTCACAGCACACTATCGATTCCTCGAGCTTCAACAACCCTCGCCCCCCAGTGTTCCTAGTATGCATCCTCCCGTGTGTCCCGTGTGACTTGTTCTGGCACCCCGTATTCGATCGCAGTAACGCGTTCATTCTGGTTCGCGAGCGAATCGCCCCTCGCGAGCCGCTCGCCCGACGCGCGCGAAGGGCGCGCATCGCTCCCGCTTACGCTGTTCGGACGTGGAAAGTTTGGGATCCCGCGGCGCTCGCCCAAAGCGCGCGGAGCGCGGGATTGGTTCCGCCTACGGTGTCCGGACGTGGGGCGCCGCCTGTGCGCCCGCGGTCATCTAGACGTGCGTCCACGGCGCGCTCGGCTTGCGCAGTGTGGACGCCACGGCGCTGGAGGCGTGCAACGTCGCTCGTGGGTGGTACCGGGCACGGCGCCGGCGGCGAGAGCGAGGGCGAGGGCGCAGAGTAAGCCCTCACGCGCATTGGTATGAGTGTTGATGGGAAGAAGCAGAAAGGTGAATAAATTCGGTGAGTGCCGCCTCGTTTATACGCAGGTGGAAGAGCGGCGATCACGCGTGCAGTTGCACATATACGCTGACATTAGAAGCAGAGAGTTATTTAGCCAGGTACGCATCTCCGTGTTCGTCAATCGCGGCAGGTCCTGGCGGGTCGCGGCCTTGTCGCCTGGTACCTGTCAAAGATAGCTGGCCCCGCCGAGATGTATGCCCCGACGGCAGCGCAGCTGGCACGAGGGCAGTGGTCCCATTTTTACTAGCCCAAATTTAACTGTTGCCCTTACATACCGTGTTAACTTCGTATTCTACGTTGCTCTGGTCTTGGTACACACTATGTACCACGCCAGTTGAGAAATTGAGGCACACGTTCACCAAAGTTATTTCATGCGAACTCTGCGTCCATACAATCCATCGCGTCCATATAACATAAGTGAGTGTCCGTCATCGCCGCACGGCGGACAGCGCTCGCTGCTTGGCAAAGCCGTTTATTTGCGTAAGAAGCTAGGAACTTGAAGCGGGCCGGGAAAGTACTCCCAGCGCGGATTATATTCCGGTTGTTGGTGGGTGGGGGGACGACTGGCCGGGTCAGCTGGACCCGAGTCCACCATCCCCGACGTGTGGGCCAGGAATTCTTCGATCCGATAGCGAAGCCTCCACTCCGCTTCGCGGGGGGCGCCTTCGCGACACAGGCCCCATGCCTTCCCGGGCTTGCGCTGACTATTGCGCCCCGCGAGCCATGCCTTCATCGTTGAGCGCAAGGTCAGGGCATTGTCGACGCACGGGCAACTTTCTCCCGGTACCGGCTGCCTGAGATATTTATTGAATTTAGGAATGAATGTGTCCTCGCACGCGATTCTAGAGTAATGATGATGAGTGCGTGCGCCGCACGCAATAAATAGATTGCCTACCTGTCTTTTTCCAGATCCTTCAAAAGTGAATTGCTCAAAACACGCACGGCAATGCTGTGGTTCGGCGTGTCTTGGTGCTGAACGCGATCAACGGGTGGTGGGAATGCACCGACATAGGATCGTGACATATTGACCGTTCGAGTTGGATGCGTGGGGGAGACGAGGTGAGAGTTGGAGGACAAAGGCGACTTGCTAAGGTGACAGAGAGCTTGAAAAGAGGAGCTGCTTTTATAGGTTATCATGAGCTGCTTTGCTTGGTCGAGCGAGGGTGAGTTGCCCATTGATCACCAGGGACGCGGCAAAGCGGGCAGCCACCGGCATCGCGGGTGGTTGGTTGCAGATGCTCGGCCATCACAGCGATGGTCTGCAGGGGCAGGCAAAGCGGGCCAGGACAAGGACAATGAGCGTTGCTGTGCCAAAGCTGGCTGCCTCCGAGTCTTGGATATTGTCACAGAGCCGGCGCACAAAGCCAAGGGACATACGACACCCGAGCAGTCGTATTGACCAGTGAGAGTAATGAACAGTCCTAGTCGCCGGTGCAGCTGCAAGTTGGAACGAGAGTCAACGTTGTTCGGACCGAGGTCCGGCGGCGCGTCCGCTTGGGCACGTGATTGTGGTCTGAGCTCGTAGTTGAAGCTCCGACGCGTGGACGCGTCGAGCGCGCGCCTCCTCCGACTCCTCCGCCATATCCTAGCACTTGTTTCTGCAGAGTCAGTCTGACTCGATCGCGTCCTTAATTCCCTGCTATGTGGGTAGTGACTGGCCCGTTCGACGGTGCCGCCGCAAATGACGTCTCTCACCAAGGTTCGTCCGCACGCGGTAACTCGCCTCGACATCGCACTAATGCACCCCAGTCGGCAAACTCTTGAAGAGCGGAAAGCAGTACAGGATTGGACGGAGGGAGTGCGACATTCTTGTGAACCATAAAAAGGTTTCCGCAGAACACTGCCTGCTTGTCGTCGGCGGCTTCACTCCGGACGATGTCGTGCGTCTCTCCCTTCTCTGAACCACATGCGTGACTCACTATGCACCAGGCCGACCCTGAGGCTATTCCCCGATTGGAGGTCACGAACTGCAAGAAACCCATGCATTTTCATCGCGACGGACTCAAGCAGCTCATCAACTCTCACACGCCTCACATCCTCGAAGACGGCGATGTTCTCGACATCATTGGCGACGTTCCATTAAAGTCAGTACTCCGCTCAGGATTGCATATTCTCATTCAAGCTTGTGCGCACAGATTCCGCTGGCAGAGGATCTGCTGCTACGAGACCTCTGGCCGTGGCCGGACGCCCGTGTCCATCGACGGATGTGCTGCCCTCGGTATTAATGTCGTCCGTGCGCACCATCCCAACACAACGCACCATGTCATCTCATCCTACTCCCTCACCCCCGCCATCGCCGCTTCCCTCCTCACTGCAACTCATTTTGTCAAACCCGACTGGCTGCAGAAGGTTCTGCATCTGGGCATGCTCGAGAAGGACGAGCTCGGCGCACTAGAAACAAAGTGTGATCTCCCACCGGAGACAAAGCATCGCCCTGGTTTTTCCGCTGCTCTCGCACCCGCGCTGAAGACTTTCGCGACATGGGAACCCAATGAGGCGCGGTTGAACATGCTGCGCGGGTGCCGATTCCTGTTCGTCGGAGAGAAGGGCCGCGAGATCAGTGCAGAGTATCAGACCTTGCTCACGCGCGGGAGTGCTGACTATGAGGCTTTCACGGTCACTGCTGGTGTAGCCAGGTGGCGGAAACTGTTGGCTAAAGGACAGGCCTGGGCTCAGAACAAGAAGGGCAAGCTAGTGTTGGTCGCCGACGACGAGACCATGGCCGCAGCTGTCGGTGCAACCGAATGGGAGGAGATCGATCAGGAGGCAAAGAGGTCTGCCCTGGTTACACCTCCCGCTGCCCTTGACTGACTCTCCTTGCTGCGGCAGCTTGAAACTGCAGTTTATTCTGCCTGAAAACATCCTTCAAGCCATCGCGCACATAGACACGTTCTACTTAGATTCTCCCCCTCTCATGCAGAGTGAGTCTATCGTATTGTGGAATCTGTTCGCTCTTTAACGCGAGCTCTAGCTGCAAACTCTAGCAAGCTGCCTAGCTTCGCCCCCAATACACATCCAGAGGAGCCCACAATCCCTCCGGAACTCCCAGCACCAATGGCCATTGACCCCGTCCCTGCCCCCTCGCGCGTCACAAGAGCCAGCTCCCGCGCGCCATCCGAGCCTCCTGCCCCCGGACCAACCTCCAAAATGGACGAAACCGCAGATGCACCCCGTCCTGCCAGGCGGGTAAGAGCTTGCACGCTGGCTGTAACGTCTTTTTGACTCCACCCACAGCCGCCGCCACGGAGAGCTGCAGGCCGTGCTCGGAACCATGCTGAACTGCTCGGACTCGACGACTCAATCATAGACGACGAACCGACACCGAGCACGTCGAAGTCTGTGACGCCAGCCCCTGTGCAGCCGACCCCGCTTCCAAAGCCTCCCGTATGTGTTTGCTTTTTCTCCGCCCTCCACAAACATTCTAATGGTCTTACTAGTCGATAGGGTCCATGACACAATCCCGAAGTGCCCGTCCGCCCCGACGCCGCGCCCCAGGCTCCTCTACGAACATCAACGCGCTCATCGGCCTCGACGACGACACTGCAGACACCAAGGTGGACACGCAGCTCAATAAATACAAGGCGCTTTTCGAAGCAAGCGATCCCGACCGTGTCACAGAGAGCCAGCTTGCGCCGACGGCCACACAAACGCAGACGCAAACAGGCACCGGCTCTGGGACGACGGGCACGATATACCATGCCCTAGAGAAGGTGGCAGAGGAGGAGGAGGAGGAGACACAGGCGGGGAGGGCGCCGGGCAGCCAGCGCGGGACGAAGCGGAAGGTGTCTGGTGAGGCTGAGATGCAGGAGATGCTCGCTGACCCCGACGCCGATATGCCGGACGATGTGCCAACGCCGGCCCCGGTCAAGCGACGCGCTGTCGAGGGCGTCAACGCCGTCAAGCCCACGTCGACGGCTTCGCAGAGCGCCACTGCCACCGGCACGCAAGCTCCTCACAAGCTCCCGACGTTCACAAAGCCTGCATCGACCGACGCCGCGAAGAAGACCGGCGCGAAGCCCGGTGAGCCGGACAAGGACGAGCAGTTCCTCAAGGCGTGCACCGCCCGCGGCAAGAAGAAAAAGGCCGACGAGCTTGATAAGGAGTTTAATGCATTACGCATCTCGAAGCCGGAGCTCCAGGAGGCGTCGCGAGAGGACTGGGTCGCGGTGCTGCATGACTTTGGCAACACAGACGTCCGCGGAAATTTCATGCAGATCGTGGAGATAGACATTGATACGAGCGTGGAGCCGGTGAGCAGGGTGCGCACGGGAGGCCGGCAGGAGTGGATCGGTAAACCAGACTACAAGAAGTTTAAGAAGGTGAGTAAGCGCCCTGCGGTTTTCAACGGCAACCTGAGCCTATTTGTTTGTAGCAAAAGGTGTCCGAGAGGCGCCCCGTCGTCGAGCTTGTCGTGAGCGAGGAAAATGATTACGACATTGGCACAGGTATGTGGGACCCCCCAGAGCTTGCATATGAACATGGCCTCTGACCTGCAACCAGCGTATACAGGATGGCGGACCACACAGGCACCACGCAACCAGGACATCGTCGAGAGCGTCCCTGCGCGCGCGAAAACGCAGACGCAGCGCAAAGGCAAGGCTCGCGCGTTCGTCGCCAGCGACAGCTCCGGGGACGAGGAGGCACCTGCGCCGCCTGCCCGCAAATCCAAAGCCAAAGCCAAAGTCACGCCTGCGCCTGCATCGAGTTCGCGCAGCAGGAGCGCGTCGCACGCATCGTCCCGGGCGCCAGCTGCGCTGTTTCTCTCGGACGAAGAGGACGAGGGCGGTGGCGTTAAGGGGCGGCTCGCAGGCCTCGCGGAGGCGGAGGAGTTAGAGATGGCCGACGACCCCGACGCAGAGGAGTACGGTGCCCCGACGACACTAACGATGGGAACGAACGCAACGCAGAGAGAGACGCAGGAGACGGCGCCGCGGGCGGTGCGCAGGACGGCGGTGAAGCGTAAGGCGCGGGCTGTGGAGGATGGCGATTCGGACGATGGGGCGTTCAAGGGTTTCCGGAACAAGAAGAAGGGGCGGCTTGCCAGCTGAATGTCGAGGGTGCCTCTTGGTTGGATCGTTATTGCTGGTTCGTATTGGATGATCGCATCAATTTTTGGTTGCATTTGGGCTCGATGGTGCGTGTCACTATACAGAACCGCATGCCGTCCGTTCGTGGCGCCGGATTTCTCCCTGGCCTGGTAGGCTGTCCGGGCCGGCGGATGCCACTTTCCCCCAGCACTGGACGTCTTAGCCTGACCGTGATCATTGTTTGGTGCCAATAGTGGTGCATTCTGGCGAGATCATCTCACTTCTCTACTTTTTACTGGTATCTTTGGGTTGCGTGAGTACGTTGCGCGTTCAGGCAAGTTGACCTTTTGACGATGTTCTTAAGCCCGGCTTCCTACGACGATTGGCTCACGATTTGCCCACTAGGCTGTCAATAGCAGGCGGCGCGCGTTTGTAAAGGGTCGAGGAGGGCCTGCTTCGCGTGCAGGAGCTGATGGAGGACGTGCGCCAGATGCCAGTGACGCGCCTGAAGGACACGATGAAGGAGCTGCAGGAGCGTCAGGCGAGGATTGAGGGTTGCTCCTGAGGCTCATGCGGGGGATGAGGAAAAATTATTCGGGTCCGTCGCGGCATGATACGTTCTGATTTTGCTACTTGCTTGCTCGATCGTGGCCTCGGGAGTTGTGGATAACGTGAGTGCATGGTCTTTGCGAATGTTACGGTGTGAAGCTTACGAACCCTTGTCGAACTCCTTTCTCTCCAGAGCATACACTGCTCTCTATTCAGAACTCAAGCATACTTGCGTCGTCATTCACTCATCTGGGTTTCCTCTCGAAGAGCTTCAGTAACCCGAGCAGGTCGTCTGAAGCCCTCGAGCCTGTTCCAGCGCTTCCAGCGCCTACTTCCATTCGACCATTTATTCCTCGCCCAAACCCGTACGGCCTTGGGGCTCATTAATGCTCTTGGCCTCCCCCAAGCAGGACTTACAATCTCTCCGTACGTCTGGACGAACTCTCGCGCGAGCTTGACCGTGTTTTTTGGTGGTGTGTTATGGCATCGTCTGGTCGGGAGACAAAATGGCTCCGTTCTGACATGCGAGCAAGGTGCAGGGGCGCGCATGGCTGATTATTTTCGAAATGACTTCCTCAACTTTAAAAGGAGCGCCAGTCAGGCTCAGAACAAATTGCAAGAGAGTCCCTCCTCCCTCGCACCTGCAAACACAACGCCTCCTGGAGTCGAAGCGTGTCCCTCAAGCTGAGACTTTCCTGTGAGTGGCATCCCAAATCGCAGCCGATCACCGCTGAGCTCCCCTTCGTGACTTGCGCTATCATCGTGGTCTCTAACAGTATACGCTTGCATATTTTTCTCCTCGGCACACTCCGTAGCATTCTGAACGCCGACATGGCAACTCTTACAAATGGTGGCATTGTGAGTACAACTTGATTGCACACGTGGTAAAATTATGGCTGAGTGCCTCGGGCGTCAGGACTCGCCCGACCCCAATGCCCTTACTCTAGCATCCATCGGGATTTCGCCGGCAGAGCTCGAGGAGTTCTTGGGTCACCTGAAAGCCGTGTTCATAATGCCCTTTATGTGGCCCTTGAAGACATTCTTGTCCTGTGCTTTGCACTTTGTGATCACTTTCTTCGTACGTTTTACCTACCTGCCTTCATACCACTGCTCCTGCTGACCCACCCTTTGGCATTCCGCCGGCATTCAAGATTGACCTCAAGGAGTACTTGGGTCACCTGAAAGCCGTGTTCATGATGCCCTATATGTGGCTCCTCAGGGAATACTGGTCCGTCGCTGTGCGCCTCACAAAGGGTTTCTTCGTACGTTTCACCTGCCTTCATACAAACACTGCTCCTGACGCTGCGGCAGCTCCCTGCCGTCATACACTTCCTCATCTTCTACGATGGCAAGCTCAGGAAGGCGTACCCCGAGCTCCCGTCGCTCTTGGACAAGCTCTTTGCGCTCATGCCAAAGCTCCCCGCTAGTCTCGCCAGCTTCATCAACGGCTTCATCATGACCCTTCCAACCCCCGAATTAAGTCAATTGATGCAATTGGCGATGGGGCAGGACGCTGCCAACACAGACGTCGCCGAAGGTGGGCCGGGCGGGCCGGGCGCTGCCGCCGACGCCGCAGCGCCTCCAGCAAGCCAGGCTCCGGAGGCTGCAGGAAGTCAAGCGGCGGGCGACGCTAAGAAGCAAGCTGGCAACGTCGCAGCTGAAGAGATTCAGGCTGCGGGAGATACTGTCAAGGAAGCTGGCGGTGAAGCGCAGGACGTCGGTGCGAACGGCCTCAATGGGCTGCCGGTGCCAGATCTCTGAGTCAAGGCATTCAGGGTCTCATGGTACGCGTTACCTTGCATTACGCCTGGTTATTTCATTCATCGATGTTGCTTGCACCCTTTCAGATCAACGAAAGCGCGTTGAGTTGAGAGTGTGATGTAGTGGTTGGTGGAATATTCAATAGCGCCTCTTGTGGTGTCAGTCTTGGACTCAGTCAGTAATCTTGGAAATGGTCGCGATGTCTTCTGCGTACTTGAATATAGATTTGCGTATATGCACGCATCACTTACGCCTCTGTGAGATACGGCCAAGGTAGAATCAACTACTGCAAGTAATAGCGTGCACACTGTCACCATCGTCACAGGCTCGAAATCATCGATATCTGTCAGAGTGTCATGCTCATGGCAAACCGGACATATAATACATGTTGATCGTGCATTACCCGCGCCAAGCCACCTACTGCGTCTGCGCCCCATAACCCCGGATGCCCTCCGCAAACGACCACTCCGTCTCAAGCTTGAGCGACGGCGAGATAGTGGGGCCAGCCGCGGAGATCGTGGCGATCTGGTACTGGTTAATGCTGCGCGCGTCGCGGTAGAACAGCACGCGCAGACAGTCCTCCATGATCTTGCGCGCCTGCTCCTCCGTGAGCACGTCCTCGCGGCCCTCGACGGCTTTGCGCAGCAGCGGCTGCGCGATGTACGCGCCGTAGCCCGTCGCGAGCGTCGACGCCGTGTATGTCACGCCCAGCAAGTCAACGAACGCTAGGAACCTGGCCGCGCGGACAGTCAGACTGCAAGTTAGGATGACGATGGATGAAGGGACGCACCGTTTGCCGTCCTTGAAGCCGCCGACGAGCACTGAGTTCCAGAGGGGATCCATCTTCGAGCGGCGTGCGTAGAAGACTTGAGAGAGGTACTCGTGGATCTCTTTGGGGCCGAGCTGGTGCCCGTCCTGCGCGGTGACCTCCTCCTCGATGATGAGGTCGTCGAGGACGTGTTGCAGGTACTGGAAGTCGGACATGTCGCCAGACGCGCCGAGGATGGTGTAGTCACCAACGGCCTGGAGACGTTGCACGCCCTTGAAGCGCGCGAGCGAGCCGTACGATGCTGCGGCAGGCGTAAGACGGACAGATCGGGGGAAGAGCGATGGTCTACGCACCGAGGTTGTCTGCGGCCAGCATGATCCCGTCCTTGTACGTCAGCGCGAGCACGCTCGTCCCTGTGACGATGGGCTGTCTGATGGCAATCAGGGTTGTGCACCAGACTGGAAGAGCCGTGAAACTCACTGCGTGTGTTGTAAGGGATCCACGCTTGGTTGGGCCTGGGGCCGGGTGTGTAGCGGGTAGGTGCCATGTGCATCGAACGTGTTATATGCCTGAGGAGAATCTGTCAGGGGGGGCTATGTACTTGTAATTTGAGGGCTTACGGGGCGGCCCCAGTTTGTCGGGAAGTGGTCCATGGTTGTGGTGGGATGCAGAGGACTTACGCGTGCTCGCAGGCGACGCGTATCCCCAGCGCTTAGGTAAGCCATTCGTCGAGCTGTTACTCTTAGGAGGGTTGTCCTGCCGCGGCGCCCATGAACACACTGTAAGGCATGAGTTATGGCGAATAACGTCAAATCATCAGTCTCCCCCCACCACCACGAATTACGCTCATGACACTCGACCAACTCTTACACGGTTGCGATACGACTCCAAGCTTGAGGACTTCTGGACGGTTTGAACAGCGAGGATGCCAACATCTATGGCCTACGGCCCTACGATCACTGATTAGAGCGACAGGCTCTAGCACCACAGCTTACTACCGACGAAAGTTTCCCAATTCTACTCTCGCTGCTCTATAAATTCTTGTCAGACCTTAAATTTCTAGCCTGTTTCCTGCAGCCTTTTTTCTTCAGCTTCGACGACTCGGACATGCTAAGCAACATCCCACGGAATGTACACATCCTCTGACTAGCCCAAATTGCCTGTGTGCTTGTGGTTCGTCCACCATCTTCCAAAACGCTTTATGCCCCCTCTCCATGCGCCGATCAGGTGCTTTGGCCCACTGAAGGCGGAGCGTTTGCGGAGCGTCCAATGATGATACAGATGCTTGGATCCAGCTCCGGAACGTCTTCTCCAAGCCCGGATCGCCCACTCAGAGCACATACCGTTTTACTCTCCATGCAGATAAGTGTTCTCCTACTTTTCGATGATGATCTCTGCTAATTGCACAATACCCCAAGCGGCCGCAGCCTCTACCGCTGTGCCTAACTAATTTGTACCCCCAGTCGACGGCCGGCCTTCAATCTCCCGGCGGACCTGTCATCCACGATATATATCTGCATGGACGCCTTGTGCACGCCCGGCGCGAACAGGTACATTGTGCCTGGTTGATGTGGTCCCCGACAACATAGTGCTCGTCGGCGGCGGGCGGAGCGGCGAGCTCGCGCGCCTCTTCGCGTTCTTGAAGGGGTACGCGCCGCTGTCGGTGCTCGGCGTCTGGCTTGTGCACGGCGCGAAACACTTCGGACTTCCGGGGTCGCGCGCTGTTCGGGTCCACACTACTTAGTGGAGAGGGCGGGCGCCCCGGCGGCTGCTGGGATTTCCGAGGAGCATCGGGGTCGGCGGGAAGGAGAGGCGGTGCGGAAGACGATCCCCGGGAGCGGTGGTGTAGTTGGGGGTGAGACGCCGGTAGAGAGCCCAACAGGATGCTCCATTCATGGTGATCACCTGTTTCATCACTCTGTTTCACGCGCGCAGGACGGACCAAGTAGCCTTTACTTACATTTGTAGTCTGTGATCAATGTCAACTGTTTGTTGTCGTTGTACACTCAAGAAAGAGGCTTCCAGTCCTGTCCACTAGCGTATCGTAAACAGACGTCGTACTCGACGGGGTATTAAACGGAACTACGGATATGAGTACAATTTTGTCGTGACGGCCTAGCGTGAAGGACTATTAGTTGCAGGCACGCTACCGTAAACCATTAAACGGGCAGTAATGCTATCAGAGATGGGCGTATATCGAGTAGAAAAGCAGCAGCAGCAGCACTAGTATCCACGGATCACGAACTGGAGTTTATGCGGAATGCGGGACCGCCCTCGAGGCACTCGTGGTACGGCGGCGGGAGGTCGTGCACAATGGACGCGCGGTCGTGGTGCTGCACGAGCACGTCGTGCGGGCGGATGTGCATGAGCGAGCGCGCGCGCGCGAGCGTCGAGTTGCCACGTGGGCGCCGCACGTCGCCGGCGGAGCGCGCGGGGCGCAGCGGCCGCGTAGGCCACTGGCGCTGCGCCTCAGCGGCCTTCTGCGCGCGCGGCGTCGCCGGCGGTGTCGGCAGCGGGCGCAGCGGCGTCGTCGGCGTGGCGGCGAACGGCGCGTGGTACTGCGTGTCCGTGGCGAGCCGCAGCGGCGCGCCCGTGGCGAACGGCGCGGGGCAGGAGGAAGAGGAGGGGGAGGTGGGCGTGGGCGTGTAGCGCGCGCGGTAGCTGCTGGGCGGGGGCAGGGCGCGCCGCGACGTTGAGGGCGACGGCGCGGGGACGTACGGCACGATCTCCGGGTTCTGCGCGAAGGTGATGCTGCGCGCGGGGCTCGCAGGGCGGTTCGCGGGGGAGATGTCGAGCACGGAGGGCGCGTAGTCGGGGTTGGGCGCGAACGCGAGGCTCGTGGGCCGGTTCGCGGGCGAGATGTCGAGCACGCGCGACATCGCGCGTGGTGCGGGCTTGAAGGGCGAGTCAGGGCCGTGCGCCCATGCGCCCGCGTCGGTGTCGGTGAGGTCGATGGTGAGCGATGGGTGGTTCTTGACGACCTCGACGGGGACCTTAGATGTGAGGCTGCCGACGAGCGTGCTCTCGGCCCAGGAGCGCGGCGCGAGATCGCGGTCGTGCCTCTCGCTGTGGGCGAGGCGGCCGTTGCGGCGGCGGAGGAAGAAGTAGAGCGAGTAGAGGCCCGCAGTGAGGACGAGCACGGCGACGCCGAGGCAGGCGCCAACGACGAGGGCGACGCGGCTGTGCGAGGGGTTAGTGGGCATGGTGTCGATGTCGCTGGACTGCGGGGCGGCGGCAGGGGAGGTGGGCGACGACGACGCGGGGCATTGGGAGGCGGGTGGGCCGGTGACGGTGCTTATGAGCAGGGACTGGGCGGTCCAGTGGCCCGCGCTGTCATACGGGCGCTGTGAGGAAAGCTAGGCTAAATAGGCAAGCGAATAGTACTCACGCGTCGCTCACGGAAACTGCACGCGCAAATCGGACGGTCAGCGCCTGCGAGTCTTCGCCGGAGTGGACCCACATACCGAGGAACGAGTCACCGCTGGGCGCCGCCGGGTTGACGTACGCGAGCGCGTCGTCGCCCGGGCCTAGCGTCGTGTTGGTCACCGTGCCAGCGCCGGGCGCGACGACGGAGACAGTGTAGGGGGGTACGCCGCCGTGCATGGTGAGCCCCAGCGGCTGACAGGCCCCGAGATCGCGGGTGACATTTGCTGCGATCGCCGGGGCTGATGCGGGGACGGGGGGCAGACACGCTGCAGAGTCGCCATCTGCCCGCGCGGCATTAGGACATATGAAGTGACGTGGGTACTTAGGCGCGGGATCGATCTCACCTGCGACTGTCCATGTCTGGTTCGCCACGCCGCCGCTGTGCCCGGCGGAGTCGACGACGCCGAGCAGGAGCTCAGAGCCTGGCCAGCCGGCGTCAGACGCAGGCTGCGGGCGCGCCGCGGAGAGAAGACGCACCTGCGGGGAGATTAACTTGCCAGCGCAGGGCGGCGCCGTCCGCGAGCATCGGGCTGACGGTCGTGCTGCCTGCGAGCGCGTACGCCACGAGGTAGAACGGCGGTTGCGCATCGGATGCCTCCACCGAGAATTGCGCGCTCTGGCACTGCACCAGGCTCGCCTGCAGCTGGATCAGCACATCGCGCGTTATCGCGCTGGATCCGCAGGGCACTGACATTGATGGCGAGGGACCACTGAAACGCAGCAGCGGTCTGGATAAGAACGAGAAGGAAAAGGAGGGGAAGGAGCATGGGAGCAAAGTACGCAACCATGGGCCGGAGGTGGGCGGGGTGAAGGGGGAAGACCGAAAGCCTGAGCGGGCGTGGCAGCGACGAGTGATATAGGACTGGGAGGGCCCAGGGGTTCTTGAGATGGTGCCTTGTGGAAACAGCGCGCATCTGACGCTCAGGGCTGGAGGAGATATGAGGGAACCTCGGTGGGAAGGCAAAGGGGAGTTCTTCGGGACGCCGAGTCGTGCAGCTGCGATAGGTGGCTGAGAGGCCATGGCGGCTGCACTGCGGACAGACGTCCTGTGACCACGCCTTAGATCCCCGGTGTGTCTTCGTCGTCGACGGCCGTGGCAGAGGCTGTTTGAGAGGCCACGCGCACCGTCTTCGCGTCTTCCCCACTGCCAGCTTGCCTAAGACGGCAGCGCGCGCGAGGACATCGCGGAGCGCTGATGTCTCTGAGGATAGGTGCACTATGCATATGTGCATAGCTACCTGCCAGCACGCCGATTGGCCCCCGCCAGCGCTCGTCGTCGTCGCCTCTCGCGCGCTGCTGGCCGGGGCTTCGTTTGTGGCGGGCGAGCCGCATGGCATCACGGACGAGGAACATAGCAGGGGATATTAGGATGCTGACACGGGCCTGGCAAAGACATCAATTGACTCCCTCGCAGGGGACACATTGAAACGCACCGGCCTATCAGCACCTCGGCCGTCAGCGACTGGGCCTTGGCGTCAACTACGGCGGGAACGTGTGCTGCTGCGTGCACGCGAGCCATTGAAGCCACGGCGGCCGCGTCGGTGCCACCGCCGCTCGCCGCCTTGCCAACATTGACTGTCGCTGTCACGTCCAGTCTGACGATCTGCCCGCATGCAGGCAATAAATGTGGGAGTAAGTATGCGCGCTGTTGTGAGCGAGGTGGACGCCTCGTCAACGGCGGGCCGGGCGACTCCCGGCGAGGTCCCCGATTAGGCATCTTTGCGGCGGAATATTCGGGCTCCGAGGGCTCGAGCGCACCTGGGGCATTCGAGCCGCTGCTCGTCGACATCCACAGCCAGCTCGCCTTTCTGCCCATTGTCCTCTCTTCCACCCCCCAGCCAGCCCACGTCGCGAGTGCCAGCGCCGCGTCGGTCTCCTGGCGCCCCCACCAGCCCCGATACGACACTTTGTGCGCGCACACTCGCAATGTCGGCAGCCAGCCGCACTCCCTCGTTGACACCCTCCCGGTCGCCGTCCCCAGCCCCGCCTGTCCAGCCAGATCACTTCTATGGCTCAGAAGGCGTCCCACTCCCGCCCTCGCCCAACTCGGATGGCAAGACTTGGCTCGACCCGGCCGACGACCCCTTGGCATCGCGCGGCATCCCCGTCTTCAAGCCCACCATGGACGAGTTCAACGACTTTGAAGACTACATGAACAAGATCGAGTGCTGGGGCATGCGCAGCGGCATCGTAAAGGTGATCCCTCCAAAACAATGGTGCGCGATAGCCCCCTTGCTTGGCGCGTCGTCATGCTCACCTCCACCGCAGGAAGGACGCGCTGCCTCCCCTCACCGACCAACTTGCGAAAGTCAAGCTTCATAATCCTATCCAGCAGGCGATGATAGGCGTCGGCGGTCGCTTTCAGCAGCAGAACATCGAGAAGCGACGCGTGATGAGCGTGCGCGAGTGGGCGGAGCTGTGCGGCAAGGAGGGCTACTGTGCGCCGGGCGTCGACGACGTCGGCCTGCAGCGCACCGCCGCCATCTCGAAGCCCAGGGCCAGGCGCAATCGCGACGCCACCGCGTCGGCGGAGGCGTCCGGTCCGGTGCGCGTCAAGTCTGAGCTCCCCGACGACGACGACGCCATGCCTCCCACAGACGCCCGCCAGAGCCAGTCATCGCTCGCGTCGCCGCCCGCCAGCGAGGCCACCCCGGCGTCCCCGGACCCCGCCGCGTCCGAGCGGCTCAAGGACGAGGACGACGAGCAGACGATCGAGGAGAGCAAGCCCAAGGAGAAGGGCCGCCGCCAGGGCCCCTCGCGCGAGGCACGGGAGGCCCGCGAGGCAGAGAGGGCCGCGCTCGACGCGGCGTTCCTCGAGAACTTCGACCCTGACTCGGACTGGCTTCCGTTCAATACAACCCCGTTCGACTACACGCCGGAGTTCTGCCAGAAGCTCGAACGGCAGTTCTGGCGCAACATCGGCTTTGGCAAGGACCCGTGGTACGCGGCGGACATGAAGGGTGCGTTGTGCGCTGCCGTGTGCGTGTGCGTATGCTGACCGGCGCGATAGGCTCGCTCTTCACCGACGAGACGACCGCGTGGAATGTGGCGCACCTCCCGTCCTTGCTCGACCGCATATCGCGCAACCGCGATTTGCCCGGCGTCAACACGCCATACCTCTACTTTGGGATGTGGCGCGCGACGTTCGCGTGGCACGTCGAGGACATGGACCTTTTCAGCATCAACTACATCCATTTCGGCGCGGGCAAATTCTGGTACGCTGTACCTCAAGGGAGAGCGGGCGCACTCGAGCAGACGATGCGAGGTCAGCCGCCGCCCTTTGCGACTACCCAAATACTGATATCTGCTCTTCAGGCCACTTCCCTAGCAACTGCCCTCAATTTTTGAGGCACAAGTCATACCTCGCCTCGCCGAATGTTTTGTCGTCGGCATCTTGCCGGCCTAATACGCTCGTTCAGAACTCGGGAGAGTTTGTGATCACGTATCCCAGAGGCTACCATGCCGGATTCAACATGGGCTTCAATTGCGCAGAAAGCGTCAACTTCGCGCTCAACAGCTGGCTCGAGCTCGGGCGCAAGGCAAAGGCATGCAACTGCGTTGACGATAGGTGCTCATATACTCGTTGATCTCGTATATGCGAAACTGAAATTGTTGGATAGCGTGCGCATCGACGTCGACGAGCTGCTGAACGACTACGAGCGCGATGGCGAGGCACCTGAGCCCATGAAGCGAGACGATATCGCCCCACCTGCCAAGTCCCGGCCGCCACCTCGCAAGCGCAAGTCAGATGCGAGCGACAGAGCGCGCAAGCCCAAGAAGATAAAGACGGAGCCCGTCGCGTCGGGCTCCGGCTCCGGCAGCTCGTCGCCGCGCAAGGCGTCGTCCAGCAAATCCCCGTCGAGCAGCAAGTCGGCGTCGTCGACGGGCAAGATCACCGTGACACTGAAACTTGGCCCGCGGCCGAAGGACCCGGAGCCGTTCCCGTGCTGCCTGTGCGTGTCGATGAGCGAGGACGATTTGCTGCCCGTACAGGATCCGCCGACAGTACAGCATCCGGCGCACACGGACACGAAGGTGTGGAGGGCCCATGCGGGCTGTGCGAATGTCGTTCCGGAGACGTGGATCGACGAGTCGGAGGTCGGCCCTGTACGGGAGGATGGCACGCGTGCGACGGTGCGCGTCGTGCTCGGCGTAGACGCGATCGTGAAGGATCGGTGGAATCTGGTTCGTCAGTTTCCCTTTTGTGAGGTGTCTGCACGCTAAAGTCTGGCGTTAGAAATGCTCCGCGTGCTCGAAGAATCGTTCAAAGCAGCACGGTGCGCCGATACAATGTACGAAAGGGAAATGTCCAAAGGCGTTCCACATATCGTGCGCGCGGGAGGGTGGCGAGAATAATATAGTGTATCAGGAGGTGCGCGAGGTCGAGAAGGAGGTTGTCGCGATCGATACAAGTGCGCCAGCCCCTATGGCCGTGGATGCGGTGGATTTCCGGACGGTGCCCTCAGAAGCTCTGGATGTGCTGAACGCGCAGACTCTGAAGACCGTCAAGAAGATCGAGGTCACGCTGCTCTGTGCGCAGCATAATCCTGTACGTGCTGCACTGTCTTATGCGCGGGACATCTGCTGACTTGTGTCGTCGTCTTGCAGGCTGTCGCCGAGGCCAAGAAAAACAATAAGCAGGATAAGATACGCAAGGACCTGCTGGCGCTGGAGCCGATGGCGCGCATCAAGCTGCGCGTCAGCGCAGGCATCGTCGAGGTCTCGCTTGTGCGCGTCATCGAGGAGACGTGCTCTGTCGAGGTGCTCTGGGACCGCGGCATCAAGCGCGAGTTCAAGTGGGGCAGCGTCGTCTTCGGCAACACCGACGGCCATACGATTGTCCAGAAGCCGTCCGTGGCCGCCCCCGAGCCAGAGCGTACGTTTTGTTTCCTCTGACTGCACCCGCTGGCCCCCTGACGGCCACGCAGACCGCCCGCTGCCCGCCGCTCCCGTCCCCGCCGCCGGCACCGCGCCGGCCAGCCTCACTGTCTACCCGTCCTTCGAGGCCGCCGCCGCGGCGTCGCGGTCCACGCCGCAGTACGCCCCGTACCCGCCGGTGGCCGCGGCCGGCGGCACATACGCGTACGCGCCCGGCGGGTGGGCGTACACGTACCAGAGCGCGGCGTCGTACGCGCAGCCGCGCTTTGGGCAGTACACGCCGGGCACGTTCACCCCCGGCAGGGTCACGACGTACGGCGGGTACGGCGCTGCCCCCGCCGCGCCGGTCCCAGTCCCAGTCGCCGTCCCCGTCCCCGTCCCGGTCTCTGCCCCTGCGCAGGTGTCGGCGCGCAGAATCCATGGGATCCAGTGGCAGCGGCCGTATACGGGCCCCCGGGACCCGTCGGACGCGCATGCGGTACCGGCGATGCAGGGAGGGGCAGGGGCGGGCGCGTCGGCGCCGCCTGTGGTGGCGAGCGTGCCTCCGCCTGTGCCGTCGAGCGTGCCGTCGTCATAGCGAGGGCGGATTTTGGGTGTGGGTTTTTTTGATTTCGATTTCACAGTGTTTACATACCACCAACCTTGCACAATTTTGCACTTTATCGTTAAATATTTGCGGAGGACTTGACCCGCGTTGACAGAACTGTATAGGAGGCTGCTTTGGTTTTACTCTACTTCCCGCGCGTTGTTGAATTATAGGATAAATGAAGAAGTTTTTGGGATGTGCCGTTCGCGATCGCCTGCACTTCCTCATCGTAACTTCTTGCGCGCTAGCCGGTATTGGATTTGGCTGACAACCGCCAGAGCATCGGCCAAACAAAAGCGATCGAGTCGTTTCCAATGCGCTCAATTGTCTTCAAGCGGCGCCTTGCTACCGGTAGATTCAGCCGCCGGTTGGCTAATTGTCTTTTTGTGCACATCTTGTTTGCCGAACTCAAGTGAGCAAATTACTCGTCGACCTCACACAATTAGCTTTCATCTTACAATAAGGTATCCTGATACGTATACGTTCAATTTAGTCATAACAATAACATGAGCTTCTGCTCTGAGATACATTCGATCGGGAAGTCCGCACGCACACTCGTGTATCGCTATGAGAAGCTGCTAGCGCGAGACAGACGCTCGGTCGCCCGGGCGTGGCGGCGGGGCAAGTTTCAGATCCTGCAAGTGTCTCGGCACGAGAGGGCGCAAAGAGGTGGATGGATCGGAGGGCGGGTAGAGCAGCCGGCGCAGCGTGGCAACATTGACTGCACACCTGTGGAACCACGACGACATGCCCCAGTCGCGGTGCCCGTACGTCCGCGGGGGCACGTTCGGCCTGCTCGTCACCGGCGGGTAGTCTGCGACTGCCGTCAGCACGCGCGCGTGCGCGGCGGCGGAACGGACGCACCTGGATGGCGGACGCGCGCGGACGGCGGCGGCGGCGGGGCGGTGTCGTCGGGCGGGAGCGACAGCGTGGGGGAGGGGAGCGCGCGCGAGACGAGGGCAAAGGTGTCGATCAACGACGTCATGTCGACGAACTGGCAGGGGTGCTGCACCCCGGCGGCGTGCGCGAACGTCTGCGCGTCCGGCGGCGGCGCGGCGCGGGCGGACCACGGCACCGCCCAGCGATGCCAGCAGTCCCAGGGCGTGCGCTGCGGGGCGGTTGGCGGGGACGCGGCGTTGAGCGCCGAGGCGATGCGTTCCCAGTCGTGGTCGCCCTCGGGGGCTAGTGAGAGGAGCTGGAAGTATTCGGGCAGGGTCCATGGGTTGTCGGCGAGGTATTGGAGAGGGTCGTCTGGCCCTGCTGGAGGCGGAGGCACGCTCGGAACTGGTGCGGAGTTGTCAGAGATAAGTATGTCGCGAGAATATGAGTAATAGGCGTACTTGATTCCGCAGCCTCTTCGCTCTCTGTCTCCAATTCGACCACCGCCTCCAGGGCGGCATCGCTCTCGAGCGATGATTCGGGCTTCTTTGCGAGCCAGGATGGTAGAGGGATCTCGTCGATCTCGGTGTCTGGGGAGTGCTGGAACTCCGGGGTAGCGTAGAAGCCGGCGCGGGGATCCAGCCCGACGATGAATGGGTGATGCCTCGCGAACGCACTGGGCGGCTCGGAGGAGGCGGAACTGAACGAAGGGAGCGACGAGGAGGACGCAGTCGTGCCGGTGTCGAGGGGGCCGGGAGATCGCACAAGCTGCTCGTATGAGCGCTTGGAGCTGCGGGCAACGGGATCAGAGGATTGTGGGTGGTGAGAGATGGGCCGGACGCACTAGATCGTCAACGGCGGGGGACGCTTCTTATGCCTAACTTTGATCGTGGGCGGGATCGTCCTCCATTCTGTTGCCGCCGTCGTCTTGCGGACGGCGGTGTCTCTGCGGTCAAAGACGCTTTGGACCATGGCCACGTTCAGAGGGAGGCTGAAGGGAGAACGCCGGGCAAAGGAGAGAAAGGGAGCGCAAAGGGTGGGGATGGTGAAAGATAATAAGGAGCCGCGAGCATAGCATGAGAGGCGGGTGAGGTATTAGGGAGAAGTTATGAATGGGACCGGTTTATTGTCTCAGCCCTCCGAGTCCGGACTCCGGGCGCGTCGCGTGAGGGCGCGTGACGGAGATAGCCGTCACACCCAGGGTCTGTAACGGAGCTCGGTTGCACTGCAATCAGACAAAGTCCGTTCTTGAGCGGGCTCTGGAAGCCTGAGAGTGAGACACAAGACGCCGTCAGGACCACCCAAGGCCACAGACAGATTAGGGGAATTCAGGTCAACAGAAGAAGCCTGGCACTTCGTCCGACCTCACCAACGACTGAGCCAGCTCGAGGTCAGCTGCACACAGACCGAGTAATAGCGAAGGAAGGATGGCGCTCAGAAGAATGGCGCCAGGGGGATATGAAGCACGTCGGGGAGGGGAACGCCAGGGAGCCATGGCATTTGACAAGCGCCGAAACGCGAGACACTGGCAGTCTACAGACGGGCCAGCGGCATGAGACTCACTGCTGAGGGATTGCATTCGCCGCTTGCGCGTGCACCAGGTGCTTGAGATGCGAGCAGCGGCGATGGTGGACAGTGGCATATGTAAAGGCGAGTCCGGCTCGTCGTCAACGTCGACAAAGGCAAAGACTTGTGCGAAATAGTACCTAATGCGGCAGACATCTGCGTCAACGTCGACAAAGGCAAAGACTTGTGCAAAATAGTACCTAATGCGGCTGACATCTGCGCAAAATGTCCTCAAAATTCCAATCTCCCGCCGCACTCCATGATGAGTCCATGATATCTCCCCTCGCATGCGCATGCTCTCTATCTCATGCTATACGTATTCTATACTTGCCGGGTCCTACAAAGCAACAATGTCTCCGCATGCACCTCATCACAGCCCTTTTCTTTTGCACCTTTATTTTTGCCACCTGGACTCGCAGTCGTGATGAAGACGCACCGAGGCTTCTCTGCGGCGGCCCAAATCTTGCACTCTCACGCCATGTTTATAGCATGGCCAACAGCATCTGTCATTCACTTTTTCGACAGCGACGTTAGCGCAATGCGGCGGTCTCATACGGACAAGAGGAAAACAGTCGACTAGGGGAGCAGTATGTCCGTACTATTGCTGTGCGGTTCTCCAAGCAGCTCCTGTAGGCTCCTCGTCAACCAGACTCCAGTTGATAACTTGTTCTTGGTCATGGGCACTGATCAGCTCGTCCTTGATCACAGGGCTCCGTTCGACGTCGTCAAGGGTTCTATCGACGCGCCTTTTGAGCAGCCTGCTTCCTCCTGCGGCACCCCTCGTGGCGCTGCTCCCTCAGCCACCGGACCCGTGTCGGCCACAGTGGTGCTCTGGGGTATTCTTCGCACAGGTAGTCGCTTACAGGGCTATTATCATTTGCAGTTTCCAATGACGTTCCGTAACGTGGCGCGCGGATGTGCTCACCTGTAGTCGCGCCTGCACGTCGTCCACTACCGCAGGGAATGCGTCGACCGTTTCCTGTCATGGTTACCCCAGTTGTTAAGCCAAGGGGGGCTGCACATGAAGTCGAGCGTGCGCCAGGGATGAGGAGACCCTCATCTTTCATTGGTGTGGATGTCTCATCTATGTAATACCAGCAAGGGCACGAGACGATGGAGAGTGCGGAGGAGGATGGTGAGGGGAACCTGTGGGCGCGTACACCGCAGAGGTCCTGATAGGCCGCCAGGATTTTGCTCTTGTCGATGCTCTGACTGGCGGCCGGGTTCTCGTTCTTGTGCTCGAGACAACCGAGGAATGGAAATATAAGGGCGACCGCACAGTGACAAACGAAGCGAGCCTCCGCATGGTCGGGGGGTGATAAAGGAGTGCTCCCAATTCCCCAAGCAAGTCAAATGAAGGTTCAAGCGTTATGCTGTCAGCAAATTTTGCCACAAAACTGTGAACCAGGACTGTACTAGGTTGCTCCTCGGGAATCGTGTGTGGTCCTCAGCTTAGGAGTAAATACCTACGAACACAGTACCCAGACACACCTTGGCGCGCGGAGCATCGAGCAGGCCTATTACGTCCTTGAGAGGAGACCGAGCTGTCTCATGAACTCACCCTGGTAAGTTAGTCCAATTCGATGGTGGTCAATAATTATTACTAATATGAGCGGTCCTTAGAAGAGGCTGCGTACATACATAAGCTAGATTACGCGATGGTGACTTGCGCGGAACTGCCGAATCTGGCGGACATCTGCGCCAATCTGGACGCGTTTCTTTCAACTCGACATCCACCGCGCCGTGCGCCTCGACACTGTTCGTTCTGTTCTCTTCACGCTCAGCTCGCCATAGAACGCACCGCAATGGGAGGACAGAATGGCAGAGACGCGGCGCTGCAGGCCAAGCAGCCCTTGTTTGGATTTGTTCCACGACTCGTGAATGCAGAGCAGGTCCAGAAAGCCATGGTGCGTCTTCTTCTGCTCGCCTCTCCCCATTCAGCCCATAACATCTGTATCTGCCATGTAGGAGCATGAGTTGAATCCGTTCAACAACCAACCACATACGCCTCAGTACAAGAAAATCCTAGGCGACCGGAAGAAGCTCCCAGTGTTCTCCCAGATGGCGGAATTCTACACCATGGTACGTCGCTCATGCGTTGGGTCTGTGAGGGAGCATCAGACCCTGCGTTCAGGTTTCCACTCAAGTCATGGTCGCGGATCGCTGATGGTCGACTAAAGTTCAGTAAACATCAAATAATAGTCATGGTCGGCGAGACAGGCTCTGGCAAAACAACACAGTGAGTGAGTTACTTGGATGGGTCGTGACGTTATTGACATATTGCGCTCCAGAATTCCTCAGTTCGTCGTCTACTCCGACTTACCGCAGAACAGGGGAAAGCTAGTTGCATGCACGCAACCTCGTCGAGTAGCTGCGATGTCTGTGGCGAAGCGTGTCGCAGATGAAATGGATGGTGCGTACTGCTTACATGCGGCATGGGAAAGTGTTTTGCTCATCTGGGCGTTCTTCAGTGTCGCTTGGGAAGCAAGTCGGCTACTCCATCCGATTCGAGGACATGACAGAGCCCGGGACAACTTTCTTGAAGTACATGACCGACGGTATGCTTCTTCGCGAAGCTATGAACGACCCCAACCTAGACCGGTACTCCACTATCATTCTCGATGAAGCGCACGAGCGTACACTAGCCACCGATATCCTCATGGGTCTTCTCAAGTCGCTGGCCAAGCGGCGATCCGACCTCAAAATCATCATAATGTCCGCCACCCTCGATGCCCTCAAGTTCCAAAAGTACTTTACCATTGACGACCCCGCCCCACTTTTCAAAGTTCCTGGTCGCACACATCCCGTCGAGATCTTCTACACTCAAGAGCCCGAACCGGACTATGTCGAGGCCGCGATTCGGACGGTGCTCATGATCCACCGCGCCGAGGACGAAGGCGACGTCTTGCTTTTCCTCACCGGCGAGGAGGAGATCGAGGACGCCTGTCGCAAGATCAAGTTAGAGGCTGACGACCTCCAGCGCCAGGATCCGGACTCCGTGGGCCCCCTCAGCTGCATTCCATTGTATTCCTCCCTTCCCCCGCAGCAACAGCAGCGGATATTCGACCCTCCACCACCTGCGCGCGACGGAGGCCCGCCCGGTCGCAAAGTCATCGTGTCGACGAATATCGCGGAAACATCCTTGACCATCGACGGTATCGTGTACGTCGTCGACCCTGGCTTCTCGAAGCAGAAGGTCTACAACCCGCGTATCCGCGTCGAGTCGCTATTGGTGTCGCCTATCTCGAAAGCTTCAGCGCAGCAACGTGCTGGTCGAGCTGGACGGACGCGACCCGGGAAGTGCTTCCGCCTGTACACGGAGAAGGACTTCATGAAGGAGCTGGAGGAGCAGACGCACCCGGAGATCCTGCGGAGCAATTTGTCGAATGTAGTGCTGGAGCTTGTGAAGCTCGGGATCAAGGTAGGCAGTTCGATGTGTGAGGCAGGGTTTCGCTGATGCATTTGCGTGATAGGATCTCGTTCGCTTTGACTACGTAGATGCACCGGCACCGGAGACGTTAATGCGAGCTCTTGAGCTCCTTAACTACCTTGCCGCACTTGATGACGAAGGCGAGCTTACGCCGTTGGGCAGCATGATGTCCGAGTTCCCGCTGGACCCGCAGGTCAGTATCGCATCTGTACTTCATGATCATAAGCTGACTTCTTCCGTTACAGATGTCCAAGATGCTCATCGTCAGCCCGGAGTTCAAATGTAGCCAGGAGATGCTAACCATCGTCGCCATGCTTTCCGGTGCGTATCTAGTCATGCGTTGTACATCTTCATCTGACCAATGTCTCAGTCCCCAACGTTTGGTTACGGCCAAACAACCAGCGTAAAGAGGCAGATGCTGCGAAGCAGCTGCTCTCAGTTCCGGACGGCGATCATCTTACGCTTCTCAACGTCTATAACGAATACCAGAATAGTAAGCACATCACGAACTGTCAGCTAAACGTCGTCCTCATTTTCTTGCTCAATGCGCTAGACTTGCACGACGTCAAGAACTGGACGTGGAATAACTACCTCTCTGCTCGCGCCCTTGCGCAAGCGGACAACGTCCGCTCTCAGTTGCAGCGTCTCATGGAGCGCTTTGACATCGATCTCGTGTCGAAGGTGTATGGCGACCAGTCAAAATTCTACGTCAACATCCGCCAGGCGCTGTGCTGTGGGTTTTTCATGCAGGTTGCACACAAGGAGGGGGAGAAGGGGAGCTACCTCACGGTGAAGGACAACCAAGTTCGTATATTCGTCGATGATGTTGCATATTGCCCGCTCATCATCTACGACAGGTTGTGGCCCTGCACCCTTCGTGTGGCCTTGACACGCAGCCGGAATGGGTGATCTTCAACGAATTCGTCCTCACGACCCGCCCGTACATCCGCACGGTATCTGAAGTTCGACTGGAGTGGTAAGCATTGTTCTCATGTGTGCTGTTTAATGCTCAGCGTGCTTTTGCAGGTTGCTGGAGTTCGCGACCAATTATTACGACATTGCGTCCTTCCCGGAAGGAGAGACGAAGCGCGCGTTGCAGCGAGTGCTGAAGAAGAAGACGGGCAAGGGCGACGTTCGGGATGACGGACGGGCCAAGAAGAAGAGGAAGACGTAGAGGTCTTGTATCGGCGTAGTATGACATAGGCAGTGGGTGTGGTATCTGTCGCTCTGCATATTGGTTGGCAAGTCAAATGGAGGCCGCATGTATACTTTCTGCACTTCGCCTACTCGTAACACGACTAGAATGTCCCCAGAGCTCACAGCGGCGCCTTCCTTGATTCCTCTGCCAAATTCTCTGACACTACTGTGCCCGACGCTGCTTTGACGCTGAGCGCTGATGTCCGAGTCAGTCTTCATCGCCTCCAAGATGTCCAAGACATCCTCGGCAGACTGAATGATGTCGCCGATTGTGCACATATAGACTCGTTGATCACGAACAGTTATTTAACCTAATGTGCCGTGACAGATGACAACGCCTCCCTCCTCCTGGCAACTACCGCCTGCAGAGCCGCCAACGCTGGCACATCGGCTTCCTCTCCAGGCACATTTACAGACCAATAACCCTGCCTGGTCCAGCTTGAACAGTACCGCATGCTGCCCACCCGCCCCCACTCCGGGTCCGAATTCCAAGGAAAGTTGACAACGAGATCGGTGAGCCCCTCAAGCTCCCTCCCATAGCGCCGCCATATGTCCGCCCACAATCTGGCCGTCCATTCCGCTCTTGCCGACCCATTCTCAATCGCGCAGTGGTCGAGCTGGAGGCGGCGAAGCGTCTTGCCGTGCCGCGCGATGAAGTCCTCCGACCAGACCTTCGGATCCCACGAAACGTACGCCTGATTTGGCTTCCAGACCTGAGGGTGGTCGTGCGTGACGTGCGGGAGCCCGGACCCATCGAACAGCACCTTCGAGAGCGAGAGCTCCTCCAGGTGCGGGTACGCGAGCGTGCTGAAGTCCAGCCAGGGCTGCGATTTGCCGAGCCACTTGTCCGACCCGACGTGCAAACTGCGCAGCGCCCGGGCGGGCTGCAGGAGGCGCCGATGCGCCTGTCCCCAGAATGCCTCCAACGGATCCCAGAATATGCTGTCGTCAGGAAAGCCCTCTCCGAGCGCGCTGATGTGGAGGTGGTGCAGCCCGCCGATGATCTTGGCGAGCGGGGCGGCGTCGTACAATGGGTTAATAAAGGGCAGGACGTTCTGGAGCGAGAGGGAGCGGAGAGCAGGGAGGGGATGGGGATTGCGGGCAAGCGCGCCGAGCATCGCCCAGTGCAGCTGCAGCTCGTTGCTGGGACTCTCGTGGATCGGCGCGTTCGCGTCCTCTTCCAAGCCCACCTCTTTCATTATTGGGCTGAATTTGAAGACGAGTGTGCGTAGAGATGGGGCCTGGTGGAGGAGCGCGTATGCAGCAGCCATGGTCGACCGCAGAGCAGTACTGCTTTCTCCATGAACGCGGTCGGTACTTTCTCCGGGATTATCTGGGAGGCGCAGTTCATTCATATCAACAGCGCAGACTGCCCCCGCAGCAAGACGCACCGGCGGCACCGTCAGCCTGTAGCGGACTTGCCAACTCGTCCTGCAAGCCCTCGTCGAACTCTATCTCCTCGACATGGGCTGCGAGCGCGGGGGTATTCAGGATGTTCTGGAGATCGTGTGCGCTCTTGACCGAGGGTGTGATGGTCAGCTTGCGCAGCGCATCCGGAGACTGGGTGCTGGTGTTGACGGCTGCATGGAGACTACGAAGATGGTGGCCAGCAGACCTACGACTCGGCACGATGTTGATGAGTGACTTCAGAGCAAGGCGACGAAAAGGCATCGGGAGTCTCACCGTGGGACTTTAAACCGAAAGCGTGCCACCGCCCTGCCAGTTACTTGAACCTAGTAACCGAAGTGACCGAGCTTTGAATGCTGCGACACGGCTAGCTTTCGGTTCAGTTGGTGTGTGGCATCAGGAAGCTTCACTTTTTCCGGGAATATCTGACAGGCGCAGATCAGTACCAGCGCAGGCGGCACGACGCACCAACCGGTCTTAAAGCCTGGCACGGCGAATGCAACTTCACCGGTACCGGTCAAATTCAATCGACATGGGCTGCGAGCGCGGGGGTATTTCAGGATGCAATGTGTGGATCGTTTGCGCCTTTGACCGAGGCCGTGACGGATGGCAAGTACTTACGCGCGCGCGGACACCCCGGCTGTCTCGACCGCAGAGTTGGTTGCAAGTTTGCGGATCTAGAAAATAGCGATGAAGGCTTGCTGATCACAAAGTCCGTGTTCCGGCTTACATCTAGAGCAGGACGCATAAGCCCGTGGAGCTAAAGGACAACCGTAAACGGGTGCGTCTCGTCTTTTAAATAATATAGGCTGATTGTGTGTAGGTGGAAACTTTGCTTGAGACGCGCCTTCCCTGCCTGACGGCGTGGAGGAAGTGTCGATTTGCTGTCACAGCGACACGCCTGTGAGTTAAGTTCGCGGTTTGTTGTCCCTGTATCTTATTAAACTACATATCCAAGGACGCTGTAAAGATCGCAAGGGTGTAAAGAAACTTGTAGACGAACGGGCACCTCATTCATAGGTTATGTGCTCGACTCCCTCTCGCCCCGCTTGCGTGACTGCAATACTATGCCCACTTCCCCAACAACGCCATTATCCCCGCGCCCGCCAACATGCAGGCGATCGCGTACGCCAGCTTCCCATTGCTCGCCTGGCGCATGTCGCGGCTGAACAGAAACTCGTGCGCGAGGAGCTCGACGAGGCCCGTGTAGATGAGGATGCCCGCGCTGAGCGCGTCGAGCACGCCCGAGACGATCGACGCGCGCGTGCTGCCGGGGTTGTACGTCGTGCGCACGCCGAGGCCCACCGCGATGCCGATGGGCGTGGTGATGCCGTAGAGGACGCCGCCGAGCACGGGGATGTAGTTGAAGCGCGCGGGGATCTGCAGGTACGCGAGGCGCGCGCCCACGCCGAGGCCCTCGAACATTTCTGTGCGGCGCGTGGTGAGCCGGGGTCGCGCACGCTGTGGCAGGAGACGTACGGTGGAACACGATGACAACGAAGAGGGTCTTGAAATCTTCATCCACTGCCAGTGTCAGGCCGATCAAGACGCTGGAGGTGGCACGTCAGCGTTAAGTTGCGTCGCGGCGGGGCTTGGCGGACACATACCTGTGCAGGACGATGCCAAACTCGAGGATCGCGACGCCGATGATCTGGGCCAGGGCGTTGTGGTCGGCGTGCGCTTGGTCTGCCGCGCTGTCCTCGCGGAACTCCTTCCGCGCGGGCCCGTCAAAGTCCTCCTCGGCATCGGCGTCCCCCTCGGGCCCGTGCGCAGCGTGTCCGCCGACGCTGTGCCCGTGCGCATCTGCCGTGCGGCGGTCAGTGACAGTGAAGAGTCAAGAAGGCGGCGCGGCGGGACGCGCACCGTGGCGGATGCCGAGCTTCGCGAGCTTGGCGGTGCCGATGCGGAAGGCGATGAGCTCGACGATGAAGATGGAGAAGATGGAGAGCAGGGCGAGCGCGAGCGCGTATGGCTGGCGAGCGGTGAGTGAGTGGCACGCAGGCGGCGCGCGGTGGGAGTGGGGCGCTCACGTATTCTTGCCACGCAGGGCTCAAGCACGGCGAGCTCAGCTCGTCGATGGCCGGGTCGAGGAGGTGGATGAACGCGGTGGCGATCTGCGTCGAGGCTGTCAGTCAATCGCTGTGCCGCACTGCCCGGCGGTGGCAAGAGCTTACGATGACTCCCGATCCGAAGAACTTGGCAAACCTGCGCGCAGGCGCGTGCGTCAGCGGTATCAGAGAGGATGCGCTCGGGCACGACGTACTCGAAGAGGGCGGGCGGGACGGCGAGCCAGGACGTGCGGCGGGCGAGGACGGGGAAGAGCGCGCCGAAGGAGCTGCCGAACCAGATGATGAAGACGGAGGCGATGCGCAGGGTCGTGTAGGTCGTCGCGCCGCCGCCGCCGCCGCAGTTGAGCAGGTCGTTGTCGGCGTCGTCGAGGATGTGGGGGGCCGGCATGGTGGGATGGGAGGGCTGGTCGCTTCGGTGCGGGCAGACGACTAGATATCGAAAAGCGGAGCACGCGGGACGTGGCACGACGTTGTGCCTCCATTTCCCAGACACCGCGTGCTTGACGGTGGCCGTCGCGCGGGGCAGCTGAGGACCGCCGCGGTGCAGGGATGTCCTCGACGGGTGCGGTACTCGATGCGGTGGCGCGCATCAGGGCAGCGGCCAAGCAGCTGATGCCTGCAGCGCAGCACGTCGCTCGCTCGCCCACACAAGCCCCGGGCGGAATGCACACGCGAGGATCGTGTCCGCTCATCGCGGTCCATTTCCATCTCCATAACAAATGTTCTGCATCTCCTCGACAGCATGTCGCAGGGCTGACATGGACAGTCGAGGCTATGCTCACGCTTAAGCGGGCGCACCTTCGGCCGAGGAACGCACTGCGACTCGTGGCACTCGTGGCAGGGAAGAATATGTAGCGGCGTGGCGTGCTTGGGGCAGTAGTACTGCGCTGTCCACGGTATTTGAACAGGACGGTGCGACTCACAATTGAAGACATAGGATCGATGGTGTGCGGGCCACGTTCGGCACTCGGGCCGCGTTTCGGTCGGCACTCGCGGTTCGTCACTCTTCTACGCCGTTTGCTGAGGCCTGAAGTGTATATATCCTAGATATCTCGCAAAACGACGCTTAAGCGGCGACGGCAGCAAGTCGACGCAATTGTGAGTAGGCTGGAAGTCTGATAATCTGTCCCTAGTACTGACCTCACTGGCAGTTATGGAGTCCGTCGCGAGAGCATATCCACGGACTTGTGAACCTGTAGTCTGTAGCGTGGGCATCACGTCTAGTGGACGTCGATGCGAGTGACACCGTATAGTCAGTACGAACATATCAGTGCGCTGCATCTCTATAACTGCCTGCTCTTACAGGCTCAGCTGTGCAGGTTTGATGGTCACTATCGGCGCCTTCAACCCACTCCGGGCGCATTGCCCCCGACGACGACTGGTCATTCAGCGTCGTCATCTGCAACGCGGTGACGCTCCTTCGAGCTGCGCGCGTGTCGGATATTCGGGACTCTACGTCTCGTCTTTCGCCGAGAGTAGCCGACGGATGCGGGTTGCTGCCAGGTCGCTCATCAGACTGAATGTCACGCAAATTGTTTTTATTTTCAGACGACAGTAACCTTGGCATACCAGCCAGAACTGCGCCACCCTGAGAACGGGCCGTTGGAGAGAACACTTTAAATCGTCAAACCCCTGTTGTGTTCACCACCGTATCGGTTTCACCACACCCGGTATGCTCACCAGTGCCTGCCTTCAAGATCATAATCAATCTCATTGTCTCCTGTAGGTGACCTTCTGCCCGCGGACCAATCCACCAAGCGAGAACGTCTTCCAGACGAAGCGCCTGTCTGTGGCGTGCTCAGAGCCCTTCGCGACATGTGTGTTATTGAGGTGAATATGAAGCAGTAGTAGGAAAGTTTGGATTGAATGAAGTAAAAGATAGAGGCTGGGTTGAAGTGACTTGGGAATTCGACGATACACACGCTGGCGGGTTTATATACCTTTCGGCGCGTGGAGAGCCTTGGCTACGACACCATACTTAGAGGTGACGTCGCCAGCGATTGCGTAGAGCATTTCGAGATCACGGGGATGGAGATGTACTAGTACCCGCACTCCAATATGGTGGCGCGTGGAGGCCCCATCTCATTTGATCCCGTTTAATGGGGCTGCGTCATCGCAAGAGCAGAGAAAATTAAGTTCCATCTAATCAACGTTGTACACACATCTGACCTGCATTTTTCACCCTCGGCCTTTCTGGATGCACGTCCAGACACAAACATTTGTGCGTGAGGGAAGGCGTCGGTAACTGCCAGCTTGTCGCTTCGCAGGCAGCGGACGCGCCGAGTGTTGGGCCTGGATCACGTGTCAGTAAACGCGACGCGCCAGGCTGTTTGTGTCTGTTTGTTCCGCCACCACTGGCCGTGTGCGCGTGCGCCTGCTCAGCTCTCCTTCACCAAACCACACGCACCCAAAGACCGAAACGAACAAACCTCCAGCAATGCTGTTCCTCTGCGACTCGATAACATATGCCATGCTCAGCATAGTGTCGGCGATCTTCCTCGCCACCGCCGTCGTCCCCGCGGTCGACCTCGCCTTCGTACGCGGCGGTATCGAGGGCTTCCTCGCCACCTTCATCCAACAAAGGGCCCCGCTCTGGCACCCGCTGCCTCATTCCGAAGACGTAGAACTCCCACCCGCGCCACAGGACGGCGAGCGCGCCCTGGCGGTGCGCCTCGCCAACACGGACCTCATGGTCTTCACGCCCGCCACCCGCCAGTACTGGCCGGCACCAACCACGACCGCCGTAGCGACGGTCCCCGCACCTTGGGCTCCCCAGGTGCCTGTCGCCTGGCGGGAGGAGAGCACCGCCCTGGTGCTCTACGTGGGCAATACCGAGCTCGCAGTCATCCCGCTGGGAGTCTGCGAGTGGCCTGCCGCCACGCGATCGACCCCGCCTGCGGTCACTCCCGTCGGCGTCACCCCGCTGTCGCTTCTGAGGGCCGAGGCGTGTGTCGCCTCCTCCCGCGATGGAGCTCCCCCGCCCGCGATGGTGGGAGACCCCGGTTCTCCTTCGACGCGAGTGCACGCCACGTGCACGTATGCGGCCGTACCAGCTACCCTGGTGCTCGGATCCACGGCGGGCAGCCAGCGCGTACCCGGCGGTCTCACCGCCCAGTCTTCACCTTCGACTGTCGAGTTTCACGGCGCTTCCGTTGCTCTTGTAGAGCTCAAGACCCCTGCGACGTCAACTCGGGCTGCGAATGCCCTCGGAGATGCTGCAACCACCGTCCAAATCACGCACCAATCCCGCTTCCAGGTCATCGTGTCCTGCGTTACCACCTTCGTCTGGAAGACAACGGTGGCGGCCGTGTTCCTGGTCATGGCAATGCGTTTCACGCAAAGTAAGTTCGCCTAATTGATTGAAGGATAAATCCATACTGACGCACGACTATAGTGGAGTTTACGTTTGACCGTGACGTGATGGACCAGCTCGGGCTGAAGGTGCGAGCGCTGTTTCTTATGCGGCGGGCGGTCGACTGATTGCTTCTGGTCGCAGATAATTCTCTGCCGCGTAATCAAAAACAACTATCCCGACCGCCTGGTCCTAGACAAAATGATCTGGACGACGGTCGAGGATATCGCCAAGGCAAACCCCGCGCTGGCGCCCTGCGAAGTCTGCGCCTTCCCGTCAGATGATCTCGCGCCGGTGCCAACGTCGCCGGCCGGGAGGACCATGAAGGGGGAGAAGAAGTACAGGCAGAAGGCGAAGAAAGCCGCCGCCGCCGAGCCCGACCTGCAGGACCTCGCGCGCCACCGCCGCGCGCCAGCGACGTTGTCGTATCCCCGGCCCCAGCACGCGTATAACAAAGCCGTGTCATCAAACATCAGCGACGGCGATTCCTGCAACTGGATGATCGTCGAGCGCAAGAAGCAGGCACGATCTAGCTTGTGCGTAATGTTCGTATAGACTGTTTGTGAACGCACGCTCACCACGCTCGTGTTCTCTCTAGGATCGTGCATGCACCGGAGCCGCCCAAGAAAGGCTCCTCGTCTACCGTCATCTGAGGTGGCAACATCATCGTTCTGCGCGCCGCGTTCCTCTTTCGTCTCTCCATTCCTTTCTCTATCTTTATCTTTTTATCTTTATCTTTATCTCTTTCTCTTACTCTTTATCTCTTTCTCTTTCTTGATATGTCTCCACGCGATCCAGAAACAAAAACAGAAAACCATCCAAAAAACCGAAAACCAACAAAAAACCGAAAAAAAACAAATACCGTCATCGTAGCTTAGTTTCTTTCTTTTCTTTTCCCTTTTCTCCCGCGCGCGCAGGTACTCCCATCCTCTCTCTCTCTCTCGTTTTACTTTACCTCCAGTACTATACCGTCTTCGACGCCCGCACTCGCCGCCTGTCCGTCTGGCGACCCACCCTAGCCTCTCTCGTTTGGGTCTCTTCTCTCCTCTGGGTCCTCGCCTCAAGCCCCGGATCCCGGACCCGACGGTCGCATCGCAATCTACCTGACAACCTACTTGACTCGGCCTTCCGTCGCTCAACTTGCTGGCACGCTTCGCCGCTGGACTCGTCTCTCACTCTCTCGGCTTTTGCATATCGGCAGCTCTTAAGCAACCTATCCTCGACCGGTCAACATACTCGACACATCGGCGGCTCTTTCTGCCACCAACTCGACAGCGCCAATGTGACAGAGCATAGCACGGGTGTCAAGCACTGTGGCGGGATGGTGTGGGCGCACACACTGTCTCGTCGTGGTGGGCAACATTCAAGCCCGCTCGCAACGTCACGCAAGACCTCGCCACACGTCTACGGCGCGCGGTGTCTCCGACCGGTCGCCAGCCAGCGCACCCTACCAGTCTTCTCTTGCGGCGCCTCGGAACGCTCAGTCTTGCAAACCTGCTCGAACAATTTGGCTGCTCCGGCTCGGTATGCGCACGTCCCAAACTAGTCTTGGTCAGTACTGCGCTCTTGTCATTGCCGCGCGCAGTTTTAACTTATTCTTTGGTTCGTGCAGATGATCTACAGACTATATTAGCCCTCCACGTTCTCTACGAACTGAAGCATCAACACATCCGACGCGTAGGGCCTCGGGAACCTGTCCGACATCTCCAGCCTCCGTCTGCTCGACATGGCGAACGCTGCTTCAATCTTCGGGCAACATCCTAGCTGCACGGATCTGCCTGCGGCCTCGAGCAGCCATCTCTTCGAACGCCGCATACTCGCCATTCGACCATGTCATCTAAATCGTATGTCGTTTAAATTTAAATGGCTATGCACGTGGAGCGGTGCTGACTCCACCTGTCGTGCAGTTGCTTTGTGTGTGTCTTGTCTGCCGCGCTGCCGACGCCCCGAGCATCCTAAACGCCGTCTCTATTGCTTCGATCTCCTCGACGCGCGCGAGCCTCCTCGATTTGGACGCAAGCCTCTTCGTTCTGCGCGCAATTATTCCTCGCGCAAACTACGGTCTCACCCACGCTGCCCGCATCCTGAGCGCCATCTATGTCTGCTCGATCTCAGTCCTGCGCGCGAGCCTCCTTTATCTGCACAGAAGCCTCCTCGATCTGCGCGCCAGGATTCCTCTCGCGAACTACGATCGCACCCACAGGCTGCTGCCATCTCTGCGCGGCCGTCCTCCAAGCTACGTCCTCTGCAACGCGCTCGACCTGCGCGCAACACCCACCCGGAACACTGCTGTATCTCCATCAAACCCGGGCTCGCCGGTCACATCCAGTCCTTCTGCTCGCGTCATTCTGGACCGTCGCGACATCTGCACGCCCTCATTTTTCATTCCTTTCTCATTCTCTTTCCCCTCCTTGATTTGTTCGTGATTCGTACTTACAAAGAAAAAGAAAAAAGAAAAAAGAAAAAACAGTCTATAATAAACCGTCATCGTAGCTATTTCTTGTCTCTTTTCTATGACCAGCTCTCCTTTCCGTCTTGCTATCTCGCTTCTTCTTTCTCTTTCTTACATACTTCGCTCTCTCGTCTCGCTTCCTCTCATTCTGCTTTGCCTGGTTGCCTTCTGCCACACATAGTCTCGCTCCTCGCCCCTCCTCGTGCTCTCCACAGTCCGCCGTCACCCGTATTCTGCTCTCATCATCCCGCCCTGCCCTCTCTCGCTCCATCCTGCTTTCTCTCTCGCTTCATCCTGCTCTCTCTCGTTCCATTCTGCTCTCTCTCGTTCCATCCTGCTCTCTCCCGTCCCGTCCTGCTCTCTCTTGTTCCATTCTGCTCTCTCGCAGTCTATCCTGCCCATCCTCCCATCTGCTCTCTCGCCTCATTTTACCTCAGTTGTCCCTCTACACATCGCTGCTTCCGACTTCGGACTTCCACACAGCATTTCCCTGCGTTCCCCGTTCCATCACGCTGTCACACTCCCGTCCACTCTACCGCCTCTCCCGCCTCACGTCCCGCTCTCATCCATCACTCTCGTCCATCTGCCACTGGTCGCACCATGAGCCGGCTGCCCAGTGTCAACTGTTAAACAAACGGCAGCATCTCCGTCGACTCATGCCATCCTCGAAACACCGCCGTCGCCTCCTGCGGTGAGAACATGGCAGGATGTGCGCCAATCCGGCATAACCACGGTGCCCGACATCGACATCCACGCCTGCTCGCGGCGTCACGCAACCTATCCGCCGCCTCTACCCGCCGCCTCGAGTCACTCGATGGGATACTATGTGCGCCCATTGGTAGAGAGCCAAGCCTGCTCACGATGTCACGCAACATATCTGCCTCCTCATGCCCATCGTAACGAGGCAATATCATTGTGGTTCCCATCGTCAGCTCACTTTCAATCCTTTCCTTTGTGTGCTACACTTTCTAATCGATCGTCGCTCTCCCATCAGTCATTCACATTGGCACATTCGCATCGACCATCACTTGTCAATGACTCGGATGCGAGCCGACACCTGCGGAGTGACGGAGCGTGGTGCGGAAGTCGAAAGCTGTGATGGAACAGTATGTGCGCCCATACTGTTTCGTCGCGGTGGTAGACAACCAAGCCTGCTCACGACGTCACGCAACATCCGCCGCCTCAAGCGCATCATAACAAGGCAATATCTTCATCATCGTCAGTTTGCTTTCTCTCTGCGTGTGCTACACCCTTCTGATCGCTGCCCTTTCATCAGCCATTCGCGTCCGCGATTTTGCAACGATGTGTCGTTCATCTCTGGACGCGTCGCACTTCAAGTTCTCTGCATCACTCCCGACGCCGCACTTTCAGTTCTCATCTCATCCTATCGTCTGGCACCTGCGAAACACAAGAACGTGGGCTGGAAATAGGCGTGTGGCAGACGGGCACGTACCGGGCACATCAAATAGACTGGGCCGGATCGAGACGGGGCACGATCATGCGGCAATTTCGAGGAAGCGTAGCAAGTAGAACTGGGGAAAGGGTGTGTTTCTTCACCTTTATAATCCATTTGGGTGATAGCTGATCCACAGTTGCCCAGGTCGGTGTTCGTTCATCTGAGCGCAGCTTTGAAATGTGTCCACGGAGGAATCGGCTTCGTGTCGAGACTCCTGGACGAGGCTGCCGCTGCGTTTGAACAAGTAAGCACTAATTCGTGCCGTGCGCACTATCTGAGACTAATCGACGCTTTGTTCTTGTAGAAGAGGCCTCCCAGTTCGTTCTTTGCTTTCTCCGTCGACGCGCCACAGGATGAAGATTCTTCGCAGGCAACCACCCCCGTCCGTCCGTCCGTCCGTCCGCATCCGTTGTACTTTCCCAAACATATGTTTCCTCCTGTCTCTGTTTCTTTCGTCTTCTCGAGTACATAATGCGGCTCCCTTCCTCGTCATTCATTTATGCGACACATTGATAGTCAATTATTGTAGTAGATCATCTCATGTCTCGCTGCATAGTGCGTTCCTGGCGTGCTGGATTGGTTTGAGCGTTAGCAGATAGATCAACTGCGGACATAGAGTGTGCCATCCTTGGATGTCGCCTCTTCGCTCCCACACCCAACTTAATTTTCCACTCAGGCTATCGGCCACAGGCTGACTGTACTCTGTGGCTCAAGTCGCCCACGAATGCGAGAGTGGGAGGAGGAAGACAAGCAGAGAGGCTCGGAATCCACTATGATTGCGTGTCAATCTTATCTTATCATTACACACGGATTTCAACAACTTTTCAACGGTACCTTCACGCTCACCATCAGGCAGCACTGGCAGGCTGCTAGTGGCAGCGGCAGTGCTATCTCGTCTGTAGTCTCGATTGCACGGTGCACACACGGCGTTCATTATCTGAAGTTTTCCGCATTCCGAGCCATTGCGGTACCATCATTGCCCGCCTGCTGCCTTGCCCCCGCACTCAAACTGAAGCAACACCAGCAACTATCTGAATGATCCAAGCGCCCTAGTAATCAGTTTTTTTAATCCGCACATGGTCAGATCCAAGACTCACCGCCGCTTTGTTTACTGAGTGCAGTATGTTTTAACACGTCTTGGGATTGGGGCAGCAGTCCAAAACTTGACCAGGCGTGTGATCTACGATCTTCTCATAGCACCCATCAGTGACTGATCATGGCACGGCCGGTCAGCGCGAGGCCATTGCGGAGCAGTTTCGTACGAGACACAGAGACGCACCATCCGACACGACGCCTGTTCCGCACACGTCTGCGAGGATGCAAACTGGTTCATGCCGCGCCAAGTTATCCAGTCGGCGCCCCGAGGATCGCGCACTTTGTGCGTAGCGAGGCAGCTGGTGAGCCTACGGTTTTTTCTCTTCTCCTCATGATGCTGAGTGCCTTCACACTGCCAGCATGGGCAACTTTCTCGCGCGGAAAATGTTGAAAACTAGGTTGATTGCTGTTTTAAATATTATTCAAGATATTTTTTCCCAAAACAGGTTGAACATATGTTGTTTAAGGTTAGAATTTTCCGTCAATCAAGCCTGTTTTCAACCAGTAATTCACCCCGCGGCTGGAAACTTTAACTTCAAACAACTTACTATTCAACCTATTTCTGTTAGAGACATGTTGAATACATATAAAACAGCAATTAGCCCAGTTTTCGGCCTTTTCTGTCGAAGAAAGGTGCCCATGCTGGCAGTGTCAGGGTTTGCTGTGTAAGAGTCAAATCTCCGAATTCGGCACCCAGGTATAACCCTGTCTCTTCTTTCCAACCACGTGGGCTACAGAGGGCAATTCAGGATCCATTTTCCACTCAACAATCCGTTACAATCATGTTCAGCGACTCCATGGCTCCGAAGGATGGACGTCGCCTCAATAGGCACGTTTTGATCGTGCATGATGACACTGTTGGGATAAATGCATCTGCGAGTATATGAGCTTCTTCGTCTTCGACTCCCCGCAACAATGGCCGACGGGGCTCTCAGCAGGGACTGATTTTGGACAGTCCAGTGGCAGCCAGCGTCTCGAGCACGCCTTGCAAGATCGAGGACACTCGTGAACGGGGGTCGCTTTGACGTCTCTACGTAGGTATGTAGACCAAGCTTCCTTCCATGGCAAACTTCGCATTCTCTCAGATGATCAGGCTCTTCTGATACGTCAAGTCGTGGGTCAGGTATGGAGTCATGCTTTGTTTCAGCGGGCCATTATCCCGCGGAGCGACGGACAGATCGCGGTGTATGCTCCTTGTATGGTAATGGTATTTGTTGCTCACAAGAGTAGGATCAGGTTGTGCCGATGCTCCGCTCTAGGTCATATTCCACCGGCGTTCGTCAGCAAGCCATTTGACTGGGCCAGCTAAGCTAATAGAGACATTTGGGGTACGTGCGCACCTTTCATTGCGATTCTCGTCCAATATGCCACGGGAAGCGCGGCTCGTCACAAGTCAGACCCATTGAGCAATGAAAACTTGATATTCCACAGTAAATGATGTACAATTCTACGGCCAATTCCTTCCAGTTTTCGTCCACGTGTCAGTTGTCAATGTCATCTGAAGTCGTTCATTACCAGGCGATCTTCGCCAGGACGCCGCTCGGGTACGTTCTCACAGTCAGTTTGCGTATCTCGTCCAATCTGCCCACATGTGTCAATCAATACGTCGCTCAGGATCAGGTCAGCATGTAGACGCACATGAGCATGCCGAGTCCGAACCCCATCGGTAGGAAGAAGTACTCCGCCGGGATCCCATGTGTCTTGAAGATGGTATGGCTGAGACGTGGCGTTATCAGCCACGGAAGCGCATGCATGGTTTTGCAAACTTACAAGAAAGACGGGTAGCTGAAAAATATTCCGATTGCGAGAGCGGTCAACGCAGCCGGGATGGTAGTCTTGTTGATGCCCCAGGAGGGGAGCTGCTGTAGAATGCTCGACTTGCGCGTACGAGTCCCGAGCAGATTTCTGGTAAGGCCGAGGGAAATGAGCAGCTGATAGCCAAATGGCGCGTGCTGATAGCCAAATGGCGCGTGTACCCACCCCCATTGCATGATGATGAGCGTGAAGAAATATATGCTCTGCGCTTCGTGGAGGAGTTCGTCCGTGAGCCCCGGCCAGTTGCCAAATCCGAGAACCAGTGACGAGAAGGGCAGGCCACGGCGCTGCAGGTACCAGAGGGACCTGCCGCAAACTTGCGTCAGGAGTGAAACTAGTGAGGGAGGGACGCAAAACCTACATTGCAAAGGCACACAATGATTCGATAATCCCCAGAAATCCATATGCATGTAAGTAGAGCTTCCAATCCGCGAGCCTGTCGATGTGCGTATTTCTTGGCGGACGCGACAACAAGCCGCTTTCCGGGGGTTCGAAGCACATTGAAAGCGCAGGCCAGACATCGGTCTGACGGACATGTACATTGAGTTAACTTCAAAGATTGTGATCGCACTGGGACGTACAGCAATGCAGATCACGATCATCCTGAGTGAGAAAGTTCACGATGCGTGTGAGAAGTGCTGGCAGGTCAGGGCGAGATACGCACTGGATATTGCTCAGCATTTGAGGCAGACCGAGAAGGATGTTCAACAAGATAGGCATGAGCTCTGAGAAGCTGCAGAGATAATCAATACAGACACAATTTGACGACAGCAAGAGAGGTACCTTCCAGCAGGTAGGAGGTACAGTATAGATTTCTTGAGGTTATCGAACACTAGGCGGCCGTACTCCAACGCCACGACAATGGCCGAGAAGTCCTCAAGCAGCACCATGTCCGCCGCCTCCCGCGCGACGTCCGACCCGCCGCCCATCGCGATGCCGCAGTCCGCCGCACGGAGCGATGGTGCGTCGTTCACGCCGTCGCCTGTCATCGCGACGATGCTGTCGCGCGCCTGGAACGCCTGCACGATGCGCAGCTTCTGCTCGGGTGTCGTGCGCGCGAACACGATTTCCTCGTACGCACACAGCCGGTCCATCACGGCGTGCGTCGTGACCATGTCAAGCTCGCTGCCAGATATGACAATGCTCTGCGGGGAGCGGTCAGCGGGCTGGTCGGAGGCGTCGGCTGCTTTTTCGGTGTCTTCGGAGACGAGGTCGGCATAGTGGTGCACGGCGGCGGCGTTCGAGATGATGCCGGCCTGCGCGGCGATAGCGACGGCGGTCGCAGGATGATCGCCTGGGTTCGGTTGAACATATGAAAGGAAAGAAAAGGGCTGAAAATGTACACACCGGTAACAACGAAGAACCGGATTCCTGCTCCGCGACAGATTCTGCGACACGTTATTAGTTGACACACATACGCGCGCCTCGTGCGCACGATCCTCACCTCACAGTCTCCGGAATGTCGGGCTTCAGCGGATCAATGAGACCCAAGAGCCCGACGATGACCAGCTGCGCAGTGGCCTCTTCGACGAATGCCTCGAACTCCTCAGAGAATGGGTCAACGCGCTTCGGGACGACTTGGTGCGAGACGAGGCGGCGCGCGAGCACAAGCACCCGGCGGCCCTGCGCAGCCCAGCGCTCCTGCACGCCGACGATGCGGTGCTGCGTTGCGTGCGAGAGCGCGCGGGGAGGCCCGCCCGCAGGGTCGAGCGCGTGTGTGCAGCGCGGGAGCAGCACGTCCGGTGCACCCTTGACGCAGAGCAGCAGGTCGTCCGCGTGCGCGGCGTCCCACGATGCGAGAGGTGCAGGTGGGGGGTCGGGCCTGTCATTTGTGTGGGTGAGCTTGGAGAGGGTAAGCATGTACTTGGTCTGGAGAGGCGGGACGTGTGAGTGCAAGCGCGAGAGAGGCATGGCGGACGTACGCGGGAGTTGAAGTTCATCTTATAGACGTGCGTCCAAGTGCTACGCGCGGTATGTACGCCGTCGAGCCCGTCCGCAAATGCCAGAATTGCCGAGTCTGAAGTGGCATGGTCAGGGCCAGCAGAGCGCCGGGAGGACTGCGCGCAACACACCAGTGGCGTCGCCGATGATTGTGTGTTCCTTCTCGCCCATGCCCGCCTCGAACGTCGCGGAGTTGCAGAGTGCTGACACTGCCAAGAGCTGGCGCAGGTTTTCTGTGATGGCGGCGGTGCCCGTCGCGAGGTGATCCTTGAGCGACGCCGGCGTGAAAGACACGTCAAACATCGCGACATCCTCGACGTGCATCTTGTTCTGCGTAAGTGTGCCGGTCTTGTCCTATACGGAGAGGCGATCAACCACAAATTTCGGGGTTATATGCGCACACGCACCGAGCAGAGGACGTTGACGGAGCCCAGGGTCTCGACGATGGAAAGGGACCTGCGGCGGGAAGGTGAGAAGGGTAGGTGGGTGGAAGTGCAGAGGTAGGACGTACTTGCAAAGGACTTTTTGCTGGCTCAGCGTGTGCGCAACTTTGGCAAGCGACACGGTGACGGTCATTGGCCTGAAGAAAGGACCGCCTTCTGTTAGCTGGATGGAGCGGCCGGTGCTTGCGTGTGAATACTCACAGCCCCTCCGGGATGAACGCGACTAGAAGCGCAAGTAATCAGTACTGAGCAGCAGAAGCGGTGGATGAGAAACGCACTCATGATCGAGACGACATCAATGAGCAGCGTCGATGTTGTGATGTAGTGAGGGAAGGTCTGCTTCAACCTGCAGACACAGTTGAGTTTGAGGAATAACAAAAACGAGATGGATAACCTACCAAGCCGCCCAGATGATGACAATGATGACAGAAAGCGAGAACGCGAGGCTGCCTATGATGATGACGAAGCGGAGGATCTCACGTTGCATAGTCGTCAGCTGCGTCGGTGATGCTGAGGACATCTTTGCAATGCGGCCGCTTGATAGAGATGAGTCGTCAACACTGTTGAAACAAAGGAGGCGCGCACAAGACGGTGTTGTCACCGATCTGGATGACAAGCCCGAGGCCCGACCCGTTAACACACAGCGTGCCTTGCAATGCGATGTTTTTCGTCTGCGCAACGTAACGGCATGGTCAGCGCAACGCTACCAGCATACAGTCTGCACCTACTTCCAGGATGTTGTCATCCGTCTTTTCCAGCCGCCCAGAGACGGCCTCACTCTCACCGGTGAGCACGCTGCGGTCGAAGCGCAGGTCAGAGGTCACCTCCACGAGACGCATGTCCGCGGGGACCTTCTGCCCCATGACGACATACACTAGGTCTCCGGGGACGAGCTTGGCGGCGGGAATAGTCGTCTGCGCGCCGTCGCGCAGCACGAGCACGTCCGCGGGGAGCATGTCCTTGATTGACGCCATTACGCGTGACGTCGAGAAGTCCTGCCACGCGTTGAACGCGGCCTGCAGCGCGACAACCACAAGGAGCACGCAGGCAAGCGCGAGGTTGGACGAGTCCGGGTGCGGGTTGCCGAGGGGCTTCCTTCAAAGAGATCAGATGGCGCGGACGATGGTATTAAAACTTGAAGGAACACACCAGCAGATGAAGCAGACGATACCGCCGGCGAGCAGGAGGCTCCCGAAGCCGCCGAACACCCACCCAATGACCTTGCGAAACATGTGGTTCGGCGGTGGCGAGATTTGGTTCGCACCGTAGAGCGTGCTGCGCCGTGTGGCCTGCGCGGCGTCGAGACCCGTCCGCGGCGACACTGAGAGCCGCTGGAGGGCCTCGTCCATGGAGATCTTGTGCCAGTCGAGGCTGTTGAGGGCTGCAGACCGGTCAGCGCGAGATGGGGGGAACACCGTGAGAGAAGACACCTTTTGCCTCGCCCTTCACGGCGGCGCCCTTGTCGCGGTCCTCGACATCGATGGGGTCGCCGGTGTACTCGACCTGGAGGCTGAGCGTGCGGAACTCAACGGGCAGGCGCGAGGATGGCGCGATGGTCTCATGGCGCGAGAGCGTGCGTGCGCCAATGGAGAGCGTGCGCGCGCCGAGCGGGATGCCTGTGCTGGGGCGGTCGGGGTGGCGCGCCTCGATGGTGATGGTCCTGGGGATGGTCGGCCGGTGGGCTTCAGGATCTGTCGTTGACATGCTGCGCACTTCAACGTGGAGAGAAAGAGCGGGGGCAGGGCTGAGATACAATTGCCACTGCCGCGTGATGCGGGTTTAAATCAGCGTGTGCTATACATAGACATTCTGGAAGAGGGAGGGGAATCAGGGAGGTAGGGAAAGGGACACGCCGCAATGTGCGGGGACAAGATTACGGCGACGCTGTGGTCAGTGACCGCAGGGGCGGACGGGCCGCAGAACGAGTGATTTTTGCGAGAGGAAGCTGAACAGGCGCACGGGCGAACATGGGTGAGGGATATCCGCCATGGTGCGCCTGCACGAGCGATGAAGCCCCCGAGGCGGTGTCCTATCAGACGCTCCGGGTTCGAGAGTATGAAAGAGAAAGGAGAACGCGGCGCGCGAGAGAAAGAACCAGGCGCGGGGAGGTGGTCGGCTAGATAGGAGGATGATGGGGGCGCCGTGGACGTCGGCGACCTTTGTGAGAACGTGCACGGTGTGAGTGGAGGAGAGGGGGGGCAGCGTCAAGATTACTGACGAGAGGGAGGAAAGAAAGCAAGACTCGGAGTGACGCCCAAGGGAGGACGCGCGCACGTGCCGCATAATAGGCTGGACGCCAGATCGTTCACTTCCGCCCATCTACCGAGCCGCCTGGCTGAAGACATGATGAATGTTGGCGACGTGAATGTCAACGACGAGCGGCTCAGCTCGTTGCTTGAACCCCCATCTCGCTCAGCAGCGCGCCACTGGCAGCCCTGGCAACTTGAGTACATGGCCCTTTCCTCGGTCAACGACCGACTTGCCAGTGAGTAGTGAGTGCGCTTTCGAGATCTGGCTGCGTTTGCACGACGTTCGCGCCGAGTCGAAAAGATGGCGATGTGGTCGCAGGTGGCAAGGGCCAGGTGGGTGCCAGCGGGCCGCAGCTATGCGGTTACGTCACCGGCCGGGTATGTCACGCTGAGTCGTCTGCGATCTTGCTCCTCTCTACACTACACACTGCTACGCAGAACACCAACAACCATGGCACGCTTGTACGCATTGCCCTCGCTTCAGCTCTGCTGCCCGGATTCTGACCACGCTTGCCCCCTCAGCATCGACTTTCTCTCCCTCGTCTTCGTGCGTTCCCGCATCCAGTGCTCACTGCTCAGCCCAGCTCACGACCCCCAGACCACAGCTATCTTCGTCGGCGCTATCGTCGGCGTAGTCGTCGTCGTGCGCAAACTCTCCGCCGCAGTCGAGTCCACCAAGGCGTCGTGCGTCGTGCCCCACCACCTCCCCTGCCCATCGCTGACCCGCTCCCACCCAGCCTGCGCGAGCGCGGCTGGAACATCTCGGACTCAGGCATCTCAGTAAAGACTACTAAACGACTCAACCGCGAGGACTACATGGATGCCACCCAGCGGTACGTCGTCGCCGCGCTGCTGCGAGAGCACCGCTGACACCGCCTCCGCCCTGCAGAGGTTTCATCAAGGCTATGGGCGCATCGTCCTTCGGCTCGCAGAACAACTCGCCCAACGGCTCCCCAAATCCCAACGCGGGTGGGAAGACGCCGAAACTGGGTGGTCTATCGTCGCGGAGCGGGTCCATCAGCGGCGACAGCATCCGTCGCAAGGCGTAATTCCCGCACGCTGGTCGGTGTGGTAATTATATAACTTATTCGCGCGGACTTTTCTTGGATTCGGCAGAGCACGTCGTAGCTATCGCGCATTTCTGTACAGTACACACGCTAGGTTAGCAGCCTCCAAAAGACGCATTGATACGGTTTCCTTGGTGGTTGGTGGTTCCGGGTTCTAGACGCGCAGTGATGATCAGCTTCGTCGTCTGTTCGGCGTTGCTGCTCTATAGTAGTCATAGCTGGCCTCGATGCCTAAGTGGCAGTGCGGTGGGGAGAGCAGAGACCCTGAGAGACCTGCAGGGCTGATCGGTGCAGTGACAGTAGTGTGAGGACTCGAAGCGTTTGCGACCTCGCAGGTGGTACTTCCCTGGTTCGTGTGCAGACTAGTCATCGCCATCGATGTAGACAGCATCAAATTGAATAATCAAGAATCGACAACATTACGCAGCTACGTGCCTGTAATATACCGTACACCAGCCCACGACACCCGCCTACTGCCGCTTCGCCTCACGCTCCTTCTTGCGCAGCGCGCGCTTGCGAATGTCGCGGTGCAGGCCGTGGGTGTACGCCAGCACGAAGCGCGCGGGCGCAGCGTCCATGACGTAGTCCAACAGCGCATGGGACCAGTACGGCGTCTGCGCGCCGGGCGCGATGCCGCGCAGCACGGCGCGCACGTACGCGGCGGGCGCGGGCACGAGCGCGGACGCGCGGCGGATCTTGCTCATCGCGGACACGACGAAGTACGTGTTGGCGTGCTCGACGGTGACGCCCGCGGGCGTGAGCTCCGCCGCGAGCGCAAGCGAGAACGTGCGCAGGTATGCCTTGGACGCGGAGTACGTCGCGAGCATGGGTGCGGGCGCGGACCCCGCGAAGGAGCCGATGGTCAGGATCAGCCCGCGGTGTCTGGGGCGCGGGCGTGGTCAGTGCTGGCGGTGTGGGCAGGAGGGAGGGGCGTACCGCGCGACCATGCCAGGCGCGACGAGGGCCGTGACGCGCGTGGTCGCGGCGACGTTGATCGCGAGGATGTCGCGCAGCTCGTCCGCGGGCGTGTCGACCAAGTCGGCGGGCATCTCGTGGGACTTTCCGACATTGTTGACTGGGATGACGTGAGTGGGAGGACAGCGTCGCGGACAGGCTCCGCACCGAGGACGCCAATGTCGAGGTCTGCGATCGCGGATTTGAGCGCGTCGTACACCGCGTCGCCGGCGTGGGCGAAGTCAATCGCGAAGGTTTTCGTCTCCGCTGAGCTCGCTTTATCCTCTGTGCCGAGGTGAGCGTGCGCAAACGCGAGCGGGAAGCAAGCTCACTGATCTCCTGCGCGACCGCGTCGAGTTTCTCGGTGTTGCGCGCGGCGAGGAGCACGTTGAAGCCTGCCTGCGCGAGCTGCAGTGCAAACTCGCGGCCGATGCCGTCCGACGCGCCGGTGACCACTGCAGCATGAAAACGGGAGCCGGTCAGCAGCTGCCGAAGCGAGCAAGCAAGGCTGGCGACGCGCACCTGCCCATGCGCCCTTCTTCGCGCCGAATTTTGCGAGCTGCGGTGCGTGCGCGTGAGTGGCGAGCGGTGAGGATGCACGGGGCGACGCACGCGGGTGCCAGGTAGGAGGAAAGTGCGGAAGAGGAAGGACGTCCAGGAGAACAGCGCGGAGGCGACAGAGAGGGCGCCGAGGCCCTGCAGGGCGAGGGCGAGCCATGGGTGCGCGGCCACTGCGAGGTGGTGAGCTATGTGCAACGGCGCTGAACACGCTACGTACGCTGGGCGTTGACGAGCTGGAGAGCAGAGTCGGCCATTGCAAGGATGTGGCGAAAGGGAGAGCGACGTCACGGTATGCATGGACAGCCAAAAAGGCGGGTGCTGGCGGGCCGGGCGACTGAGTTACGGGCGACTGAGTCGTCCACGCTTTATCCTATCCCACCTTCACCTAAAATAATCAACATCTCCTCGAATGCGATGGCTGACCCCGAAATCTCCATCGAGAGGTTGGCACATATCGCTGCAATGCGCTGCTTGCCACTGACCGCCAGAACAGCGACAAATGCAACACCATATCGGTCAACGTGCAGGCAAGAATCTCCCAGCTCGAAGACGTTCCGTGCTATCCACCTGGCTCTACCTACACGACACTCGACGGTGTAATAGCCGCAGCAACCATTCTGAGTGATGCCCGGGCATCTCGCCGTGCGCAACTCCAGCGCGAGGAGGAAGCTCTCGAGCAAGCCAGGCAGGCACTTCGCAGTGCATACGCCGCGCAAGACAAAGCCACCCACGCAGCCATGTGCTCTTTGGCCGAGCAGCACAACACATTTGCGCCCGTCGCCTCCCTCCCTCCCGAGGTCCTCGCTGAGATCTTCACGTGTCTGTCGGACATCGACCCTCCATACAATTTTCGGCAACACCACCCCTTATTGCTTCCCCGCTACGGATGGCTTGCGGCGACGTATGCTGGCGGCAGATCGCCCTCCAGCAGGCGAGCCTCTGGGTCAACATCGACCTCTCATTCGGGTGCGACTGGGTTCGCACATTTTCCGCGCGTGCAGGAAGGGCAGCGCTCTCCATCACACAAAAGGACTCACAATTGCTGGCGCCATGGCAGATCACCTTCTTGGCAGAAAACATGTTTCGCACACAGAGTCTGCGCCTCGATGTTTCCTGCCACCTCGCCAGTCTCGATGCGCTCCATGCACACGCACCCCTCCTCCACACGGTCGAGCTACGCAATCGCCACGTGGACTCAGCTCTGGGGAATTTTGTAGAGTGGTCTGCGCCGGCACTGCGGTATCTTTGCTTTACTTCCGATGGCGAGATACCCACACCATGGATGTCGCCGCTCTTCAAGCACCTCAAGAGCTTGGAACTAGGGAACCCACAGCGAAACGTTACCAGCGTTCTCAGTGGACTGTCGCACATGCATGCGCTTGAGCGATTGAGCCTGAAATTGTCTTTCGACGGCGAGATACGCCCGGCATCGGTCGGAGAGCGCGGTAAGGTCGCACTTGCAAGATTGGCCCATCTGAAACTGTCGAGCAGTCCAAGCGACGCGACAACACTTCTCTCACACTTAGCTCTGCCACCGCAGGCTGCAGTCTGCTGCAGCCTGCGAGTCGCTGTGCCCAACCGCCGGCTGATAGAAGAAGAGATGAACGCATTGATCCCGGCCACCCTCGCATCTGTTCATTGTCACGGCAACTCAGCATCCGATATCCGGGGCGCAATCACCAGCCTGAAAATCAACGCATATGTCCCGGGAACGTCAAGTGTTATCATCCTTGGAGAGAAGAACGTGGCCCATGAGCCGAACCTGTGTCTCCACTGGACGAACTCACCGCGGCTCCCCTGGACTTTAACGCAGGTCCTGGTGCCGATGGCCATGAAGGTATTCTCTTCGGCGCATCTGAAGGAGCTTACAATGGGCTCGAACATATTAGTCGATGTGCAGGTCTGGGTGGACTCGATGCGACGTGCGCACGGACTACAGCGCCTCACAGTCACAGACAAAGCGGCCGTCTCGTTCTGCGAGGCCCTGCATTTGGCCAGCGCAAATGCAGCTGCGCAGAGCAACCTTTCTCCCTTCCTCCCAGAGCTTGCTGTCCTCGTTTTTACGGAGGTGGGCCTCATCAGTTCAAGGCGCGGCGACCCCGACATTCGGCTGGAGGGCGGCGAGCTGGTGGCAGACGTGCTGCCTCTGCGCCTGGCGGAGCGCGCGGCCGCCGGGTGTTGCCTGGAGGAGCTAGACGTGGTAGACTGCAAAGTGAGCGGGGCATGGGTGGCGAAAGTGCGCGAGGCGTTGCCGGGGACGCGTGTCAAGTGGGACGGGGGCGCGTGCGAGCGGGCGAGTCGGAGCGCGTTGCAGACATGACATGATTTGTACTACGAGTATAGATATGTTGCATAAATAAAGTGATGAATAACAGTTGAGCAGCCACATCATGTTCTCATCAAGACGGGCTCCGAAGTGAAAGAAAGGAGAGGCTCCCAATGGAGGAAGCAGACGTCAGGGAGAGTACAGCGGAGGTCCCAGGGCCCAGGATTGTCGTCGAGAAATCCTACAATATGAGCAGCGAGCAGGCGAAGGCAGACGGACGAACAGCATGGGCAGATGCGAACGGACGGACGGGCAGACGGACGGACGGACGAGCAGACAGACGGCCGAGGGTGGTTGCGTGCGAAGAATCTTTATCCAGTGGCGCGTCGACGGAGAAAGCAAAGAACGAACTGGGAGGCCTCTTCTACAAGAACAAAGCGTCGATTAGTCTCAGATAGTGCGCACGACACGAATTAGTGCTTACTTGTTCAAACGCAGCGGCAGCCTCGTCCAGGAGTCTCGACACGAAGCCGATTCCTCCGTGGACACATTTCAAAGCTGCGCTCAGATGAACGAACACCGACCTGGGCAACTGTGGATCAGCTTTCACCCAAATGTATTATAAAGGCGAGGAAACACACCCTTTCCCCAGTTCTGCTTGCCACGCTTCCTCGAAATTGCCGCACAATCGTGCCCCGTCTCGATCCGGCCCAGTCTCTTTGATGTACCCGGTAGGTGCCCGTCTCTCACACGCCTGTTTCCAGTCCAAGTTCTTGGGTTTCGCAGGGGCCAGACGAGAGGATGAGATGAAAACTGAAAGCGTGCCGTCGGGAGTGATGCAGAGAGGTGCGACGCATCCAGAGATGAACGACACATCGTTGCAAAATCGCGGACGCGAATGGCTGATGAAAGGGCAGTGATCAGAAGGGTGTAGCACACGCAGAGAGAAAGCAAACTGACGATGATGATATTGCCTCGTTCTGATGGGCTTGAGGCGGCGGATATGTTGCGTGACGTCGTGAGCAGGCTTGGTTGTCTACCACCGCGACGAAACAGTATGGGCGCACATACTGTTCCATCACAGCTTTCGACTTCCGCACCACGCTCCGTCACTCCGCAGGTGTCGGCTAGCATCCGAGTCATTGACAAGTGATGGTCGATGCGAATGTGCCAATGTGAATGACTGATGGGAGATCGACGATCGATTAGAAAGTGTAGCGCACAAAGGAAAGAAAAGTGAGCTGACAATGGGAACCAAATGATATTGCCTCGATACGATGGGCATGAGGAGGCAGATATGTTGCGTGACGTCGAGAGCAGGCTTGGCTCTCTACCACCGTGACGAAATAGTACGGACGCTCATACTATCGTCGCTCGAGGCGGCGGGTAGAGGCGGCGGGTAGGTTGCGCGACGTCGCGAGCAGGCGTGGATGTCGACGTCGGGCGCCGTTATTATGCCGGATTGGCGCACATCCGTGCATCTCTCACCGCAGGAGGCGACGGCGGTGTTTCGAGGATAGCATGAGCCGACGGAGATGCTGCCGTTGAACTGTTGAACTGGGCAGTCGGCTCAGGGTGTGACCAGTGGCAGATAGACGAGAGTGCTGGATGAGAGTGCTGGATGAGAGCGGGACGTGAGGCGGGAGAGGCGGGAGAGCGGACGGGAGTGCGACGGTGTTATGGAATGGGAAAGCAGGGAAATGATGTGGAAGTCCGAAGCCGGAAGCGGCGATGTGTAGAGGGACAACTGAGGTAAAATGAGGCGAGAGAGCAGATGGGAGGATGGGAAGGATGGACGCGAGAGAGCAGATGGAATGAGAGAGAGCAGGATGAAGCGAGAGAGAGCAGGATGAAGCGAGAGAGAGCAGGATGGAACGAGAGAGAGCAGGATGGAACGAGAGAGCGCAGGATGGAACGAGAGAAAGAGCAGGATGAAACGAGAGAAAGAGCAGGATGAAACGAGAGAAAGAGCAGGATGGAGCGAGAGAGAGCAGGACGGGATGATGAGAGCAGGACGGGATGATGAGAGCAGGACGGGATGATGAGAGCAGAATACGGGTGCAGGGTGAATGTGAAGAGCATGATGAGGGGCGAGGAGCGAGACTGGAGAATGAAGTACGTAAGAAAAAAGAGAAAGAAGAAGCGTAATAGCAAGAAGTAAAAAGAGAAAAGAGACAAGAAATAGCTACGATGACGGTATATTATAGACTGTTTTTTCTTTGGTTTTTTTTTTTTTTCTTTGTAAGTACGAATCACGAACAAATCAAGGAGGGGAAAGGGAAAGAGAAAGGGATGAAAAATGAGGGCGTGCAGATGTCGCGACGGTCCAGAATGACCGAACAGAGGGACTGGATGTGACCGGCGAGCCCGGGTTTGATGGAGATACAGCAGCGTTCCGGGTGGGTGTTCCGCGCAGATCGTAGCAGGGCAGTAGGATGTCGCAGAGAACGTAGATTGGAGGACGGCCGCGCAGAGATGTTAGCAGTCTGTAGGTGCGACCGTAATTTGCGAGAGGAATCCTTGCGCGCAGATTGAGGAGGCTTGTGTGCAGATAAAGGAGGCTCGCCCGCAAGAATGAGATCGAGGAGACATAGATGGCATTCAGGATGTGGGCAGCATGGGTGAGACCGTAGTTTGCGCGAGGAATGATTGCGCGCAGATCGAGGAGGCTTGCGCGTACAAATCGAGGAGGCTCGCGCGCGTCAAAGAGATCGAGGAAATAGAAACGGCATTCAGGATGCTCGGGGCGTCGGCAGCGCGGCAGACGAGACACAACACAAAGCAACTGCACGACAGGTGGAGTCAGCACCGCTCCACGTGCATAGCCATTTAAACGACATACGAGTTAGATGACATGGTCGAATGGCGAGTACGCGGCGTTCAAAGAGATGGCTGCTCGATGCCGCAGGCAGATCCGCGCGGCTAGGATGTTGCCCGAAGATTGAAGCAGCGTTCGCCATGTCGAGCAGGTAGTCACTGAGACCGGAGATGACGGACAAGTTCCTGAGGCCCTACGCGTCGGAAGTGTTGACGCTTCAGTTCGTAGAGAACGTGGAGGGCTAATATAGTCTGTAGATCATCTGCACGAACCAAAGAATAAGTTAAAACTGCGCGCGGCAATGACAAGAGCGCAGTACTGACCAAGACTAGTTTGGGACGTGCGCAGACCGAGCCAGAGCAGCCAAATTGTTCGAGCAGGTTTGCAAGACTGAGCGTTCCGAGGCGCCGCAGCAGAAGACTGGTAGGGTGCGCTGGCTGGCGACCGGTCGGAGACACCGCGCGCCGTAGACGTGTGGCGAGGTCTTGCGTGACGTTGCGAGCGGGCTTGGATGTCGCCCACCACAACGAGACAGTGTGTGCGCCCACACCATCCCGCCACAGTGCTTGACACCCGTGCTATGCTCTGTCACATTGGCGCAGTCGAGGGGGTGGCTGGTGAAGGCGTCGGAGCCGGAGATATTGCGCCCGGCCGGGGATAGGATGCTTGAGAGTTGTCAAGACGCGACAGCTGTCAAGACGCGACAGCTGAGAGAGTAAGGCCGAGGTAGGCGGCGAGTCCAGCGGCGATGCTTGCCAGCAAGTTGAGCGCCAGAAGGCCGAGTCGAGTAGTTTGTCAGGTAGATTGCGACGGTTCGGCGTCCGGGGCTTGAGGCGAGGACCTAGAGACCAGAAAGAGACAGGCTAGGGTGGGTCGCCAGACGGACAGGCGGCGAGTGCGGGCGTCGAAGACGGTATAGTACTGGAGGTAAAGTAAAACGGGAGAGAGAGAGAGGATGGGAGTACCTGCGCGCGCGGGAGAAAAGGGAAAAGAAAAGAAAGAAACTAAGCTACGATGACGGTATTTGTTTTTTTTTCGGTTTTTTGTTGGTTTTCGGTTTTTTGGATGGTTTTCTGTTTTTGTTTCTGGATCGCGTGGAGACATATCAAGAAAGAGAAAGAGATAAAGAGTAAGAGAAAGAGATAAAGAGAAAGATAAAAAGATAAAGATAGAGAAAGGAATGGAGAGACGAAAGAGGAACGCGGCGCGCAGAACGATGACGGTTGTTGCCACCTCAGATGACGGTGGACGAGGAGCCTCCCTTGGGCGGCTCCGGTGCATGCACGATCCTAACAAGAACACGAGCGTGGTGAGCGTGCGTTCACAAACAGTCTATACGAACATTACGCACAAGCTAGATCGTGCCTGCTTCTTGCGCTCGACGATCATCCAGTTGCAGGAATCGCCGTCGCTGATGTTTGTCGACGCGGCTTTGTTGCAAGCACGCAGCCGGGGATACGGCAACGTCGCTGGCGCGCGGCGGTGGCGAGCGAGGTCCTGCAGGTCGGGCGCGGCGGCGGCGGCTTTCTTCACCTTCTGCCTGTACTTCTTCTCCCCCTTCATGGTCCTCCCGGCCGGCGACGTTGGCACCGGCGCGAGATCATCTGACGGGAAGACGCAGACTTCGCAGGGTGCCAGCGCGGGGTTTGCCTTGGCGATATCCTCGATCGTCGTCCAGATCATTTTGTCTAGGACCAGGCGGTCGGGATAGTTGTTGTTGATGACGCGGCAGAGGATTACCTGCGAGCAGAACCAATAAGCCGACCGCCCGCAGGATATCAAACAGTGCTCGCACCTTCAGCCCGAGCTGGTCCATCACATCACGGTCAAACGTAAATTCCACTATAGTCGTGCGTCAGTATGGAGTCATCCTTCTATCAGATAGGCGAACTTACTTTGCGTGAAACGCATTGCCATGAGCAAGAATACGGCCGCTACCGTTGCCTTCCAGACGAAGGTAGTAACGCAGGACACGATGAACTGGAAGCGGGATTGCTGCGTGATTTGGAGTGTGGTTGCAGAATCTCCGAGGGCATCCGCAGCCCGAGTTGACGTCGCGGGGCTTTTGAGCTCCACAAGAGCGACGGAGTTGGCGTGGGACTCGACAGTCGGAGGCGAAGTCTGGGCGGTGAGACCGCTAGGTACGCGCTGGCTTCCCGCCGTGGATCCTAGCACCAGGGTAGCTGGTACGGCCGCATACGTGCACGTGGCGTGCACTCGCGTCGAGGGAGAGCCTGGGTCGAGCCCCATCGCGGGCGGGGGAGCTCCATCGCGGTGAGAGGCGACACACGCCTCGGCCCTCAGAAGCGACAGCGGGGTGACGCCGACGGGAGTGACCGCCGGAGGGGTCGATCGCGTGGCGGCAGGCCACTCGCAGACTCCCAGCGGGATGACTGCGAGCTCGGTATTGCTCGCGTAGAGCACCAGGGCGGTGCTCTCCTCCCGCCAGGCGACAGGCACCTGGGGAGCCCAAGGTGCGGAGACCGTCGCTACGGCGGTCGTGGTTGGTGCCGGCCAGTACTGGCGGGTGGCGGGCGTGAAGACCATGAGGTCCGTGTTGGCGAGGCGCACCGCCAGGGCGCGCTCGCCGTCCTGTGGCGCGGGTGGGAGTTCTACGTCTTCGGAGTGAGGCAGCGGGTGCCAGAGCGGGGCCCTGTGTTGAATGAACGTGGCGAGGAAGCCCTCGATACCGCCGCGTACGAAGGCGAGGTCGACCGCGGGGACGACGGCGGTGGCGAGGAAGATCGCCGACACTATGCTGAGCATGGCATATGTTATCGAGTCGCAGAGGAACAGCATTGCTGGAGGTTTGTTCGTTTCGGGCTTTGGGTGCGTGTGTGCTTTGGTGAAGGAGAGTGAGCAGGCGCACGCGCACACGGCTGGCGGCGGAACAAACAGACACAAACAGCCTGGCGCGTCGCGTTTACTGACACGTGATCCGGGCCCAACACTCGGCGCGTCCGCTGCCTGCGAAGCGACAAGGCAGTTACTTACCGGAGCTTCGTCATCTTCGACACTGGCCGTCTTCTCAACTCTCCGCTTTCTTGTCCATCAGCCACCGTTCGCAATCTCCACAGAACAAAACCTGAACGAGGCCACGATCACACGCGCGGCTATGATTGGCCGCGGCCGGCGACAGTCTTGGTGGCCTGAAATTGCTCGAGCTCGAGCCCGAACATCAACTCGCCTATATATCTTGACGGTTAGCCCTGCGACATGCTGTCGTGCGGAGGAGCGAAGCGCAGGTGCAACGCGCGGTCAGGGTGCACTGCGCACTAGTGATCACCGGGACACGATCCTCGCCTCTGCAAATTATCCGGGGATTTGGTGGGCCAGCGGACGTGCTGCACTGCAGAGATATCAGCTGCTGCCAGTTTTCCATTGACCATCGCACAGCATGCCCTCATGTGCCGCACCGTGTTAAAAGGTACATTCAAGACATTGCCAGGTATGCGCCCTGCTCTTGGCGCTTGCGGAACAGCAGGTCTACTTCTCCAGGAAAACACACCTCTGCGAGAAACATATCCGACGGCATCGACTGGCCGTCAGGAAGTTTGACATCGTAGGTGACCAAGATATGCGCCACAATAAGCTGAAGCATGTTGGCTGCGAAGAACCTCCCGGGGCTGCAGAATGAAGTCAGATCAGCCTCCCGTTCACATACATGGCGAGTTCCCCACGCACCAAGCATGCCGCCCCAGGCCGAATGCTAGATATGCTCTGTCTGTGACGACCAACTGGTGCTTCGTGCTCTGGCCCTCCTTATCCCTGATTGAGGAGAAGCGGAAGCCGTTGAACACGTCGCCATCAGAGTAAGTCTCATCGTCACGATGCAGAGCCCGGCTCGCGCATGCCACTAGCGTTCCCGCGGGAATAGTGGTACCGTTAGAGAATGTGAAAGGCTTGCGTGCGAAGCGCTTCAGAGTCACTGCAGAGGATGCTCAGCAAACATCATCGTGTACCAACTGCAGGACGTACAAACGTGAATGCCGTGCATGCGCTGCGACTCGCGCAAAAAGCTGTCGAGCTTGCGCATCTTCTGCAGCGCGCGTTTGGTCCAGCCGTCCTCTGCCACTGCGGCTTCTATCTCCTGGCGCAGAGGCTCGACGTACTCTCTGTTGTCGGCAAGCTCGTAAAGGGCATGCGTGCATGACTACCACGAGCGTTGTGAGTACGATTGCCACCTTGTGGAGTTGGCACGTACCACGGCCGTCGTAAAAATTGACACAAAGTTGGCGATACAGACGCGGCGCGCGAGGTCCCACAGGGTGGGCTCCACACCTTCCACGCGGGCCTCGTCCATGAGCCACATGAGTAAGTCGTCCTAAGTAAGTGTTCGGAAAGATTCTTAGTGTCACATCCATGATATTTCTCACCGGTTTGCCATTCCAATTGTCGCCAAATTCCTTCCTGTTGCGCCAGCGCTCTTCAACGAGGGGCTGTATGATCTTCATCTGAGAGCGGATGTGCGTATCCGTGCGCGGATACATGGAAGCAATGAGCCTACGACGCGATGAGAACAGCTGTGAATGAGCAGCGTTGGAACTTGCTTACGGCCTTAAAAAACCAGGAAAGTCGTTTAGCCTCTTTCCGTTCTCACCGAATTCCGCAGCAAAATCAATATTGACTTGGTGATATTCCTCGTTGCGACCTTAATTTCCCCTCAGATAGTGTCTCGAGGGAAGATGGGATGTGACTTACACATTGGCACTCCTACGAAGCGCCGATTACTGGTGCGAGCGATAATCCCCGACATGAGCTTTTGAATGCCAGACATTCTGATCCAGCCTGATGACAGGTGTGTCGCTGACAGAGCCTTGGTGATAGACGGCAACCACTCACCGCCGTCTCCGAATGGGATAGCGCTGTCAATCGCCATCACGGCCTCTTCACGAACCTCGTCAAGCGTGGCAGCAATATGGCGAGTCAACTGCCCCTGGATTACTCTCGTGTGGTAGTTGTTGTTCAATAGGTCCTCGCCAACGGAGTACCTGGTCTGGAAGAACTGAACATGCAGTCAGTGAATCGGGTTAGTAAGACAACCTAGAGACACGGACATAGTGAAAAGCATCCGATTGGGACAGGACATCGTCTGTGGCATTCTGGATGTCCTTGATGAGCTGAGGGCTCGTGGCCATTACGAGCCAATGATTCCATAGAGGGATTTTGAACAGGCCAGGTCTGTACTACAGCGCAGGCCGGCACTGCGATGAGCGCGTGACAAATGGCAGGCAATATAACAGTTGCCTGACCTTGTCGTAGCCTTCTTGAATAAGCTGGTGCCCCCGCGCTTGAACCTGAGAGCGGTCAGGTATGTAAGAATCGGAGCCGCGAATCCAACACTTGGTATGTGCCACAGCTGGCGAGACACAAAAATATCGATCAGCTTACAGGCGGGCGGATCGAGACAGGACACCATACCATATATCGTTGTCGAAAGAGTTTGGCAAGGGACATAAGGAACACAATGGTGAGCACCGCTGACGGCGCGAACGGTTCATAGCCCAGGAGCATAGTGACAGCTTGAAAGAGGGGGAAGTGACTATGTCGACAGGAACAGAGAGTGGTCGTGAACAGGCGAGGACCGCCATGCGAATTACATGAAGCAATGTAGAATTGGGAGCATGAGATACCTTGTCCAGTGCACAGTTATTGATTAGTCCCTAGAGAGGATAACTTTCAGCGAGGGTACGCCGATAAGATTAGATCTGCTGGCTCACAGGTTGTTCTGCTGGCTCAAGCACTGACCGCGATGATCCCCCGCACCGGCCGCCGCTGGGCGAGCACCGTGCGCAAAGGCCGCAAGGGTCATCTCTACGGTGTGAGCCCCCCGCGCCGCCGCCGCCCAACGCCGCCGCGCTCATGGACAACACCCGCAGGCGCGTAGAAAAGGCCGAACGCGACGAGCGCGTCGACATCTCCCTCGCCCTCACCGAGGTCAAAACGTATGTTAATGTTTCGTGTCCCACACCTCCCGCTGACACCTGCGCAGCTACCAGGGAGGGTTCACCCGCCCGCCCGACCTGCGCGCGTCCAACTGGTTCCCCGGCGGCCGCTACCACGCAAAGGGCATAATCTACGAGGAGCCGCCAGAGGCCGCCTACGAGCCGCACACCGTCTTCCTCCTCGAGTCCCGCTACAACGTGCGCTACGGCACCGGACGCGCGGACGCGCTCGCACACGTCGTCGAGGTGTGTCGCGCGGCAGACTACGAGCGCGTCGTCGCCCGCTTCAACAGCGCGCGCTGCCCTGGGGAGTATGTGCAGCTCATGGACAACGCGCGCTGGCCGTGGGGCCCGCAGCATATCGTGCGGCGCATCAAGTGGTGGGATAAGGGCGAGAACCCGCATCAGATCGAGCACATGAACAGAAAGTACGGTTTCGCTGAGATGCACCCGCGCGGGGATGCCTCTGAGTCTGTCGACGAGCGTGAGTCAGATCTAGTTCATATGTCGCCTCCCTCTTCCACCTTCGAAGCTCTCCATCTGCACAACCCAGGTCATGTCCATACATCCCCACCTTCGACGACTTCCCCTCTACATGCCTCTGACCCTCCACAAAAACCCGACCCCACCTACCCCGATGTGTCTACAACACGCTCCGAAGATGCCTCAGCAATCTCTGGCTTGTCCAACACCGCGCGCGGCTTCCACACATCCGCCCGTGCCATGACCACCCCGCCAGCCCACGCAGCGGAGCACGCAGCTCCCCCGCACAACGTCGTAGCTGTCCCTGAATCACCCGCTTCGACGAGCACCCCCACGAGCGAAGCCGAGCAGCAGGATGAGGACGAGGACGAGCGCGAGGACAACGACCGGCCACCACAACCTGCCACCCCGCCCGTGCCCGACCACGACAAGGTCCGCGCGCGCTACCAACCGACCCTCGCCGACACGCCCTTCTGGCGGCCGCTGCTCGCCGTCACGCTCTCCACGCGCCCGCTCGCGCTCTCCATCGCGCGCCTCTCGCGCGCGCAGCGGCGCGGCCAGCCGTACCACGCCGCGATCGACGCAGACGAGCGCAAGTCGCACGTCGCGGTCTCGTCGCGCGTGCGCCAGCTGCGCCTCGCACGCATGGAGGCGCTCGTGCGCGACGTCGCGCGCCTGCTCGGCGGGTGGCGCGGCGGGCTCGTCGGCGTGCGATTTGCGCCGGGCCAGCGCGGGCGCGGCGTCGGCGGCGAGGGCCTCGCGGACGCGCTGCCGTACGCCCAGCGCGTCGTGCGCGTCGGCGTGGGGCGGTGGTACCGCCACGCGGCAGAGATCGAGGAGCGATTGGAGGAGATGGCGCGGGAGGACGGGACCGCGGTGGAGGTGTATGGGATGGACGAGCGTGGGGTGCGGGTTGTCGGGGAGGGCGAGCAGGAGCAGGAGGAGCTGCTCGCAGTGGCACGCCCGCCGAAGGTCAAGCTAAGCTTTAATCAGGAATTTCCGGAGATGGCGCAGGCGGAGGACGGCGTGGAGGAGACACCGGAGGTGCGCTTGGCGAAGTGGTTGGCGCAGGCGGCCGCGATGAGGCCGCTGAGCGAGCTAGAGGAAATCCGCATGCAGAAGCTGCGGATGCAGGCGCAGCGGCACAGATCCGTCATCTTACCTTGACACTAATCACTTTCCATCGCAACTAACCTTCAATTGCATATTGCACATTCATCACTCAGATACTCGCAACACAAAGCATGACTGGATTGGCAAGGCCGATGTAAGGTACTGTATTTCCAAGTACAGCAGAGACAAACAATGAGGGACTAGGAAGGGTCCTCCAAGCCACTACGAGGCAGAACGAGGGCAAGAGTAACGAATGTATGACGTGCGGAAGGGGTATATGGTAGGGAACAAGAAGATCGTCTTTTGCACCGTCGACGGGGCGCGCGGGTGGGCTGGACGCAGCTGTCCAGAGGTATACGTTTATCGCCGTCCGGTGCCACGGCCGTAGCCGACCTGAAGGTTGTCCAGCTCGGCCTCCAGCGACTTGATGGCACCGTGCGCCATCTCGAGGTCTTTGTTGAGCCTGTCGCGCTCCGTGATGAGCTAGAGATAGGTAAACTTGGTCAGCACCGCGTGCAGCTATAAAAGACAGGGCACTGACATGCTGCTCCCATTGCCGGAAGCGCGCCTCCTCGGACTTGACCTGTTCGGTGAAGCGCTTCCGGAGCTGCTCCTCCTCCTCCAAGAATTTGGGGTTGTTGAACTTCTTCACCTTGCGCTCGCCGAATTTGCGCGTCTCCATTTGCTGCTGGCGGTAGTTCTCGTAGTGCTGCTCCTCGGTCGTGGAGATCAGGTCCAGCATGAACGTGCGGATGAGCAGCGAGCGCAGCTTGCGGAAGTCGCAGTGGTTCTCGTTCTCGACTGCGCGGCAGGAACGCGTCAGTGAGTAATGAAGAGCGCATAAGGGAAAGCGCGTTACCTTCGGCTACACCCCAGAGATACTCGCGGCCCTTGACGACGCGGCCGTCAGGCGTCTGGACATCCTCGGTCGAGCCGATGATGGAGAAGGGAATGGCCTCGAGCAGGACGCGAGCATGCTCCGCGGTGACCTCGTCATCAGCCTCGATGGGGGGCTGGTAAATCCGGATGTTCTGGGCGGCGATGACATCCCGAATCTAATGGACACGGGCACGGTGAGGAATGTACGTGTTGCGCGCGGGAAAAGGCAACGTACGCGCTGCTTGAAGGTGAACAGGTCGTTTTGGGTAAGGGTGTCGGCCTTTGCGACGACAGGGATCAGGTTGACGCGCGTGCCAAGGCGCTTCATGATCTCAATGTCGAGGGGCTTGAGCCTGCGTCCACGTAGCGCGGTTAGCAGGGAAACGGCGGGGTTAGAGGACAACGTACGTGTGTCCAGTGGGGCGAATGAAGTACAGGCAAGCGTGAACGCGGAGGTCGCTCTTCTCAGAGCGCGAGGGCTGTTGCTCCTGGATCATGTACGCCTCATGCTGGTCGTCAATGAAGTCGACAATGGGGGACCATGAGTCGCGGTTGTTGACGTAGTCACCGAAGCCGGGGGTGTCGATGACGGTGAGCTTGACCTTGAACTGCTTCTCCTCGAGCTCGGCCTTGATGATCTCAACCTCGGTGAGCTTGTCGAGCTGCTTGTGGTGACGGCGAGTGTAGTTCTTGGCGGGCGACAGCTCAGTAGAGAAGAGCGTGTTGATGAGCGTCGTCTTGCCGAGACCGGACTCGCCTGGAATGCGCTGTCAGCCGTTATACAAAGAAAAACGGCTGGAAAAGTGCTCACCGACGACCATGATAGTGAAGTGGGCGCCGTGCTTGGCCACGATCTTGTGCCTCTGTGGGAGCAACGGGTGTGAGTGCGCTGGCTGCTGTGCAGCGCCAAAACGAAACTGACCTGGTTGGGGAGGTTAGCGATACCAATGCCATCTGACGAAGGAGCGGCGGCCATTGCGGAGGAGATGGTGCGACGAGGTCAAGGTGCGCCGATGCTGCGAGCGCGAGAATCCAAAGTTTCGTTGCATAGTGCGATTTGCTCTTATTTGGTCGCGGTGGCGCGTACTTCCTGGGACCATTCCGCAGATTTCATGTTATTTCAAGCGGCCCGTGGCCAGGTAGCTACAGGTGCACAGCTCTATGCGGTTCAACCTAGGCAAAGCATGAAAGCAGCTTCCCAAATGGAAAGCTCATCGTCAATCGGCTACCACTGCAACGCCCGACAACGCTCATACGTCCTGCGAAAGGCCGGGTGCCGAAGTCGTCGCCAGCGCCAGGGCCTTCGCCCAGTGCTGTCGACATTCAGGTAGAAAAAGTCGCTTATCACATCAAATGAGCAGCGGAATAGCACAGTGGATTTGGAGGCGTCGTACCAACGCGATACCTAGGAGACATCCATGGGCTCAGGCTCGGAGGTATTCCCGGCATTTGCAGCGCCTGCCGCTGCGGTAGCCTCCATGACAGGCAGCGCATCACCAGCAGGAATCTCTGAAATGACTGCCGCAAGTGCCGAGTCCTGCTCCACCTGAGGAACCTTCTTCGCCTTCCTGCCTCGCCGTCGCGGCGCGTCGGGGGCAGCTGCCTGCGCACTACCTGTCATCACATCCAACGGCTGGCTGGTGACCACAGCCTTCTCCTTGCCCTTGGCTTGGATAGGCAGACGCGATTCTGGCTCCGGGGTGCGCGCATGTGCGGGTTTGAGCTCGACCTCTTTGAACCGGATTCGCTGCTCTGTGTTCGCGACATGAACGATGGGCTTTTTACTTGGGTCTTCCGCATCTTACATTCGGGTGAGTACAGCAATGCGATGAAGCGAGGCAAGAGAGTGCACTACCTTTGCCCTCGGTGAAGAGCAGCTCGGTGCCTAGGAGGTTCTGATGCTTTCCCTGGAAGATAGTTCCGGAGAGCTGCAGGTATGGCGTCGGAGTGTCCAATCCCTAGTCCCAAAAGACACGCAAATTATGAGTTTCTGTCATGAAGGGTGATGATACGCGTACCCACGATGAGGCGGTATGTCGAACTGCTGGGAACGAGCGTCGGCTCGACGCTGCCGAGGTCGAGGGTCACATACGTAACCTCCTCCTCAATGTCACCTTCTTCATTCGTCTCGTACTCCTCGTCTGGGCCGAAAGCCTCGACATATGTGTAGCCCGGTACGAGCGCGCTATGAGGCATGAGAGTGTCGACTCTTGGTGTGCTAGAAAATCAACGCCGGACAGGGTCCTGATCGCGATGTCGTTCAAATGCAAGTAGAGGCAGTCGGAGAATCACAATCAAGTTGCAGCGTATGTGTGCAAAGGTGTGCAAGTGCGGGGATGATTGTGGCCGTTGAAGACTCAAGTTGAAGCAAAGTTAAGCAGCGCCTCAGGCTGGCACGTGCACTGCCGCGTCTGCGTTCCTTGCTTCCCGCCTCCATCTAGCAGACCACCTCCGGCAGTCGCTCTCGCCCAGTGGTCTGATTACCGGAAGACAAATGTCTGGATTCACTGCTGAGCGCTCTCAGCAAAGGATATCTTCAGCCGTGGTCTCGTTGCTTGGCTCTGCCCTGTCTTCTGTTCAATCCGTCTAGGTGGTAACCAGAGTCCGTCATTGACCACGGAGTGCTTGCTGCCATTCGGGAAGTGTATGAAAGGTAAAAGGAACATCGCTCTCGCTTTCGTTCGCTAGCAACTAGTCTGCTCGCTTCCGCTGGTCCTCCACTCGACGCATACTTCGTCCTTCAGACGTCCTTTGCTCTTCGACATCACCATGCGCTTCAGTATCCTTCGTAGCCCTTGCTCTCGCTGGCGCTGCTGCCCCCGTTGCTTAGGCAGGACTCATTTATACTCGACGGTTGAGGTGAGTAATTCTGAATGCATCGCGATTGTCGTGTGATTGTTATTGACCTCCATATGCCGTCAGGATTCGGACCCATCTTCATTTGGACGCTGGACAATCGTCTACTGGTCAGACTTTTCGATCTGGGGAGCGGTCAACAGGCGTACGTAGTCCTTGAGTTTCTCTCCTAATGCTTCTGACGGGCATATGTGTTCTGCCAGGGCTTTTCCGAGCAGTTCTTCCAGCATTTCCCGGGCCACCACAATGTTGGATTATGCGAGCAATTATTTCAGCACTCGAACGAACCATTTATTTCACCGCGACGTTGGTGACTTCGCGGAGAAGTCTTCCATGACTTCCCATCAAATCTTCCACCACGATGTTTGATCAGCGTTGCTATCTGTCTGGAAGCGGGATGCGTCCAAGATGGCACGCGTGTCCTCTGAGAGAGAATTTCGTGGAATATCAGCGAGTATCTTCACTAGTTATGGGCGTTAGTAACATGTCATGAATTTCTTATGGCTTATAGGCATCTCACAGACACCATATAAATTTCAGCGATGCCATATGGATCAATGTCATCAGATTCATGGCGGAGTCAGAGCTTTCTGTGAAACTTGTGCATGCCGATCGGGTCCAGGCTAAATGCCCAGTCGTGGTCCATGAACGTGTCGTTCAGAGCGAACCTGCAAACCATCCTGCAACATCAGAGAAGATGCGCGGCCCGACCAAGCCTGTATGCCGGCAGGGGTGAGAGATGTGGAAAGCGGTGGGGCCCGTGGCCGTGTAGTCATCCATAGCCGCGCGCACTGCACACGTGCAGCGCCTGTCTGCTCCTTGCCTCCTGCCTCCATCAGATATTGATGCCTCCCTGTCGACTGACTCTTTCCCTTGCCGTTTACCCCGCCTAGTGGTGATGTTTGGACTTTGTGCGTTAGGAGGTGTCCGACGAGGGCTGACCACCCCTGCGGTCGGCGGCCCGACGGCGACAACACGCGTGCAACCCCGAACAAATTGGAGCAAGGTCAGCGAAAGTCATATATCACCGTACTGGAGGTATCAATCGTCATCATTGCAGAGCTTTCGCCGACCTCATCTATGACCGCGGCCACGGTATGTCATGCCGAAGCTTCCTCGGTTCACCACACAAATGCCATTCCAGAGCGGCTTCCCTATATCTGCACAGTCTTCCCACCGTCTTGTTGGAGGCCTATGTGCCGTTTCCTTGCGCGCGTGGGGACGGCGGCACCTGTCGCCACACAGTCAAGCAGGTCCGGCAACCGGGGCGCCGTACAGTCACGGTTCGTCGCTCATCCTGTCTCCGCCCGCACTCAAGCGCGCGGTCGACAGCCTGCCTGGTCCGGGCCTGATAACCACGATCTGCGCATCGCCGGCATCGCAAACACGCCTGGCTCCGTCGTCGGGTGGCCCGCCCGGGCTCGGGTCGCATGCGCCTCGCTGCTCGTCTCTCCTGCGTAAGCATTGGAAACAATATTCATTATGAGGCGGGCAAGTATCAAGTAATCAAGAAGATGTTATGTGAAAGCAGTACGAAAGCGAAGGAAAGCGACCTGTAGGCTGCGTAATAGTCAATCTCAGGCGTGGCAGGCGGCCACCGGCGCGCACGAATATGACGAACACTCACAGGTAATGACAGTATTTCACGGGGAGTTGACGGAGGCGAGAAGGCGCACGCGCGGGTGCTTCGGCGGCGCGCCGAGGAGTGCAGTCTCGCGTGCCCGAGCTGTCGGAGGCGGAAGCGGAGGAAGCGGAAGGTGCTGCCTCGCCTCCGCGCCAGATTCCGTCGCCCCGGACGAGCCCGGCCTTCTCCAGCTGCTCGTAGCGCAGAGAGAGAGAGCATGGTAAGACATGGAGAGAGGTGGACTCAGGCTCCTGGCCGGCCTTTTTGAAGATCGAGGGTGGTGGAGCAGAGAGTGTTGCAGACTCCAACACATGAGACCCATGTAGCTGCGCTGTGGGGAGGATCATGGCAGAAGTGATGGTGTTTGGGATGTCTTGTGTTGGAGCCGGTGGAAGATGACCCAAGTGAGGCGAGGATGTGTCAGCATCATCATCCTCCTTTTCATCGACAACAGAGAGGTGTGTCCTGCGTCGTTTGAGAGGAGAGGATGATTGCTGTGAGAGTGGGGGGCCTGTGCTAGTGCTCCAGTGCTTCTTGCCTGAGGGCAAGCTCACTGGACGCAGCAATGAACTTGGAGACACTGGCATGGGCTCAAGCTGCCTCTGAAGATGGGGAAGTGGCTGTGACACAGGCTTGAAGCTCGAAAGACCAGCACCGGCTGGCTCACCAGATCCTGATGTGCATCCTCAAAGAGGGAGACCAGGTGCATCGATTTGGCAAGGGTTCCTTCAGATACACATGCTAGAGAGCAGAGTTTGATTTAGAGACGGGTGCAAAAAGATAATTAAAATAGTCACCTTTGACTGGACAAGGCAAAGGGACTCGGACCATATGGCTCATGTCAATGTGGGAAAGGAGGGCTTCAAGAGATGAATGTTCACGGCCAGCGCACTTGACAATCTTGCATTGGAATGCCATGGCCCTAGGTGAGTCTTCAAGTCAGTACTGTTGAAAAGGATGCAATGAAGAGTGTCCCACCTCTAATGAATTCTTGCTTCGAGAGCAATGCGAGTGCTGATGCTTTGACATGAAGGAAAAAATGTAAGCAAGGCACAAGAAACTGGAGAAACAAAGAGGCAATAACAAAGAAGTGTTGGGACCGACACTGTCCGTGCTCAGGCAAAAAGGCAACACCAGGAATCACACATGAAGGAAAGGGGATCAAGCATCGAGACAAGATGGACAGGCGTCGCAGCTATTGACTACATGAACGGAGACGAAAGAGAAACACACCTCTCAAGCGCAGTCCAGCTGTTGAGCACAATTGTACACTTGTCCCAATCGCAAGCAAGAGGCTGAATGACAAGCTTTGCATGGTCGGTGATGCTCTCTTGTGTGAGCTTGAACACAGTGGCAGACATGGGTTGGTGACATGCCCTGCAGCCAGCGGCGAAAGTCACGCACTTTGTCCTGTGACAATGTGATGCTGGACTGTGTCACAGATGAGATACCACCTCAGACACCTTAAAAGTATCGCTCGTCGAACTCCGCAGATGCTTATGTGCAGCAGGTGTGCCCCACAGGTATAAGCCAAAGTTTGAATGAGGAAAAAGATATGAATGTGAGGTGGAGGCGGAAAGGTGGCGGGCAAGGTAGGGAATTCCCACGATTGCTGCGTGACCGATGGCAGGTCCGAGGACTTGGCGCACACTTTGTACGTCCGCCTAACTGTTGGTGGATCGTTTCCACCTGTCATTGTAAATTGTTCAGTGTCATGCAGCATGAAAAATGGTGTCAGGGTCATAAAGCCTGGGAGCCGAGATATCATTTGCAAGTGACTACAAGTGCTCACATGCCCAATCGATTTTCCTCTTGAATTTCCTGAATTTCCCTCGAATTTCCTCCCCCGAATTTTCCGTCCATTTACTACACGCGAATGAAAAAGCCAGAGCTAACGATACTGGCACCCTATCGAGAAGGGTGAAGCAAATGAACAATAGACATACATACATATAAACGGCGAACAGACTCTGCGTCCTTCTTGGTAGAGATCGTTGAAACATACACGGTCTCCAGACACTTTTGGCGCCTCCCTGCTTGCACTACAACACCACTTCTGTGCGTACGCAAGGACAATCGAATAGAAAAGAACGTGTCGGATGGACCGGGACGTGCAGAAGCGCGTGAATGGTTGTTGGCGGGCTGGCAAAGGGAGGCAACGCCGGGTACGGGTGGGATTCCTGCGTCCGCGGATTGTCTCCGTCCCTCCGGACAACGAGCGAAAAACGAGGTTTGTTGGGTGCGAGTGGAACAAAGCGGTCGCAGACGAAGCTGCGTCGCCTTGTCAAATTGTATGCGAGTACGCAAAGGAGAAAGGCGGCGGCATCGCTTGGGGGAACGCGCGCCGCGGCAGACCGCTTCACTCTTCCACCGTCTTTCAGGAATTGATGGCGCGCTTCTGGGGAGGCGTGAGGGTGTGTGACCTCGCACTTTGGGGCGCCTAGCGCAAGGATGATATTACGAGGGTATGGGGTACAATGGCACGGTGGGACGTAGGATGGCGAGAGATTAGGGACCTGAAACCGAGACATAAACCAATGCCCTCGCTCGTTCGGAGCGACTGGCTTCGGGTTTGACATAGAGCATCCTGATGGAAAGTGCGGTTCAAGCTGTTCTTTCCGGAAGGCCTGTAGCTGCTCTGGGTGCTGGAAGATTTTTTATTCTGGAATGAAACGGGTCTCCACTCATACACGAGACCGATAAGGCATAGACTCACAATAAGACAACCCCGCGGTTGTTTTTGCCTACGCTTTCGGCAGTGCTGAATGGTCGCTGGGTGAAACTTTTTTTTTTCCACACTGCCTTGCATAGTCGCGCGCGTTCTCCGTGTCCGCATCTTGTTTCCCGTCGCATTCGCCGCCTGTCGGGACAAAATGACGTTCGGCTTTGCTTCGGCGTTGGCATGAGCGCGCAGGCGCTCCCCGATGACGGTGCTAGCCTCTGGTGTGAGAAGTCCATTTGCAGAGAGGTGACGCCGGGGATGGGCACAGGGCAGCCGGTCGACGGCAATGATATGCCCCTGCGCAAAGAGGGAGGCTTCTCATGAGCGCAGACCAACCGACGTGGAACTCCTTGATCCAAACGTCGCGTGCCCCGTGGCTTGCGATTCGGCGCCAGCTCGGTCGGCGCGTGGTTCCGTTCCGAGAAGCCCATGAAGCCCGCGAACGACTTGGCTCAGCTACCCGGGGCGGCGCGAGGTCCGACACCGGCGCGGACTTGCGGCGCGTGAGGAAACGGCGTACTTGTCTTCGATGTCGAGGAGCTTCAAAAGGCGGGCGCGCGCGAAGGCGGGGTGTGCGGGTCGCGCCGACGATGGCGAGCGCGGACGAAGGGAAATCGTCGAATTGGCGGGCGAGCCAGAGCTTGAGGACGGCGGGGTGCTTTTCGCGCGGAGGGCGGGCGACGTTGGGCGTAAGGCCATGGACGCGGTGGAGAGTTCGAGAGGCGCGCAGACGGGCCCGCGCGTCATATGTAAGGGCCGGACGCGGGCCGTCGCGTCTTGCCTTCTGACCACCACCACCGACTCCTCCAGCGAACCATCGTCGCTGCGCCTCCTGTTGTTTCTAACTAGCCTAAGTTCGTATCTCAGCAAACTGTCCGGCCGCGGCAAGGTGGAAAGGGTCTCGGAAAGTCAGCAGTCCTCGCCATTTCTGCGTGATGCCGTCTCATGCATGTCCTGACAATATTGTTCGCAACGCTAGGGGTGGGGCGAAGCGTCACCGTAAGATCCTGCGTGACAACATTCAGGGGATCACCAAGCCCGTTCGTCCCCCTTTTCTCGCTGCACTGCGCCTGACCTTACTGCCTGCCACCAGGCTATCCGCCGTCTCGCTCGTCGTGGAGGCGTCAAGCGTATCTCTGGTCTCATATACGAAGAGACCCGCGGTGTGCTCAAGATCTTCCTTGAGAATGTGCGTTGTTTTGGTATGGACCTCGCTCGTCACTGACATCCGTCGCGCTGCCTAGGTCATTCGCGACTCCGTCACTACACGGAGCACGCTAAGAGGTATGTCGTGCTTGCCTGGTCCGTGCGTGGTAGTTGTGACTCACGCCCCGGTACCGCCTAACAGGAAGACTGTCACGGCCCTTGACGTCGTGTACGCTCTCAAGCGCTCTGGCCGTACCCTCTACGGCTTCGGTGCTTGATCTGGAGTACCATCCGAAGTGCTTGCGGTATGTTTGTGAATTGTGGTATTGCTTCTAGCACAAGTTAAGGACGTCCTGTGCTCCTGCTTACTGCCTGCCTGTGTATGCTGGCCTTATGAAATGGCTTTGTTATGTGACGCGCCCTGATCATGTGTGCACAACGGTAGTAGCACACAGATGCTGCTCATCGCTTCCGCGGCGACATTGCTAGGATTTAGTGGGCGTGGGTGCTACTTCGTTGCACGCAACAATCCGAGGATATCATTTGATTTGAATTGCCTGATCTATGGCCATCTTGCTCGGTGATGATCTATCCAAGTCACTTGTGCTCTGTATGTACCTGCGAGTCTCGAGACCCACGCTCAGCGTGCCAGTGTCGGTCGGCAGAAATAGTAAAAAAGTGCGAGCGGTGGTCGGCAATGGCCGGGTGACTCGATCGTAGAGTACTTTTACTAGAGTGGGTTGCTGGCGCGCGAGCTCGTATATAACTTGACATCTGCCGCAACAACTTGAAGATGGCCTCCGCGACGCCAGAAGAGCGCTTCCACCTGATCACCCGCAGACTTCAGGAGGTTTGGCGGCGAGTCCATCAAGGCCATCCTCGAGCAGGGCAACACGCCAAAGTGCTACTGGGGTGGGTAAGTCCTCCATGCCCGGATTGTGCGCTAGATACCAAAGATCTCTCCGTAGGGACTGCCCCGACAGGTAGACGTGAGTCGTTTGCGCACTATGATACACACGGAACTGTTCAATGAAGCCTCTGTGAACAGCACATGTTGGGTACTTCCCGCCGTTAGCAAAGATCGCGGATTTCCTCCGGGCAGGAGTCGAGGTGAGTCATCCTACGAGGATCTTTGTGCTCCTTGCATCTCTTTGCTTTGGATCTGATCTGCGCTTCAGGTCAAAATCCTGTTAGCAGGTGTGCGATCTGTGCAATGGCCTGCCGTCGATCTAACCGTTCACCGCAGATGTCCATGCATTCCTCGACAACCTGAAAGCCCCCTTCGAGCTCGTCGCCCATCGCACAAAATACTACAAGTTCATCCTCCTCGCCGTCTTCCACTCCTGGGTATACCGACCTCAAAACTGATCTTCGTGGAGGGCTCTTCCTACCAACTCACGAGCGAATACAACATGGACAACTACAAGCTGTGCGCGACAGTCACCGAGCACGACGCGAAGAAGGCCGGCGCAGAGGTCGTCAAGCAGGTCGAGAGCCCCCTGATCAGCGGCCTGCTCTACCCCGGTCTGCAGGCCCTCGACGAGCAGTACCTGGGCGTGGACTTCCAGTTTGGTGGCGTGGACCAGGTACGCCCGCCCCCCCGCCCCGCCCGCCCCGCCTTGCGCCCGCGCTCACCGCCCGCGCCTGTAGCGCAAGATCTTCACCTTCGCGGAGCAGTACCTCCCGAAGCTCGGCTACGCGAAGCGCGCGCACCTCATGAATGCGATGGTGCCGGGCTCGCGGGTGGCAAGATGTCCTCGTCCGACCCGGACTCGAAGATCGACTTCCTTGACGCGCCGGACGTCGTGCGCCGCAAGATCAAAAAGGCGTTCTGTGAAGAGGGCAACATCGCGGAGAACGGCGTACTCGCGTTCGTCAAGGCCGTGATCATCCCTATCTCGGAGCTGCGCATCGAGCGCGCGCAGGGCGCGACGGGCGCGGACCCCGCCGAGGGCGAGGACGCGGTGGGCCCGCAGACGCCGTTCGTCGGCGCGGGCGCGCCGCCGGGGACGGTGTTTTCCGTGTACCGTGACGAGAAGTTTGGCGGGTCGAGCCATTATGCGTCGTTCGAGGAGTTGGAGGGCGCGTTTGAGCGGCGCGAGCTGCACCCGAAGGACCTCAAGGCAGCGGTGGCGGACGCGCTGGTGAGCCTGCTCGCGCCGATCCGTGCCGCGTTCGAGGCGAGCGCGGAGTGGCAGGGGGTCGAGAAACTCGCGTACCCGGACCCGAACGCGGACAAGAAGAAAAAGAAAAAGGTGCGTTGCGCGCTTGGATGTGGTGCATGCATGTGCTGATGCCCTCGACAGGAGAAGGTGTACCATCCCCCACCGCCTGGCAAGGGTCGCAACGCGCAGGCAACTGCTGCCGCCACGGATCCTGCACCAGCCCCCAGCGGCGACGTTGTAGAAGCCGACACGTTGCCCAAGGCGGAAGAGGCAGCCGCCTAGCGGACACTGTTTTTTGTAGGATTAAAAGATGATAGAAATCAAGTCGATTGTAAACGGAATGTTATTTTGTGACATTACTGTCAGTCCTATATACTACGCATATGCAAGCTTTCAGGACAAACAAATACTTAGCATAAGAGAGGGAGTTCGCATACCATATCGCTACCTGTGAGCGAGTCGTTAAGATGCATACATACGTTCACATTCGCCTGCGCGAAATTCTACGCCGCCACCCGCTCTACCCCACATTGAATAGCCCTTGTGCTTAGTAACTTCAGACTTGTTCGGCTCACGAATTGCCGTTCGGCGCATACCCGTTCCCGTTCCCAGTGCCATTGCCGTTGACCTGTGATAGCGCGGCATCTGCTTTGCGCAGGTCGCCCTCGCTGAGGGACTTGAACGGCCCGCCGCCAGGTGTGCTGGCACCGGACATCACGGACGAGGCGCGGGAACGGACCTTCATCACCAAGGGGCTGAAAGGCACACACAGGTCAGATAGCGAGCGGTGCTTGAACGGCGAACGACGCACAAGGGGTAGCTGTCCTCGTCGTCCTCTTGGTGACTTGGCCAGGCATATCCCCGGTAATCACTTGTCTGCAAAGACTGCATCTAATCGCGTCCGATCATCAGAACTTCTCTAATGAGTCACGGGCAGATATACACACCTCCTCGGTAAGCGTGCCGAGATCGCCGGGGGTGGCGAAGCCGGCGTTGCGGAAGCGCGGGCTGGCAGGCACGCTGAGCGCGAGCTTCTCCGGCCCGCTGGAAAAGTCGAACTCCTCCTCGACGTCCGCACCCGGGTAGAACGCGTCGGGGTACGCGCGGCGCAGCGCGAGCTGGCGCGCCTTGGAGTACTCGATGCCGAGGTTCTTCCAGTCGAGCAGCGGCGAGAGGCGCTCGACGCGGTTGCGCTGGTTGATGCGCTGGCGCCGTGACTTCGTCGCGAAGGAATATAGGTAGTCGGAGAGCTGATTCACGAATCTTCCGCTGACTTCATGCGCCGGTCGACGATGTAGCAGCCTTCGTCCTCGGGGCGCTCGATCATGTCTTGCATGAAGCAGCCGAACCCGGAGAGATTAGTCGTGATAGAGGGGATGCCCATCTGCCGATATTAGGATGAATCAGGAATTAACTCGACAGCATAAGGGCCTCACGTACCACCGTGCACTCCGCTGGGGTGTAGCCCCACGGTTCGTAGTAGCTGGGGAAGACGCCGAGGTGGCAGCCGCGGACGAACTCTTCATAGTCCATGCCGAGAACCGGGTTGTTCGAGTTGAGGAAGTCGGGGTGGAAGACACCTTCACGCGATCGCTCGACGAGTTGAACAGCTTGACGCGGCGAATCTGGGTCAGGATGGGATCGCCCGCGTCATCGGCCATGTTGTGTGTCGTCACAGGAGGAAGGCTGTTGCGCTTCAACGCGAAGATGCGGCGCTTAAGTTGCACTTTGTCTTCCTCTGATAGCAGCTCATCCGGCGAGGGCAGCTTAGAGAAGTCACTGGGGATATGTTAGCCACCAGGTGTAGATCGCCAGTCGAAGACCAACGCACCCATTGGATCTTGACGCAAAGTCGAACAACCTCGCACCAATGCGATTTTGAATCTCCGTCACCGTGTCCTTCAGCTGCTTCGTGACCGCCTGACCTTTCAACGAATCGATGGTGTACGAGTGTGTCGATGCAGGCGTAATGAGAAACGCGACGACGGTGATGTTAGATCCGGAGGTCTGGAGGCGGTAGTTGAGACGCGCCAGGGACTCGATGAACATGTCCAGGCCCTTATTGCGATATTCATATCGCCCTGCGGAGAACATGTAGAGCGTTTTGTCGAGGTCGAAATCCATATGTCCGTAGAAGTGTCCGCGCACGAACTCGTTGATCTTCCCCTTGGCGGTGGAGTGAAGATTTTGAAATTCGTGCATGGCCTGAAACTTGATGACATTGAGGCCGTTGGGAAGAACGCCGTCGGGCTTGCGCTTGAGGAGGTGCTCGGCTTCGTACGCGGTAATGTGGGAGACGGTCGTGAAGACGTCGGCGCAGTGGGTGGCAGACCGCTCGATGCAGTAACGATGGTAGATGCCGCGCTTCCCGGCTTCGTGGTCGACGTCGAAGTACTGGAGATTGTTGTAGAAGTCGACGCTACCGGCACAGAGATATCGCCCGAGAAGCGTTGCGTGCGTCGTAAAGACGGTGGTAACATCGATATGCCGTTTCCGGCTGAGAGCGATGGCAATTCCTGCCTGCCATTCGTGGAAGTGTGCGATGACGGCCGTGTGCCGCTGGCGAGCAACGTACTAGCGCGGATCAAACGAGGAAAAATCAGAAAAGAGCGCAGGCGAGTAGGTGGGGCGGGAGCATACTTCGCCGAGGAACCACGCGACGAGGTAGCCGAAAACGATGGTTTCGTTGGTTTCGTGGTCGTTTGGAGGAGTGGGAATGCCCGCGAGGTTCCAGAGGTCGCCCTTCCACTCGTCGATGCGGTGATATTGGCTGCCAGTGTCGAAGAGGAGGACGTGGGGTGCACCTTCGATGAGCCAGCGACCGTAGAGAGATTTTACGCCCTTTGCGCGCATGGCCTCGAGACTGGCGGCGACGTGGGGGTCTGCTGGCTCCTCTGCCTCGACCTCCATGGGGGCTGTCTTGTAGGAGAGCGGGCCGATGAGGGTAGTAGCGGTCGCCGAACTCGGAGACGGTGACGGGGACCTTGGTCTTGATGACAGTGTAGATGCCGCCGACCTTGTTTGCGACCTCCCAGGCGCACTCGAAGAGGATGGGGTTGCGCACGTCGCGCTTGTCGTCTGCCATGGCTGCGGGAGGAAGGAGGCGGCGGTGGACTCGGGAAAGAGGAGGACGGGCAGACTCGCGTACGGGGCGGGCCGTATATGGTTCGTTTTCCATGACGTCAGACTTCCCACGTACCCCGCATCACGTGGGGCGACCGAGGGCCGGCCTGGGATCCTGGGAGCTGGCGCTGGGCGGACAGCAGCGTCGACTTGTTCTCGGTTCACCTGCCCGCCCCTAGTGTTTACTACTTGCTTGCCGCACCGTCAATCAACGATGCTGCGTCCACGCGTACACTGGCGGGTCAACCGATTACGCGAACTCATTGCCGATCTCACTCAGACTGTGCGTCGCCATAGCCCTGAAGATCACTTTGTCCGGTCCTGATGTGAAAAAAAAAAAACCGCCGTCGGATTATATGTATAATACTGACAATTGCTTTTTTGCCTACTCCACAAAAGCTGTCGATGATCTCCCACCCTCCATAACCGTGCACTCCCCCTCTTATGCTTCACCTCTCTTCAAGACTTCACCGGCCCACTAGTTCTCCATTATTTTACTCCGCCACCCCTCCCAGATCACCCAGCCCTGATAGGCCCGCTTACTGCAAAGTTCTCGGCCCTTCGGTCAACGCCCACCAGCGGCCCTCCACATGGCCATCGAGTCTGTCACTGGGCTGATCCAGGATTCACCCTATCATGTCCGTTCCCCCCTCTACTCCGGCTGCTACACTCATTCCCGCTTAGAACGTTGTCCCATACTCGGTAGCGGCGATCGGCGCCCTCCTTGTCGGTCCACCCCCAATTCAATCCCTCGAACGTTAAAATGCTAATTGGGCGAATTAGGTCTGGGACTGGTTGTGCACGTTCGACCAGGAGGTGTGTTCTCATTCTATCTCGCGGCCTGGCCCACTCTGATCGGATACATTCGAAGGTCGAGTATGTATGGTCCAGCTCGTGGAACCTGGGCCAAGTCCTCTTCCTGCTCAATCGCTATCCGCCGTTCATCGACACGTTCATATCCCTTCATCGTGCGTGCCTCCACGGTCGCTGTGCTTCTCTGTGCTGACTCCCTATCAGTGTTGACGGCAGCTCACATATCTGCCGAGGTATGTCCCCATAAACTTTCTCCTCGCTGGCTCTCATCGCCCCTTCCGGCAGCAATGCAAGCGGCAATTCACCGCCATTACTTGTGCGTTGTCCGGTTCTGTTCTTCTTCCTTCCGTTGACGCGGGTTGCCGGTGTAGGGCTGATTACCAGCGGCGTGTTAATATCAGAGTGTGCGCACCCATCTCCGCACTATCGTCGCCGGTCCGGACTCATGCTTAATCCTTCCACCAGTCATCCTCCTTCTACGAACTTACGCTATCTGGGAACGCAGACGCTGGGTCTTGATCCTGTGTTGCTCCATCGCTGCCTTCTCTATGTACCCGCCATCCTCGTAACGGAGCTCGAGGTCAAATCGCTGAGATGTACGTGCATACTTGATTGATGCCTTGGTCTGAAGGATCAGACCCTCAACCGGTCTATCACAGTTGCGGATGCTCGGACAGATGGACGCCCAGGGTGTGCGCTAGAGCATGCTGGCAGCATCATATTTATATCTTATGTCCTTCTGATGATATCCGAGACGAGTGAGTTGTGCTGGCATGCATCTGTCGTGCTACTGACGGACGTTCGGCCGACCTCGCAGTTATTTTTGTCTTGACGGCGATCAAGGCAGTGCAGCATCGTGCGTCCATTCGCCTCTGCGAGGGTTGCAGCGCGCTGACAGGCCAACACAGTGGGACGTACTCGCTCGCCTATGGTCGTCGCGTTGTACCGTGATGGTAAGTGTCGCCCGCCCCGACGTCTGTCCATCCACGTGCTGACAGCCCGCAGGCATATTGTTCTACTTCTACATATTGAGTGTGTCTAGACCGCTTGTCCCACGCGGGCCCCACTCCAACTGACGGCCGTCCACAGTCGTCACCCTAGCTAATGTCATAGTCCCGGTGGCAGCGCCGGTGCGTGTCGAGCCGTCTCCGTCCCGACTGTAACGCGCACTCACGCCCGCACCGCACCCAGTCCGCCTTTGCCAACTGGCTGGCAACGTGAGTCGAGACCTCGATCGTTGTGCTTTGCTGACGGGCGTTGTGTTATTTGCGCGCAGTCCGCAACGCGCGCTGCACAGCATGATGTGCACGCGCGTACTGCTGTCGATCCAGCGCGGGCGCTTCAACGCGGCGACGACTGTCGCTGAGTCCGACAGGCTGGACACGATGCTCTCGTCGCTGTGGCTATCGAGCGGCACAGCGGGGAGCGGCGGCGGCAGTGGGCGTCTGAGCGTCGTGCGTGACAGCACGTCGGGCGAGGTGCCAATGACAGAGGAGGCGATCGAAATGGAGACGCGACCGATCAATGTGGGCGGTACGAAGGACAGAAGTACGAGTCGCCGGCGGCCGGGCAAGGAGAAGGCGGACGACACTGCGGCAGTCTTCGTGGTGGAGAGCGAAGATGACGCGGTAGTGGGAGAGTACCCTGTTTGAATGCATGACTCCTCGCATGAACACTTCTGGTGGCGATAGACGACATTCACGCGGTAAGATGACATTATGTCTTGTAAATGTGCTTATACCATAATCTGCAGGACATCATCATTGTATATTGGATAAAGATGAGTGTTGTCCTAGAGCGTCCTGGCAGGCCAGGTTTTGGGAGGGAGCGACTGGTATGAATCTCAGCTTTCGCTGACTGTAACAGGGAAAGTCTGTTCCTCTCCGATATTCCATTTACCGAAGAGTAAACTAGAGGAGGTTGATTAGCGATAACCAGAGGTATAGGGCCATAAGCGTACTCGAATGCCGCCATGATCGTCCACTTGCGGTTCTCAGCTTCAGGGAATACGAGAGAGCGCCCCCCGTAGAACACCTGCAAAAAGAATGAATGGAATGAATGGACATGGTAGAACATGATGGACTCGAGGTCATACGTCGTCGTCAACCTCATGCGCTTTCCGCGGGAGACAGTGGAGGAATTTCCAGTCGGGATTCGCACCGCCCTCCCGGCACAGCGCCTCAGTCACCTGGTAGCCCTGGAAGTCCTTGAGCCGTTGCTCCTTCTCGGCTTCTTGACCCATGGAGATCCTGCGGACGTGAGGTCATCGGTATTGTGACGGCGCGAGCGACTGGACATACCACGTATCTGTCACCACGACGTCCGCGCCTTTGACAGCTTCACGGGGTCGGTACCCCACCAGATGCCCTTGTCACATTGCAGCTCAACAACACGATTCCAGACAGCTTCCGGCGCCTGGTAGGCGGACTGTGGAGGCGTCGCGACGCGTAATGAGTGGCCGAGCCGTGGGTATGTGACCAGCATATCGTGGAGGACGTTGGCAGAGTCCCCGACATATGCGATTGTGAGCGGACGGAGGTTGGGCAGCGGGGCAATGCGCGACCTCTCGTCCGCGCGCTGAGGTTGGAGAGTTGGGTCGAAAAGATGCGCGTGCTCATGCAGCGTCAAAAGGTCCGCCAGAATCTGGGTCGGATGCCATAGCGAGGAGAGCGCGTTGAGGACGGGCACAGGGGAGTACTTTGCGAGTTCCTGGAAAACGGACAGCACGTCGGTATCTGGTTTAGCTGCGATCGACAGAGAGGGGCACACCTCGATTTCAGCGTGCTCTCCGACGCGGGCGAATATGCCCTGGCACATGCCCCCGATGACGGCCGCGGTGTCCCGCGCGGACTCATTTACGCCGAGCTGGATGTCCTCCTTTCCGAGGAAAAGCGCACGCCCGCCGAGCAAGAGCGCTGCGGTCTCCGCCGCGACGCGGGTGCGCGTGCTGCGCTTGGAGAAGAGAAGCGCGATGGACTTGTTGAAGAGCGACTGGGACGGGAGGCGCAGCTTGACGCGTTTGGCGCCGGGCGTGTACTGCTGGGGCGCGAGCCAGGGCAGCGAGCGGTGCTTGAGGTGGTGGGCCTGTGTGAGGATCCGGGTGATCTGGCGCGGCGAGAGGTCGGCCAGAGTCATCAGATGCGGTACGGTGGCCATGGTGGACGTTGGGCGTGACGAGCAGACGCGCGACGGTGACTCGTCGACTCAGCGGCACAGTTTCCGCGTACGTCAGACGCGCTCACATGCTCTCTGCCCAACGCCCGCCAACAAATCTCATATATCCTGACATTTCCATGGCTCGTACGTCCCAACTGCGCGCGCCCCGCTCGCTGTGTTCCCAGCCTCCGTCCTCCCTGTTGCCTCCCTGCCATAATGCCACATTTGCCGCCCTCCTCCCATCACTTCCTGCCATAAAAATATACCCCATTGCTAGGCAGCGCATGGGGGCTTCTTACACCGTGTACGTTCTCGTGCTGTCTCCGGCCAAAGGACCATCAGTCGCTTGACCATGGTGGGACCCGGCTTGCCATCGGCATTGTATCTCCGGACTAGCAACCTCCTTGCTTGTTTTACCTCAACCCGTTCTTTGCCCACCGATTCTATGTCATTTCTATTGGCCCTGCGACATGTGAGCCTGGAGCGACGGCGCCCGGGCTCTTCTGCGCAGGCGCTGGGGTATAAAATGGCCTCGCTGCGCCGTCTGGTCTCATCAGTTCCACAATGCGCACTTTAATCTCCACCGCTTTCTTTGCGCTCTCGCTCTCACTTGCAGGCGTAGCCGCCGCTGCGGAGTCTGTCGACGGTATGTTCCCTTCTGTCTTACGCACGCCGAGTCCTACAGTACTCATCACGTTCTATCCTGTGCAGGTCACACCCCAAACCCGGAAAAGTGCCCAGGGGCCAAGGTGCTGAGCACCTTCCAAATCCCAGCACAGGGCGCGGAAGGCAACATCACCATCGCGCATTTCGACTGTGATCAGAGTGCCGCGTCCCCTGCGGCGCGCTCCGTCAGTCGTGTATCCGCTGCGCGTGGCACCTTGATCCAAGGCCTGGCGAAGCGTGACCAAACAGAGTGCACGGATGCGGTGGAGTGCAAGTGTGGGGAAAGCTGTATGTCGAAGCATGTTTTTCCTCAGGCAAACGCTTACGCTTAGCAGGCATCGCCACTTGCACAAAGACCACTACCACTGCGCCTGCGGCCTCGAACTGCAACACTATCGCTACGTCTTTCTTGATTGTGGGGACGAACAACGGTCCGTATGAAGTTTGTTTAGCACATGGCGGTCACTGACGCACTTTTTCCACAGCTATCGGCCAGACGTTCTTCGTTTCGGGTGGCAACTCTGTCCTGGCGTTCTTCAGCGACTGCGAATATGAATGGGACAACCTCAGCAGCACAGAGATCGAATTCTGCTGGGACGATTTCGTGGGTATCGGTTCGCGCTGTCTGTCGAGCGTGTTGCTCATTATCTCGCGCTAGGCCAACATCGACAACTCCATCGTCAGCAGCTGCCTGGCGGCCAAGGACACCGGCGGAGTTTGCAAGTCGGTAAAGAACGACTGGCAGCTTTCGTATGTCGATTTCTCTGCAAACAATTATTGAAGCTGATTTTGACCGCAGGTTTGCGTTCGTGTAACCGTGCTTGCCTTGAGCTCTCTGACGAGATTTTCAATCAAGGGTGTCTTTTGCGTAGTACACTTTGAGTACACTGATAATATAATCATGGCTTTTGGTTTTGGATTCGTGCGCGTGTTATGTAATCGCAGCGAACGCGACAAGACGCGCATGCATCCGAATTAGCTACAAAATCACTTGCTGTCAACCCTCTCGCTCCCCGCCACCTCCGCCGTGCGTTCAATCCGTCTTCGGGACGCCAGAACACTCCCTTCATAGACAGCCGGGTCATCTTTTCTGGTGTGCAGGTTCCGTCGGGTGCGTAAATGCGTCCGATGTGCGGATCCTGGTACTGACCGCGGTGCTCGGCAGGACAGAATGGTATTTGGACTACGGCGGAGGAACCTTACGCGCATATTTCTCATAGTGTCAGCCGGTGTGCTCATTCGCCTCGCGGTATCATGGTCAACTCCCTCCTCGTCGGGGCGCAGCGGGCAGAGCCACGAGATCCAACCCCACAACGTATTGGACCTCGTTGGACGCACGGAAGGCGTACTGGACGTCCATCGGCACAAGTTTCTTCAAGTTCGCATGGGCAGGGACGAGAGGGAGGACTTGATGTCAGATATTGTGCGGAACGGGGTGGATGACTATTGGGAACGGTTCCAAAAGCCCTAGTGAGTCACGAATGTATGCGTGCTCGCTGTCATTCTCACCTCAAACAGTATATTGAACAAAGATACGGCCCAGCTTGACGCGCAGAGCGTGATGAGCTCTATCGAGCAGCTTTTGTCTCTGAATGGTTGGGTCGCCGCGCTGTGTCCCACCCTCGTGCGCCCGTTCGGGCAGAACAAGCACGAAAACGCGTACGATGACCTTGCCAGCAAGGACCACATGTACTTCATTGGCATCGTCATTCATTCTGCCGACCACTTCCTCGTCGACCAGCTTGCCGTCATCGTCCAGCTCGCGAAGCGCCTTGGTCCTTCAAATCTCTTCGTGTCTATGCTGGATTACGATTCCACGGACTCCACCGCTACCCTCACCGATCTCTCTGAGGCAGTCCTCATCATGCTTGGCATTCCATATCGTATACGACGCGTCCCCGGCATGACAGAAGACCCTGCCATGGCGTATTACCCTCTAGAGGAGGCGCATATGCGCAACATGGCGCTAGCGCCGCTCCAGGAGCTCTACCAGAGGCGCAAGATCAAGTTCCACAGAGTCATCTGGCTGAAGGGCTTTACATGCCCGAATGACATTCTCGAGACCATCAAAGTCAGCGAAGCCAACAACGCGGCGATGGTGTGCGGCATGGACTGGGCAGAGCACAACGGGTTCTTCATCTTCTCTGACCGGTACGCCTTGTTTCTTCGACGAGTATCTCATCGCGCTTACGGCCTGCCACTAGGTGGCGGACGCGCGATATCAACGGGGACCAGTTCCGCCAGTCAAAATCATCCTCGAAACCCGACGCCGTTCCTCCACGCGACAAGACCGGCTCTGCTCGCTACTCTCAGCATCTGCCATTCCAAGTGTTCTGCTGCGAGTCCGGAACGCACGTCGTCGACCCAGCGCAGTCGTACTATCAGGGTATATCGTACCGCGCGGGCCTCGACTTCCACAATGTCTCACTGGCAGAGAACATGCTCGATCGGCATCCGGAGGCTTCGTGTCTCGACAGCAGCCAGGCATGGTTCTGCCGCGACCTGTGGACGAGCAAGGCCAAAGCAGCCGTGCGAGACATCGAGGCCAGCGATCGTCCGGCGAGGCGGAAGCGCGATCTCGGCGACGGCGTTGTCAAGGAGGGCCATGCCCACCGGCAGGCAGCGGAGGGCGACCCCGACGCGAACGCGGGCTCCGACTACGACGCCATGCCGGATTCGGACGTTCCCCTCGAGGCAGCCGTTCCGGCGAAGTTCTCCATCCCGAACTCGCTGTTCACGCCTGCGCGGATTCTGGTCAACCCGCGCTGTGTGACGACATATGCAGGGGTCAGCCACACGCAGCTCGCGCTTGACTTGTTCGGTGCAGAAAGGGATGGGAGCGGCCCAGAGGGCGCAGGTAAGTATGTATTGGAGGACTGGGAGGGTGCCCCGGAAAGCTTTGTGTGTCAGGAGCAGAGGTATGTGGGTTTTTTCCAGATACACAAGGATGAAGTTGAGCAGGGTTTACAGGCAAACTGGCGGGCGGAAGGCAACAAAGACTCAGCGACGTTTGGGTTTTTCTATACATGATGAGCTGCAAACACTTTGAATCTTAGTGCATGACTTCTCACAGGAACTGTATGCATTGTAAGGTAGGCGACAGCCTAACCCCTGGCCCTTACCATATTTCGTATATGGGTCATTTGCATTCCGTCGAGGAATACAAGGTCATCATTTATGGTCGATGACAAGGCTAGCTTCAAATAATTTGTCCATATCCTCGCATTACCATCTACATGAACCCCCACAGTGTGACGGCGGCGAACGCTCTCGATGTGCAGGCAGCCCGCCGTGCACTTGAAGAGGCCGCCATCGCAGGCGCTCCGCCGTGCTGCAACTGAGTAAGCCATTGTTTCTGTTGGGTGAGCAGTGTAAACCTTAGTTAATCCAAATCTAAGTAAACCTTAGTTGCTCCAAATTTAAGTTGCCCGCCAAAATCGTGCCTGGATGATTTAGCGGTGGTTCGTCGGCAAGACCGCCTGGTTCGAACCACGCGTGTTCCCAAGGCGGCGCAAAATCTGACATACCCCTGCTCAGCCCGCCTAAATCCGCTCTTAGTGCACATTAAGGCAGGCACTCCTGTCAAATCCTGCAATATGATGCCACTGATGCCAAGCACCCGGCTGCATGAATTTAACATTTAAGCTTTCCTCTTGGGGAGGTCAATTCTTGCATGTCCTGCTGGCCTCATGAGGCCCCGTCAATCTTTGCATGTCCATCTCCCCTACAATGCCTATGTCAGAACCATGCACTTAAGGCAGGCACTGACTCAGCCTGGCCCATCAGGCACAACTGGGGTCTCTGAGCTCTGATCTTTTCCGAAGTCGACCGCCGTTGCATTTCACTCTCCTCATCCGGCAGCTGCTTTCCTCACACTTGCCCTCCCACACAATTACCATGCCTAGAGGCAAGAAATTGAAGTCAACCACCTCTGCCCGTGGGGGGAAGAACACAGGTGGAGCTGCTGCCCGTAGAGGGACAGGTGTAGCAAGGCGTCTTGCAGCGGCTGCTCCTCCCACTGCTGCTAATGGAGCAGAGCCTGCCGCTGCCCTGCCCTCTGCTGCCTCTGATGCGCTCTTGCCAGAGACTCTCCTGGACCGTGTCCGCATCACCACAGCTCAGGCAAGTTCTGATGACACTGCGGAGGACTCCTCGGAGGGCACAGAGGTGCGGTATGCCGATCTGCGGGAGGCATTCGACACAATCTCCGCCTCTACACCTATGGCCCTCAAGCTCTACACGGCCTACAAGTGCGAGGAGCAGGAGTGCGGGTTCTCTACGGCTGAGGGTCTCAGAGCGGCATTCAAGGACTACTTCATAAGGAGTGTCACCTTGTCTTACAGGCTGCCTCCCTTCGCAGGCTCATGCTCTGATAGGGTGCTTGGGTGCCAAGGAGACACGTGGAAGTTCAACACTGCAACCCAGAAATGGGAGGGCAACCCGGTGTTCGACCCAGAGTTTATGACTTACTTTGAGTCGCTCAAGCACCGTTCACAGCGCAACGCCACCATCACGCATGCTTTGCCTATGCTCCCCAAGGACATGAAGGTCATCATGGCGTACCTGGATGGGGAGGAGGCGGCACGACGAGGTGCGTGCTTGCTGGGCACCTTGGTATTGCGACTGCCACTGATGATCACACCTGACCAGAAACGAGGAGATGGTCACTCTGCAGTGGAAGAACATATCTTTCCATGGTGACGGGAGCTTGGAACCGTACATCTCTTTCAACCTGGTGTTCAGAAAGACAAACAAGGACCCTGCGGCAGGCAAGTGCTTGATCCTGGGGCCCCTGCCATACGCTGACACAGTGACATGGCAGGCCATGAAATGCGCGTGCCTGAGCAGCTGGATGAACCAGAGATCGACATATACCCTCACATGCATGCATGGGTTGCTCACCTCCAGGAGAAGATGCAGAGGCCGTTGCAACCAGAGGACTACGTTTTCCCAGCTCTGGCGTCCACAGACCTGCTCAAGTTTGGGGAGCCCATGTCACGTACAGGGATAGAGAACATCCTGGACAGGCTTACGGATGCATCTGGTGTCATGGATGGGCGCTCGGGCAAATTCACAACGCACTGCTTCCGTCGAGGGGGTGCTCAGTACCGCTTCATGTTTGCCAAACACAAGTGGAGCATGAAGGCTGTCAAGTGGTGGGGTGGCTGGTCTGCAGGTGATGATGTAGATGACATCTTTACTCTTTTCACTCTTGAGGCCCTGTTCTGAAGGCAAATGCAGGTTGGGACTGTCATGCGCTACTTGCTGGATGAGTTGAGCGCTTATGAGGAGGGCTTCTCCGACATCATGCTGAAGAGCCGCAACAAGGACCGTCATGAGAGCTTTATGGGAGGATCGGGTGCTCCCAGCATTGTCACTCAGCATGAGTTTGACAGACTGGCCAGCGTGCTTAGCAGTCAGATGGATGAGTGGACCACCAGAATGGCCAGTTGCATGGAGAAGATCATTTCCACGCCACGTTCCGATCGCTCCCTGGCATACTTCACCCCTCAGTCAGACCGCACGCTGACATGCTGCACTCATACAACAACCAGTAAGCAACTGTCCAGTCCTTACAAGCCAAAGGGGCACTGATTCATGGTGGCGTAAAGCTCCTCTGCCATCATTGCTCTCCGTAGTGCAGGCCAATGACCGGCTTGCAATGTGCGCATCTCCCAGGCGCATGTCTCCTGCTTATGACGAGAACGAGGACTTGTTTGGGGAGGGCGTAGAGGATACCCCTCCCCCTGAGGCACCTGTACGGCCTCCACGCATTCCAACTGTACACACCCTGGAAGACGTCATACGCTATTGGGAGGAGGGTGACAGCGACAAGGGTCTTGTTGTTCCTTTGCACAGATGGGAAGACACCTTTGAACGGGCATCATACGCCCAGGAGGCTGCCAAGCTGTCCAACATCAAGCATGTCTACCAGGAATTCAAGGTCAAGTATTACGGGGACCAAGACACATTTGAAGCTAAGTATGCTGGTCTGTCTGGGAAGTTTACCAAGCTTCTCAAAGAAGTTAGGAAGGCCAGAATAGAGAGGGGAGATGCAAAGGGGCGACAGAGGCGGAAGTGATGTTAGTAGAGTAACGCCATACAAAATCACTGCTCTTTTGACTCGTGTAATTTTTCACATAGCCTTACGGGCAAGATACAGCTGTGAGTAGAATATCAAGAATATTGCAGGGGCTCCATACTGTCAAATATTACCCTGCCTTTTAAGCTCTAATGCTATCAAATATTACCCTGCCTTTCAAGCTCTGATGCTGTCAAATATTACCCTGCCTTTCATGCTCTGTCAAAATTTGACCTGGGCTCTGATAACTCTAACACTGACTTTCTGTCTAAATTTACATGGCCCTAGTATTCCTCTGTGTCATATTTTGCATCACAGTGGCTCTTAAATCTGTGGGCACTAAGAACCTCACTAAGGGCAGGCTAAGAACTTAGGGCGCTAAGACTTACCAAGATTTAGTGGCAGATTTAGGATTCACGTAAATGCTCCTGTTCTGCTATAAGCCTCAGGTGTATATCATGTCTGGCTTCCTGCCCTCCTGATGTTCCGTCCAGGCCAAAATTCTTGTTCCCTTTACTTTCCGTTCTCCACCTCTCTAGCCTTCCCAAGCGCACTATACATACACCTTTGTGTACCACTCAGAACTGCTGAGCCCGTTATATGACATCCTTGATATTGCAATGACTGTTAGCAGTGCAACATTGGGCAGTTTGACATGGCGCCCTTATATTACATGCTCCATCTATCTGTACAACTCATACAGTACCCTTCATGACTATTGTACCACTGACCGTTCACCGCTGACAGCCTTTTGCCAATGCTCATCTCCTCTTTGTCAAAGAAGCGTGCCATGAGAATATCACAGACACTATATAAATATAACTTTCTCCCTATGAAAGGTGTCTCTTGTATACAAAGTCAATCCTAGAACTGCCATTGTGGCTGCAGCCAACCTATCCACATCTCAGGGAGCTCCCCTTCCAGCCAGGGAGCAACGTTGAGGAGGACGGGGACGGCTGCCTCACGGTTTCTCCAATAATCCAGAGATCTGATACAAGAGATCAATCATATGGCGCTTCAGGTGAGATGAGCCGGAATGTCACTTGCCCCTGCTTGTATTGCATATCGTCCGGTTGAAGAGCCTCCCGGTGCCACCCATCTTCCAGGTCTGATCCGGCCCTCCTCCACTTGACGAGCTCAAACTCTTGATCCCAGTCCAGGCCGTACCGCTTCCCCCCTGAGAACCACTCATTGTACCCATAATCCAAGCGCACCAGGTTTAGGCTGGGCAGGTTCTGAGCACTGTGGGTTACCAGTAAGTGCTCACAAGAATTCTGCCATGTTTCTCCAGCCAGAGCTTGCCCTAGCTGGCGAACTTGATAGAGGGGATTGAGATCCACCTCTGAGAAGAATGTTTCATCAGAGGGATCAGCGATGTCGAAAGGATTTGGGAAAATGATCCCTTTAGCCCGAAGATCGATCGTGCGTAAGGGACCCAGGCGTGAGATGAGCCTCGGCCATATGTCATTGTTCCATATCAGGGCTCTTCCATTCTAACGGCAGTAAAATCAGAGAGAGGCACCTGTGCAAAGATAGAGACCATTGACTCATCATTGAAAAGCATCTGGTGTACTGTATATGCAGCGCCTGGAGCCCTCCACCTTCCCCTTGCTGTACAGTCCACCAACTTGCAATACTCGTCCAAAGGAGCCTTGGGGGAGCCTCAGGGAGAGAGCAGGTGATCCACAGATCTGTGAGGCCGGCCATCACAGAGATTGCCTGGTATGCGATAGCGTTATTCATGGATGCCAGCCAGATTGCCTGTTGATCGGCAAACAACCAGCTCTTCTCCGGTCCAATGAGCCTGATATGCAGGCTTTGGATATTGCAAAAGCGCCGTGCAGCATATTCTGAGTGCCGTTGGCGCTCTGAACCCTGCTGGCCTTCCTGCATGTGATATTCACGACACATGATACGGTGATAGTCAACAATCTGTTATAGGCAGTGAGTGAAGTCTGTAGCAAGGTGGATGAGAGAGTATTAAAACTCACATTGGAGAAGAGCAACGCAAGAGAAGGTCCCCAGTCCTCTTGGATAGCGGCAGGGGGCAATTCTGCATATCTCCAAAAGAGAGAGCATGAGAGGCGCACAGACCCTAGATATTGGCGAGAGAGGCCAGGGTGATCCTGCTGATATACCTCGGAGCAGGTAGATGCAATTGCAATAAGGACATCCCTTGGAAGGCGTGGAGACTGCATTGCAGGGGAGAAGCAAAGAGGCAGAATTACAGCCCTATTTATACAGAAAATGCTATGTAGAATACATATTGGGAGTGAGATTGCCAGGATTACTGATTCTACTTCACAAATCTCTACAGAATATTGAGGTCAATGGCCACATCTGACTCAGCAACACATAGCCAAGGAACTAATGATTAGAACAGTAAAGGGAAAGCTTGTGTATGTTCCACATCAGAGGGCAGGGGGGGAAGCTGGTAGCCCAGGTATCGTGTGAATGTCAGCCGCAGGCGCGAACCAACACTGTTGGCTCGCGCCTGTGGCTGAGCACATGAGCACATGCACAGCCACTGATGGTGTGCTTCGTGCCGTCTGACCCACCTGTGGAGAGTCTTTCGCCAATGAGTAAGTTCCATACAGGCTTTGGAGTGGAATAGGAAGATGTGCATCCTCCTTGTGCATTCTCCTTGTGCATTCCTGGACCATTGCTGATGGCCTTATTGACCTAGCAGTGAAGTACTGTCTGTGTGTAAACCTGAGTCACTTAGCTCCTAGGGGTTGTCACTGTGTTAACTGGATGTCTCTCTTTTTATTCCATCAAATATGTGAAAGTCCGCAGAATATATCATTGCTACTCAAAGATCGCTAGCCATCCAGCTTCCACCTGGTTGGCCCACAAGCTCTTTCACTCCATCAGGCTTGTGGACTACCAGAGGATATTTACAGCTCCTACACCTGAAATTGAGACTGTAGACCTTGCCTCTGTTCTCCCCTCTGGGCTCCCAAGCCCTCACTGCTCTACATTCTGGGTTGAGACATGTCACGAATCGCTCCATTTCTTTCGACTCTCTTGACTGCTATTCACACCCATCATCGATCACGGACCATGATCCAGACTTCTCCTTGATCCAGGTCTTTCCAGACCCTTCCATGATGGTCTATGGCGAGGCTATGCACACTATTGTTCTCACTTCTGATTGTTCTCCATTGTCATGGTTCCTCCCTTATTGTTCCGCTATCTATTATTCTCTTGTTTACCCTTGTTTGGCTTTACTTAGTATATAAGGACTCGCATTTCGCTCTCTATTCTTCAGACTGTTCACTTCGTCTACACCGTATGCAATCTATTGCCTGCGCTGTTGATCACAGCACTCTCACTCATCTCGTCCCTCTGGTCCGGTCGGTGACTTGGGGCGGCTCTTTGTGTGTTCCTTGACGCGAGTCTTGACACTTGAACAGTCTCTCCTACGCCCACCTCACCTCTTCATCTCTCTCATCACTCTTATCTCTGCCGTCCACGTGACGTAAAACCTCCATCGACACCACGGCCTCCCACGCTTGCTGGCTTATATATCAGCAGAGGTATCTCAGCCCTTATCACCTCGATCACCAGCCACATCTCCCGCAACCAATTGATCTTGCCGACGCGTCAAACTACATCCTCAACGTCCGCGACCGTTGCGAACAGGACCTTTGGGCAATACACGGAAAGTGGGCTCTGATAGCAGAGTGGCATTGGAACCACAGTGCGGTCAGCATTTCCTTATACGTCCGCATCAAGGTAGTCTTTGACGTTGATCTAAATCAGTACAACTTCGACATCACGGAGCACGCCTACCATCAACCATTTCAGCTATCCCCCATTGATCAGTACATTGATCCTCGCTCCAACCCGGTGCACTTTGTTGTTGGCGGACGACCCACACCCGCTCCAAGCCCTGAACCCACGATCTCCCTTGCTCAAAGACTCCGTCGCCTCACACGCCCTGCCCCGCCCTCAACCCCTCAGCCACGTCCTCGTCGCCCCGTAGCGGCGGACTTCTTTTAGACCACCATTGATCCCAACAACGACCTCGGGTTCCTCACCGCAATAAACCAGGTTCCTAGCGAAGTTCATCAGGAAAGCGACGGAAACTTTGTCCTTGACACAGTAACAGGACCACGGCAAGTAGATTGGTCCCAAGTCAACCACCAACAGTGGGAGTGGTACTTCCTTGACGACCTCTCACCCATCCGTGACGACGATCTTCGCGAAGCACGGGCACTACAAACCCCGCTCCCTCCATCGCGCACTCCAAGCCCCGAGTCCCCTGAACCCCCACCTGCTCCCCGCACCACACCCGCAGTTGTCCCAGAAGGCATCCACTTTGATCAGCGTACCAACAGGTGGTACGCTTGGCTACGCAACCACTCTCGTCAAGCAACATATTGGCAGCCACGAGTTGGTGATCCCACACAGGATTGGTGGTTCTGGGTGAGTAACGATCGCCTACTTTCAGTCCAAGAACTCGCCACCTGTGCCATAGTTTCCCGCGACATTACCACTCAGCACGCCCTTCGCTCAAATACCCTTCGATCCGCTACCCAGACTCCCGTACCCACGCAACCACCGACTCGCGTCCCTACCCCCATTACTACTTCCACCCCACTTGCACCCACCATTATGGCAGGCCCTCCTACTCCCCCTCCCGGTAACCAGACTATGACGACCTCGGCCCCTGCCAAAGGCGAGATCAGTGTCAAACCGACGCCGTTCACTGGCGATCGTACCATGTCCAAGCACTTCAAAACGCGCATCCGCATGTTCTTGCGAGGCAACACCGCCAAGTACGTGACGGACGATGACAAGATCACGTTGTTCCTCGATCTTTGCCAAGGAGACAATGCAGGCAAGTGGGCTGAGGCGCGCAGTAACGAGATCCTCGACGACGACAAGGCATATGCGAAGAGCAGCACGTACCAGCGTAAATACAACACATTCGCCAAACTCCTCGCTCGTTTTGACATCGACTTTGCGCCTCTCGATGAGGCGAACTCCGCCCGCGCCGAACTTGATCACCTCAGGATGAGCACGCGAACTGTCACGGAGTACATCACGGACTTCGAAGCGTTGGTCCCTAGGACCCAGTATACCGGGGAGTCCCTCGTTTACTTCTTCAAAAAAGGACTGAACTCAGGACTTCTTGACGACTGTCTTTGCGCAGACCCAGTCCCAGTGACATTGGAGCAGTGGAAGAGGAAGGCAATGGACAGGAACGCTGCCTACATCGAGCGTGTCCGCACGATGGCAGCCACCAAGCGCCCTGCCAGGACTTCATTTTCCCCACCCACCACGCCAAGGACTCGCGCACATGTGGCAGCAGCTTCCACTTCCCCCCAGACCCTCACGAAGCTCACCGATCAGGAGCACGAGCAATTGCGACTGAAGGGTGGTTGCTTCAGGTGCCGTCAGGCTGGGCACATTGCGTTCAATTGCCCACTGAACCCACGCAATGCTACCACGGTCCGAGCGATGGAAACCGGCCCGGTGCCGGGAGTAGCTCCCACGACCACTCAAGCAGAGATCCCACCGGTCACCCGTGCCATCTCAGACTTGACTGCGCAGATCAAGGGACTCGAAGGAGATGAAGCAGAGGAAGCAAAGGCCTTCCTGAAGGACATGGTAGAGGGTTTTTGAAGCGCCCCCCGGTCGCGTCGTCCGCGGGTGGCTCAAGGTTTTCGTTAAGTTCATTGAATCGTTATGCTGTACTCTCTTCATCGGACATTTGTGAGCAATCGTACCCCTCTGCGATCTACATGTCCGCTGTCACACGCAACAGGCAATCACCCTCGATCGCCCTTCAAGTTCAGCTACGACTCAACGAACTACAAAAACTCATCGACGCCGATGCTCTGCTCGATAGCGGAGCAGAAGGAATCATCCTTCATCCCAAGTTTGCCACTGAACACAGACTTCCCTTGAAACCCTTACCCCGGCCATTCCCCGTTCGCAATGTTGATAACACCAAAAACATCATGGGCTGGGTACGCTACTCGACGACTCAGACAATTCGCATCTATGCCAAGGACTCAACATCCTATCATGAGGAAGAAGCTGAGTTTTTCCTCACCGACATCGGCGACTACGACATGATTCTTGGCACAGACTGGCTGGAATTTCACAATCCGGCAGTCGACTGGCGAAAAAAGCGCGTCGACATGACTCGTTGCCCACCATCCTGCAAGTTGCATGCACCACCGGTCAAGAATTTATCAACACGCACAGAACGACAGACTTCCAAACCGCTTGCAGCCCCACGGCCTACTACCAGGCCGCGCCATGAAGTTCCACCACCTCCACCAACAATGCCAAAGTACGTTGTTCCAGCTCGTCGTGTCCATGGAGTACGTCTTCGCACTACGCAATCCCCAACGGTCGGTGCCCTGTTCACGGAAGACGATGAAGAACAATTCACCATGGAACACGCATGGATGATGCACGGATTGCAGCTCGCTGGTGTGTTACCCGCCTTCAATATTCCGTTCACTCCCCCGCCTGTCGAACCAGGACCGGTGCATGTACGAGCAGCTTTCACGAACGCACAGAAGCTCGCCGAAAAAGCTGCCGGACCTTCAGTGCAGAAAGAATTTGAGGAATTAGTTCCACCCCCGTACCAAGACTTTCGCGATGTCTTTGACAAAACCTCTTCTGAACGTCTTCCGGAACGCCGTTCATGGGACCACGCCATTGACCTCAAGGACGGCTTTGAACCACGACCAAGTAAGGTTTACCCATTGTCGCCAGCTGAGCAAGTGGAACTGGACACCTTTCTCAATGAACACCTGGAGAAGGGCTACATACGCCCATCCAAGTCTCCCATGGCAAGTCCATTCTTCTTTGTTAAGAAAAGGACTTGGGGTTAATGGGCCAATGCACGCATGGCAGTACAATTACTCTTAATCGTTTAGGGAGGGGGGAGGGGGGGGGGGGGGGGGCTTGGCCATTCAATATAAAAAAGTGATCCTTGTTCTGAATCACTGACAGCTTGGGCTTGGGAATTGTCTCCTATATTGCTGGGCGGTAGCTCAATGTCCTGCATGTTCCAATATGCTATGTGGTAGGAGGTGAGTGTTGCAACATTGCAACACTGTGATCATTCTTCCAGGAAGAGTACTCCAGAATAATGATCAGAATGATTGGAACACTGACCCAAACACAAAATAATCGGGATCAGAATAATGTGGTGCAACATATGACAGCAGAAACGCATATGGGCAGGCAGCAACGGCAACACCTATGGGCTCGTAGCAAGGGCGCGCGGCGATACCAACAGACCATGTAGCTGCTGTTGCAAGTCCGTGACATTGTCAGACAGCACGAAAGACTGCTGGCTGATGTTGCCAGGTCTTTGAACAAGAATACTCTAAACAGAGTAATGCAGAGGCATTGAGGATGACACAACAGGTGATTTAACAGATCCCGCATGGGAGGGCTGTGAGTGAGATGTAGAGGATGTGGAGGACGTGACATGAATGGCAGCCCTAACAACAGACATATGAGCCATGAAGCACATGCGCCGCATGCGGGAAGACACCGTCCATGCAACTCATACTACCAGTTGCAACTGATTGCAACGTTGATACACCTCCTACATGTGTGGCTACCGTTTGTGCATTTTTTATACACTACAACACTCGCATGACAGCTCCGACCATTGCCAGACATCCCCAACTCTATTATTCTCACCCGTTCGCTCACACAATAGCTAGCTCTGTAGCTGTTTGCCGACACTGGCCCGCACTTGCCCATTGTTCTACGATGTTTGCCGAAGTCTTGACAGCCCGCACACACTCATACTCGATGTCGCAGCTTCACCTGAGCATTCCTACATGCTCGCACCGTTCGCCTGAGCCAACTATGTTATTGCCGAGGTCGCATGACTTGCCCGAGCATCTAGAGCAGCCCACCGAGCCTATAACCTTCGGAGACCTCGGCCATGTGTCACAATGATTAGCCCATTTCTCCGAAGCCCGATAGAACACCGAGTCCCAAGATAGTGACCCCTTCCGCATTGTCGCAGCCATTCGCCGAAGCTTGCCTGTACTCAGCGACCACAGTCACGCATGTCCGACCTTCCAGCGACAAAGAGACACACCACACAGTCGCAGACATCGAGCTATTGCCCAGCAGCATCGGAGACGATCCCCAAGCCCGAACCATCAGCGATCCAGATCAATGACCGCTTTTGATGTGTTGCTATTGTTCCCCGAGTGTCCCGGAGACTTCGCCAAGGGTAGCACAGCTTTGGTGTCTAAGCCTTTGATATTCCTCTTCTCTTATTCGCTACACTTCGCCGATGCTTCGCACGGCTTTGCTGACCGCATTGCACAATTCATGTAGCTACTCCAACACATTTCCTATGTATAAGTGTAGCTAGCGATGTCTGCATGCAATAGGAACTTCTCCCCCCAGAGACAGCACCTCAAACCTTGAGAACTCTTGTCTTTCACCTTCAAGTTCGCAGCACATTGTTTAGTTCTTTTATCGACATCGACATCGCCTTCACTTTTGCAGCGCATCGTTTACGCACTTGCATATTGAGAACCTTCGTCGTATCGTCACCCATTGCCCCCAGCCGTCGCCCATCGTCCCCGACCTTCACCCTTCGTCGCCAAGTCTCGCTACGCCACCCTGAGTCTTGTAGCACCTCCCACACCCTTGCCGACTCCCCCTCTCCTTCTCCGTTGCTCGCTACACTTCCCCGGTGACAGCTGCGACTCTCCAAGCCCTCTGGTAAACCTGGGACATGCCCCCCAACTAAAACAGTACTACTCAACGAGCAGGATTTGGTTTTGTCATCTGACCGCCTATCCGACGAGTTTGGTCATCAACGTCACAGCCCAAGTTTGATGCGAGGATGCAGTTGAGCATGGATGTTCAAGTTGCAGCACCTTCTGGGGAACTGATGGTGATAGTGGAACAGAAAACATCATCAACATGCAGCTCGGCGGATGGATGCAAGTCATGCAGCAAAGGATGACCGAGAACAAAAGAAAGCGAGAGGGAAGCGGGGGCTACACTGTGGACGAGAACAACTTGAAGCAGAGGTGATCAAGGCGGATGCTATTGTTTGCCAGGCAGCGTCTTGATCAGGTTGTGTAAGCACTGTGTAAGCAAGCTCTATTGTGTTATAAGATCCACCCCTGATTGCAGTAAAATTGTCATGGACATGCCGGACATTCTCCTTAGATTATTTACCTCCTACTTCTGCAACACATCTGACCGCAACCTGACAGTATTACATGTATTGTAGCTTGTTATTCACCCCGTGCAGCTGCTTATTTAATAACAATCCTCTTGCCTACCTCCCTCACCTGCGTGCTTCGTCGAGATCCTCCAAAGGACCGCATGAGGGCATGGGCTCGGATCCCGTACGAGCAAAGAATGACATCCATCCATCGCTCTTAGCTGCTCCTCTCCTCGTGCAGGAGACTCTAACTCCCACCCTGCTCTCGCCGCCTGTGCCCGTTCAATGAGTCCTGTCACCGATTGGTGACACCAACGCCAGGCTGCTCTCTCGGACTACTCTCAGACCCCTCTGATTTCACATCATCAGTGACAAAAATGGGCAATTACTGCACTGCAAGACCCACTACCTATAGGTAGCAGAAATAGATATTGTAACACAGAAGGGAAAAGAAATTGATGAAAAGAGCAAACTGACTTATAGGGCAAGAGAAGATAGAAGGTCAATAAGGGTTATAAGTCACCTGCAAGGATAAATGGCCTTGTAGTGTAGTGGTTAATACCCTTAAATTCTGTAACTGGGAGGCTCCAGGTTCAATTCCCCCTCTGTGCAACTTTTTAAAAATATCAATATTCAGCCCGGGTATTGTAGTAGCCGGGACGTGTGACTATGACGCATTTCAACCTGCACACAGCAGAAACTGCCGGTTGATGCGTCATAGTGCACGCAGAGTCCACCCGTGGGAAATTATTACCGAAAATGGAAACTATGCAATCTTTTTTGCTGACCCGAGAACAATTGAGAACACGTGCATATTATTGCTGGTTAGCTTGCAAAATGCAAAATACTCGCAGACACGAGTGTCTTTTGAAACACAGCAGAAGTTGCTTAGCTAAGAATTACTGAATTAGGCAGGAGGGACGACGCGACTTGACCGTGGGATATAATTTCCTTTGGTAACGATCCAAACACACATTTTTTGGCCTGACTGGTTAGAGAAAAGAACGATTAAGAGTAATCGTAATGGCAAGCTACGACCAGTTCAGGACTATCGCGCACTGAACAAGGGGACGGTCAAGAATGAATACCCGCTGCCGCTTATCTCTGAAATCGTCGACAAGCTCAAGGGTGCCAAGATCTTCACCAAGATGGACGTCCGCTGGGGTTACAACAACGTACGCATCAAGGAAGGCGACAAATGGAAAGTGGCTTTCAAAACTAACCGCGGACTCTTCGAACCATTGGTGATGTTCTTTGGCCTCATGAATTCACCCGCCACGTTCCAAGCAATGATGAATGAACTCTTTAAGGACCTCATCAACCTCGGCAAAGTCATCATCTACATGGACGACATTCTTATCTTCACCGACACCCTTGAAGAACATCGCCGCCTGGTACGACAAGTCTTGCAACGACTCCGCGAACACGACTTGTTCTTGAAACCTGAGAAATGCACCTTCGAACAATCCTCAGTCGAGTACCTTGGTCTGATCATTTCCCATGATCATTTAGCTATGGATCCAGTCAAGGTCGCTGGAATTGCAGACTGGCCAGCGCCACAAACGGTGAAAGACGTCCAATCCTTTTTAGGATTTGGGAATTTCTACCGGCGTTTCATTCGTGACTTCTCCAAGATTGCGCACCCACTGTTTGCCCTAACCAAGAAGGATTACGCCTGGAACTGGACAACCGAATGCCAAGAGGCCTTTGATAACCTCAAAGCTGCGTTCACCTCATCTCCCGTCCTTGTCATGCCTGACCCTACCAAACCATATTTGGTGGAAGTCGACGCCTCAGACTACGCAACAGGAGGCATACTCTCGCAGCGTGGTGACGACAACCTCTGGCATCCAGTCGCATATCTGTCCAAGTCGCTCTCCGACCCAGAACGCAACTACGGCATTTATGACAAAGAACTCCTGGCCATCATTCGCGCCCTTGAAGCTTGGCGCCACTACCTCGAAGGCGCTCCAGATCGCATAGAAATCTGGACGGATCACAAGAATTTGGAATACTTTCGCTCTGCCCAGAAGCTGAGTTGTCGACAAGCTCGATGGGCGTTATTCCTTACACGTTTCAACTTCGAACTGATCCACAAACCAGGAATCTCTCAACGTGCTGATCCCATGTTGAGGCGACCTGACCATAGAGAGGGGGTGGAGGACGATAACGCGGAACGAGTACTACTGGACCCTCAATTTTTCCGCATCCGCACTACTCGTCCTGGCGCTGTCACCTCCCTTGGCAATCACGACCTCCGACGTCGCATCCAAGAAGCAAAGACCAAGGACATAGAAGTTGTCAAGGCTCTCGACGTCATACTCGGCAATGGGCCTCGATCATTAACAAAGAACCTAGAAGAATGGAACACCGAAAATGGACTGGTCCTGTTTCGGGGAAAAGTCTACGTCCCTGCGGACGATCAACTGCGACGTGACATTGTTCGGATGCATCATGACAACCCTTCAGCAGGACACCCAGGACGCCACAAGACACATGAACTAGTTGGACGCGAATATTGGTGGCCCGGTATGTCAGTCTTCATACGTGACTACGTCGACGGTTGCGCTACTTGCCAAGCAACAAAGGTGCAGAATCATCGAACACATGTTGAGACCATCCCGAACGCCATCCCCAATCGACCATTCCAAGTCATCACCTCGGACTTTGTAGTTGAACTCCCACCCTGCGACGGATTCGATTCAATCTGTGTCATAGTTGACAGATTCACTAAACACGTCACGTTCACACCCTGCAACAAGACAATCACAAGCGATGGCACGGTGGACATTCTCATCAACAAAATCTACCGTCATTACGGCCTTTGGGATCGACTTATCTCCGACCGCGGACCTCAGTATGCAGGAAAAGTTATGCGCGGCGTACTCGACAAGTTAGGCATCAAGTCGGCCCTCAGTACAGCCTACCACCCGCAGACAGATGGCGAGTCCGAACACGTCAACCAGGAGATGGAGCAGTTCCTACGAGTGTTCTGCAACTATCGACAGGATGATTGGGTGAAGTGGTTAACCTTCGCTGAATTCTCGCATAACCATCGGGTTCATAGCGCCACGAATCAGTCACCCTTTGAGATGCTCCTTGGATATACGCCTCATGCCATACCCCCCATTCACTCTACGTCAACCATTCCTACAGTAGAACAACGCCTTCAACACATGGAGCAAGTACGTGCGGAGGTCGAAGCCAGTTTACGCTCTGCAGCGGAGGTTATGAAACGCAACAACACCGACCATATCAAAGACAGTGTACGCTTCAAGGTGGGAGATCGGGTATGGTTAGATGGGAAACACATCAAGACGACACAACCAAAAGCTAAGCTGTCACCGCGACGTGTAGGACCTTTTGCAGTCACTGAAATCATCGGACCAGTGAACTATCGATTGAAGCTTCCCCCCACTTGGCGAATCCACCCTGTATTCCATGCATCCCTTTTGACTCCTTACGTCGAAACCTCGGCTCACGGACCCAACTTCCTTGCACCACCACCCGAAATAGTCAATGCTGAAGAGGAGTACGAGGTAGAAGCGGTCCTAGACGCAAGACTCACACCCAACAAGCGTGGCATTCAATACCTTGTCAAGTGGGTTGGTTATCCCGACTCCGAGAATCAATGGCTCCCTCGGACAGCTATGACCAATGCCACCGGAGCAATAACCAAGTTCTACAAGGACCATCCGCGGGCTGTTCGCCCTCCTGCGCTACGTGGACTCATCTATTTTGATGCACTACAAGCTGATCATGCGCTCCAGGAGAAAGCGCGTCTTAGAGAGGGGGTGATGTCACGAATCGCTCCATTTCTTTCGACTCTCTTGACTGCTATTCACACCCATCATCGATCACTGACCATGATCCAGACTTCTCCTTGATCCAGGTCTTTCCAGACCCTTCCATGATGGTCTATGGCGAGGCTATGCACACTATTGTTCTCACTTCTGATTGTTCTCCATTGTCATGGTTCCTCCCTTATTGTTCCGCTATCTATTATTCTCTTGTTTACCCTTGTTTGGCTTTACTTAGTATATAAGGACTCGCATTTCGCTCTCTATTCTTCAGACTGTTCACTTCGTCTACACCGTACGCAATCTATTGCCTGCGCTGTTGATCACAGCACTCTCACTCATCTCGTCCCTCTGGTCCGGTCGGTGACTTGGGCGGCTCTTTGTGTGTTCCTTGACGCGAGTCTTGACAAGACAGAGCCCAGGAAGAGGTAGGCCAAAGGGCTGGATTGTGTTGTTAGCCCAAACCATCCTTGTCACCTTCACATTCTCATCTCCAGGGGTGAAACGGTAGACACCCGTTGTGCGTGCAAGGCTGCTGGCAACCTCCAGAATGTGTCCCATCACATCATCCTCTGGAGACAGATTGACGAAGATTCTCCTTGTATACTCTATGACAAAAGTCAGAGCTGTGTGCAGATTCAGAGCTGGTGCATCAAATGCATAGAGGCCCTGAATGCTTGAGCGATATCTACAATACAATTAAATAACCAAATAGTCCTAGAGAGAAGACTAGATAGCTTACTTGAAAGTGGTGGCCTTCAGATCTTCAAGAGCCTCTGGATACTTGACGATACTTCTACATGCCAGAAGGAACCACTTGACTTGTGAGATCTTGGCCAGATATTCCATCAGATGACTTCCAATAACACATTCAAAGAACTAAGCATCATGAGATAAGAACAAATATTCTGTAAGAAAGAGAACACATACATCTGGGATGGTAACAGCCCCTTCTTCCTCAAGCAGCAAGTCTCCACAGGTATTCTCAGAGTGGGTGCTGACAGCAATGACAGCTCCTTGGAAGGAGATTCCCATTCTATAGAGTATACTTCACCACATGATTGTCAATAAAAGTGAAGGAAAATCACATACAGCTTCAGAGTATCTAAGAGCTCTTCCACCTTGGCTTTGTGCTCATCTAAGGAGCTTTGCTTGCTGACATCTATATCAAAAGCAATCTCATGGTAGAACAAGTCCTTTGGGTTTTCCACATAAAAAGGCTGGAGGTCCTTTTACACAGATTGCAAAGGGGGACCAGTGGAATCAACCTTTACTGAGCGTAAACTGAGCAACAGGAGAGGTCCTGTGTAAACGCAGTTGTAGGGTATGCCTGTGGCAAGGCCAGGTGCATCAGGTGTATCTCCTATGGTCTTGCTCGTCTTCAAGTCCAAGAACCCCTATTACAGTATTTAATGAGCCATATACCTGTGATAGGCTTCTTCTAGTGGGCTCACAGTGTATGCCTCAAATTTCAGGCTCTTGATCTTGCCTTCAGCATTCCTCCCTTTCCTGGTGATGTGGCAATTAGGGCAGATGAAGCTTGGCCTATCCTCCATAAGAAGCTTGTCCTTGGGAACCTTGATACATTTCTCACATATCACCTTAGAGCAAAGGGAACAGAGTGCCAAGAGTTCTCCTCCGTTTTAACAGAGAGCACACCACTACAGACAACATCTCAGTATTTATAGATCACAACAGTGTGGAAGGGAGACATACGTTATCATGATCATCACTGACTTTAGCTTCCCTTACACCCTCTATGGCATCTGTCATGATAATATCCTGTCGTCTTATTGAGCAGGAACCCTGAGAAACTGAATGGCGCACATACCTTGTCTGCAACCTCCAAAGGCGCATTGGAAGAGCCTATGGTTTTGCATGGAGCAATAGCTCCCGTAGTCTTTCAGGCAGTCATTTTAGTACGTCTAGCTGGGGGTGGGGAGGTGGCACTGGCTTCCACAGGCCCAGGGGTGGAAGCTGTTATATTCTTAACATATATTTGAGCATGAAAACTCCCTGTGAGAATAACACAATATTATCTTTGTAGCCTTTCGTGCAGTGGCACCTGTTTTCCTGCTCTTAGCTGCTTTGCCCCCAGGTGGAGTAGGTGCAGTGTTCTTGGCAGATGCCAGGCCAGTGGTGACATCCTATAATTTTTTCTTCAGTATGGGCCTTGGCAAGAGGAACAGCACATACATTGGCCCCACTTGCAGCCCTGCGTTTCGATGACGCTCGGGTTTCATGCACTGAAGGGGCCGGTATAGGGCTCCCAGCCTGCAGGGGGCTCCCAGGGGGCAGTGGGCTCAGCGGGCTCCCAGCATGGATGGGGCTCCCAGGGGGCAGAGGGCTCCCAGGAGGCAGAGGGCTCCCAGAATGGACGCGCCTCTCAGAGAGGAAGGGGCTCCCAGAATGAACAGGGCTCCCAGTTTGCATAGGGCTTTCAGGACGGATAGGGCTGTTAGGGGGCACAGGGCTTTGGGAAGGGGAAGAGTTGTAGCCAGTGATGTCCATGGTGAAGGAGGAGAGAGAAGGGACAGAGGTTCTGTAAATTTTTGCAAGGTGTTGTTTGTGTAGTGTCCGTTTTTTGCATGCGCTTCGAGTTGCCTTGTCTCTCTTGCGTTTCCCCCACCAGCAGGGTGCACGGTAGTGCAGCTCCCGTAGCCAGGCTGAGGGGTACCTCTTTCCTGCCTCGCGGACCAGTTGACAAGGGGGAAGTAGCAGGGTGGTGCGGTAGTGCCTCCCTATAGCCAGGCAGAGGGGTACCTCTGTCCTGCCTTGAGGCCCTGTCTACCACCAGTCCATGTAGCCTAATTAAAAATAAGACCGGTAGCTACCGGTCGGACCATTATAATTACAGACCGGTAACGATTTGGGGCGACGCACACAAAGTCACGTGACTTATTAGGAATAGTAAAAAATGTCATGATACTACTGGGTGCGGAAAAATCGGCAAAAATCGGCAAAAATGGTGAAACAATTTAGTCAGCATCGGTTCCCACGGGTACGGGACAGAAACGAATCATTTTAAATGCTTCCCAGTACTACAGATAGCCACCCGTAGGGCTTGCAAAAATAGGGATAAATAAGGTAAAATCGGAGTATACTCGGGAGCACCGATTATCAGCCGAACTCCTATCCCACGCGTTGAAATACTCCCACGGTCCCTAGAATTCCATTTTTCATTGTTTGCGCTGATATATAATCCTTTCCGCAGGCCTTTCATAAATAGGGATAAATGAAGACAAATCGGAATATATTTTGGGGCACCGGTTTTCAGCCAATATCCACTCCCATATGTTGGAATATTCTCACGGTCCCAAGAAATTTCATTTTTGATCGCTCGCGCTTGTATATAATCCTTTCCGTAGGCCCTGGGAAAATCCATTGATGACATTACAGTATATGTATGATGTAGACTTAGATGTTGATGATATATACAGACTGTTCTAAGCTCAGTCTATTGAACTGTGAGCTGGACGGAACCACAGACCGAGAGAGTATCTGATAAGGAATATCCTGCAGTAATGATCTTCTTTACCTAAGCTACCAAAATTTGTACATAGATAGCTCTCAATACTTTAAGACTTATAGTATTTTTTCCATGACCCAAGCCCCCCTTCAATTCTTCTCAAACACAATTTCTTTAGTATTTATGCTGTTGAAGTAGTATTGATACATACATTTTGACTACTTATGTACACATTTGGCATGGTCTGAGTGCTGTAGACACCCATTCAGAGTGCATCTAATATCTACCAATACTTTTCATATTTACCATGTTATTCCTTGAAGCCATGAGTAGGCTGCATTCAACACATATATATTCATTATTTATATGTTTTAGCCCAAAACAATGGAGTATGCTGAATAGCTCTTCCAGATGTTGTCCATAAAATCCCAAGATATTTCAGAGTACTCATAAACCATGCCCCACCAGCCCCCGAAAGTATCAAAATCGTACAACAATGTGGTAGGTAATACTGTACTTTCACTCTGATATGCCCTCCAATATATATAATGGTCCCAGGCTTGTACAAGTACATATGAATGGCCTTGTGCTCAGTAAGCACATGTGTATTTTCATCTAAGCTTGTATCAAATGTCATAGTTCAGTGGAAAAAGAAAGGACCATGCGCCATTGCATATGCATCTGGGACAAGGACAGTGGTAGAGGCTGTATCAGAGTGGAAGTACAGTACTATCTACCAAGTTTTTGTATAATTTCAATACTTATACCAGTTGGTGGGGCATGGTATGGGAGTACTCTGAAATATCTTGGGATTTTATGGACAACATCTGGAAGAGCTATTCAGCATACTCCATTGTTTTGGGCTAAAACATATAAATAATGAATATATATGTGTTGAATGCAGCCTACTCATGGCTTCAAGGAATAACATGGTAAATATGAAAAGTATTGGTAGATACTAGATGCACTCTGAATGGGTGTCTACAGCACTCAGACCATGAAAAATGTGTACATAAGTAGTCAAAATGTATGTATCAATACTACTTCAACAGCATAAATACTAAAGAAATTGTGTTTGAGAAGAATTGAAGGGGGGCTTGGGTCATGGAATAAATACCATAAATCTTAAAGTATTGAGATCTATCTATGTACAAATTCTGGTAGCTTAGGTAAAGAAGATCATGACTGCAGGATATTCCTTATCAGATACTCTCTCGGTTTGTGGTTTCGTCCAGCTCACAGTTCAATGGACTGAGCTTAGAACAGTCTGTATATATCATCAGCATCTAAGTCTACATCATACATATACTGTTATGTCCTCAATGGGTTTTCCCAGGGCCTACGGAAAGGATTATATACAAGCGCGAGTGATCAAAAATGAAATTTCTTGGGACCGTGAGAATATTCCAACATATGGGAGTGGATATTGGCTGAAAACCGGTGCCCCCAAATATATTCCGATTTCTCTCTATTTATCCCTAATTATCAAAGGCCTGCAGAGAGGATTATATATCAGCGCAAACAATGAAAAATGGAATTCTATGGGACCGTGGGAGTATTTCGACGCGTGGGAATGGATTTCGGCTGAGAATCAGTACTCCCGAATATACTCCGATTTTACCTTATTTATCCCTATTTATGCAAGCCCTACGGGTGGCTATTTGTAGTACTGGGAAGCATTTAAAATGATTCGTTTCTGTCCCGTACCCGTGGGAACCAATGCTGACTAAATTATTTCACCATTTTTGCCGATTTTTGACGATTTTTCCGCACCCAGTAGTATCATGACATTTTTTACTATTCCTAATAAGTCACGTGACTTTGTGTGCGTCGCCCCAAATCGTTACCGGTCTGTAATTATAATGGTCCGACCGGTAACTACCGGTCTTATTTTTAATGGTCCTACAGGTACGCCTGTGTCTACATACGCACTCTCCTAGCAGGGTGGTGCGGTAGTGCCTCCCCGTAGCCAGGCAGTGGGGTACCGGTACTACTTCAGTTGCGTGCCAGACCGGTCGGGGCTGGTATGTGCAGCCCGCCCGGTCATGGCGCAAATCCCGCCCGTACCGCGCAGACTCAGCGCGCCCAGCGATGCTGGAGCAGCTGTAGCCCGTGTGCAGCGAGGGAGACCGCCAGGACCGGGCGGATGCCGCCCAGTCTGTGCGCCGCTCAGGAACCCCGCCATCGCCGTCGCCGTTGGTGCGCCTGGTCTGTGCGGGCCCGCCTCATCCACGCGCGCGCGCCCCTCGTCGCCCACACTGCGCGCTACTCGTTCGCCCCCACCGTGCGCCCCTGCTCGCCGCCCACACCGCGCGCCCCTTGTCGCCCACACTGCGTGCCCCTCGCAAGGGGTGCGCAGGCAGACCAGGCACACCGACGGCGGCGGGCGGCGACGGTTGTGGGGCTCCCGAGCAGCGCACAGACCGGGCGGCATCCGCCCGGTCCTGGCGGTCTCCCTCGCTGCGCACGGGCTCCAGCTGCTCCAGCATCGCTGGGCGCACTGAGTCCGCGTGGTACGGGTGGAATTTGCGCCATGACTGGGCGGGCTGCACATACCAGCCCCGACTGGTCTGGCACGCTACTGAAGTCCCTCGGTACCGCTGTTCTGCCTCAGGGCCCTGTGAGCATGGGAGTTGGTGGGCAGACGGCTAGACGGGGAGCAGTCGCAGTCAGTCGCCTAGACCGGGAGCAGTCAGCTTGGTGTGCACGGGTGTGCACACTGGCGAGCGAGCCTGGAGGGGGACAGTGGCAGTGGTGACCATGACGACAAGCTGTGACGACAACGACAAGCCGCGATGACGACGACAAGCCGCGGCGACGACGACGACAAGCAGCAAGCGCAACGACGAGCAACGCTAGTTACGGCAACGCCCGCAATGAGGAGCAGCTGCAACGACGACAACGAGCAGCGACAACGAGCAGCGGCACCGCAACGATGAGCAGTCGCAAGCGCAAGCCCACACACAGCCTCCAGCTTAATCTCTGCCCCCCAGACGCAAGGAATTCCTTGCGCCCGTGGACATGAGATTGAGGCGGGGGGAGGGCATGCGGGGCGAGGTGTGATGGCGGCGTGGACGTGGGCGGGGACATGGGCGGGGACGTGGGCGGGCGGCGGGCAACACGTGGCGGGCGGCGGGCGGCGTGCAGGGGCGGTGGGTGGCGTGCGGGGCCCACCGCCCCCGCATGCTGCCCACCGCCCACCCACGCCTCCCAAAGCCTCCGCACGTCAACCCGCATGCCCTTCCCCCACCTCAATCTCTGGTCCACGGGTGCAAGGAATTCCTTGCATCTGAGGGGCAGAGATTAAGCAGGAGGCTGCACGTTGGCTTGCGCTGGTGCTCTCCGCCTATGGCCCCTCCAAGTCACTTCAAGCCAGGGGAAAGCAAGCAGCTCACTTGGTTTAATCATCCCAAAGCCAATTCTGCACCTTTTCAGCTGCAACTAGATGCAATCTGAAGGTACAGGATGGGAGCATGCCTGGTAATATTAACAGGAATATTGACCAGGGGAAAAAAGTGCTAGAGGGCCTGGAGGGTGGCTCACTTCATTTCTGTGTTCTCTGCTTATTTCTTCACCGATTCAGCTGCAAGTGGGTCCATTCTGATGCCACAGGGGGGGCAAATGTATGGTGTTTTTTACAAGAATATTGACCAAGGAAAGAAAATGCCAAGTGATTTCTCGCACTGAGTTTGATGTGCAGCTGTCAAATCTGACAAAGTCACTGCTGGCTAGCTCTTGCCTTTCTCCCTCACCTCCCTCTCTTCTCAGACTCTTCAAAATGAACATTAGCTCTGAGCTTGCTTGTTTCTCTTGCGCAGGGCCCCAGAACTGTTGACTCTGTATCCACAAGAGCCAGAGTGGGCAGCTCTTTACAATGAGCTCTCTAGCCAACAGACTCCTGCTCTGGAGGTCAACCAGCTGGCTACCCCCAGAGCTACACCTTTCTCTCCTGGCACTTCTGAAGAACTGTTGACCCCTGCTGCCAGTTCTTACACTGAACAGGTGGTCTCTGCAGAGTCAATGGTTCAAAATGCTGTAAATGCATCTCCAGGCTCTGAAACATTTTTCTTTCTCTGATTTTCCAGCTAGGCTGTATCTGCAGTGTCTCAGCCATCTAGGCATAGTGAAAGGCTGGATGCTATCCAGACTAAAAAGGTGTGTGCCAGCTTGTTATCTTTTAGTGACATTCACTCAGCCAGTGCAGGCCAAGCAGACCAAGGGCAGCTCTCCTGCCAAAAGAACTCAGAAAACGCGTTCTGGAAAACAAGCCAGTTGCACTCTAGTAGGTCTTCTTTGGGGAACAACGGCAGGCAAGATATACTGACTGAATGTTTAGGTCCTCACTGCCAGTGGTAAAGGAGTGCGCGGTGGTGCAGGTGGCGGTTATGGTGGCAAATGGGCTCCTAAAAATTGCAAAAAGGATAGCCGTAAGGCTAGGCAGAGGATGGCTCCCATGGAGGCCATTCCAGAGCATGCTGAACTGGAGGCAATGGAGGTTGATGAGGATGAAGAAGAACCTGTGGAAGAAGAACCTGCGGTAAGTTTTGAAGTCTCTTTTTTTTGACATAAATTTTACTGTACTTGAAGGAGACTGTGAAGCAGGTCTGGGTGGAACGCAGTATTCCTCCCAGACCAACTGCAAAAACCCTGCAGCTTCTGTCTTATCTTGGGGGAATCTCCAACTCCTCTTCCTAGAAGGGTCTCTCTAATCTTATAGAAGGTCACTCAGAGACTCTCATCCTGAAGAACACAGCTCAATCTTGGAGCATACAATTATCTGGGGATACTGAGAATATGAATCTGGACTTGTCCAGGATGAGATCTCTTAGAGATCATTGTGCTCATCTGGACCTTGCACAAAAGGTTATCAGCTTTCGATCCAGCATTGCCTTTGTTGAACTGGCTGTGGAAGTAGATTTGTCAGTGCTGTTTCATCTCTCAAAACTACTGTATTGAATTGTTCAACAGCATATTGAAGCATCAGGCCGTCTTTGCCAATACAAAGAACATCAAGAATCTGACAGCCTTGTGTCGTGAAGTAGGAGAAAAATGGACTGAAGAGAGTTGTCGCTTTTGGGTGCAAAAAGGGAGAAGACTGATCTATCTTGCTCAAGCTGGTAAGTGGTCATCTTGCTCATATGAGGCACTATCAGTGATACATTATTGTCCAGCTTCCCTTCATATCTTGACTGTCATCTCTGCTCTGGGAGTGGTACAAGCATTTATTGGAGATAGGACTAAGGCCATAGAGTTTGATCTCATGCAGGTGGCATTTGCTCTAAGAGCTGTTCCTGGTATGTGCTCTTTCATTTTGCAGTTCTCCTTCTGATATCTTGTCTAGAACAATATTTTCAAAATCTCTTAAGGACCTCTATCATTCTAGGCCTTCTACAGGCCCATGAGCTGTCTAAGGACAAGTGTGGATTTCACATCTCAGTCCCTATCTTTACCATGGAGGACTCTGTGGGATTTCAGAAGCTGCATTTCAATGATGTTCAGGCCTCAAATGAGTATCTCTCAAAAGTCTTAGTGGTGTAAGTGAGATATTATATTTTACTTGGGGTCAATGGGCCAATGCATGCATGGCAAAACAATTACTCTTAATCGTTCAGGGGGAGGGGGGAAGGGGGGCTTGGCCATTCAATATACCACTAACTGCCTGGTATGTTTGTATGACATATTTGAGATATCTAATGTTCCTGTATCTGGGCAAGTGATGTGACTATATTGGGATGTCAGGGCAAAGCTGCAGTTAAGTGCAGCCAGCAACGTATGCATGCAATAATAGGAACTTCTCCCCCTCAAGAAAGCACCTCAAACCTCGAGAACTATTGTCTTCCACCTTTGCAGCATATTTTTTCACCCTTTTATCAACGTCAACATCTTCACCTTTGCAGTGCACCGTTTACACACTTGCATATTGAGAACCTTTGCCCTATTGTTGCCCATCATCCCCAACCTTTGCCCTACATCCCCAACCTTTGCCTTTTGTCGCCAAGTCTTGCCACCACCTCCCACACCTTTGCCAACTCTCCCCCTCATACCCCATCCCTTTCTATACTTCCCCGGTGATAGCTACGACTCTCCAAGCCCTCTGGAAAACCTGGGACGCACCCACCCCCAAACTAAAACAGTACTACTCAATGAGCGGGGGTAGTTTTACCATTTGACCGCCTGTCAGATGAGTTTGGTCATCAGCAGGCAAGAATGCTGAACTGTGGAGGCGATGGTCAGAATGTGAGGACAAGTGGTCCAAGTGGTCCGATCAAGGGTGCCACTGCTGTAGAATAATAGACGCAAGGCTGTAGTCTCCCATGTCGCAAGACAGTTGGAGCAACGGAAACTTGTGCAGGCAGCAACACTGGATCATTTTGAATATGTGACTGTTCGGAGGAGTGGAGGCGATGGTTGCAAGACAGGGACCAGTAGTGTGAGCGATCCAATCAAAGGTGCAATCGCCATGGGATGAACTGTGATTGCCAAGGTCACAAGATGGTCGGAGCAATGAAGCTTGAGAGCAACGGCTAATGGGACAATGATGAAACAAGATGAGAGTAAGGAGAATGATAAGCTAAGTGCAAGAGATGACAACAAATGCAAAGTTGACCAAGCTAGCCGCGAGCTAACTATACAATAGGGACGGAGTTGGGAGCTCCAAATGAGTTGGACAATGGTAGCAGGACAATAGCGCAACTGCGGAGGTACTTGGACATTGCAGAATCATCAGAGCGGTGTGGCACATATGGTCTCATGACAATCTCAATGATCAAAATGTCTAATGGTATGCTGCTGAGTTATGACAGCTGTGGGAGAAGATATGCTCAAGGACACATAGCGGCTATTGAAACAATATGCAAGTAGTCAGTGGATGACTGCGTGTGCAGCGTGCGACTGGGTTGATGGTCCAAGTGTTGTGCCCAAGGTACAATTTTGATCGTGCAGACATCCTGCGAGATTTCAAAGGTCAGAACTCTGGCTCCAATATTATGAGCATTTGGAAAGACTTATTGGGTGGTCGGAGCTTACCTGCATAATGCTCCAAACTCCAAAATTATGTACATATTGACTTGTTGAAAGTGCAAGAATTGGCAAACAATTGCCTCACAGCGCTGATACACCTGGTTCTGAGCTGGGCGAGGATATCACCTCACTTTTCAAACTTTCGTCAAGTCGCACAGTTCGTTTCAAAGTCATGTGACCTCGACTTCCGAACTCGCACCACTCCCGACCCGCTAGCACAGCCTCCACAGATCTTTCCGAAGTGCCCGCACGTGACTCGGTCCAGACTTCAAAGGCCCATCATCATCAGACCCGCCTCAAACATGATCGAAAGTTGAAACACTCCATGAGATTGTTAGGCTGCTCCACACGTTGGCCATGTCGACTCCAGAACATTGCCCCCTCATTCCTAGTATTGTCCCCCCCATTCCGACTCTATTCCTAGCCCTCCAGATGTGCTTCGAAGCGTTCCTAACTGCTTCGAACCGCTACGCAGCGCAATACTTCGGAAGTTCGCATGATCACCGCAGCGACTTCAGAACATATTTCGGAGTTAGGTGCACATTTCGACAGTGGAGTCCCTTATGTTTCATCATCTTATGTTTCATTCCTACTCTTCTCAGGCTCTCTAGCAATGGTGTTTGACTTACTGTTTGTTTGCGACTCACTCACTGCATGTGATCTTGACCCACTTGCTTCGTGTTTCGTTCTACTTATACTCTGGTTTGTTCTCATGGTTGTATATTAGTTCGGACTTGTTCGTAGTATATATAGGCCTCGTTAGTATGATATTCGGCATCAGATCAATCCCCCTGATCATATCCTATGCCCCCTTTGTCCCCCACATCTTGAGACTCTCGCTAGAGCCTCTCCTCGACCACTCGTGTTGTCAAAGCGCTTCTGACTTCTAGTGTTTTGCACGGGTTTTCAGAACCCATGCGGGTCACGGGTACGGGTACGGGTCATCATGCTGGGTACCCGGCACCCGTTGGTACCCGCACACTTACTGGATTACTAAGGAAGTGACATGGTGATGGTCACTGTAATGTCACAGCATACACTCGAGTGAGTTGTCCTGCTTCCTTTGTCCTCGACTTGTCTCTCCACTCTTCCCATCTTTTCTTCGTTGTCTCCAATGTTCCATAGCTCCTGGTACACATCAGATCATGTTCTGTGCGACAGTAAGGGTTTAGTTGCATTGTACTTTGCTTTCTTGAGGCTGAACACGGTGTTGGGTCCCTAGCAACGCACCTAGCAACGACTTGAACGAGTTGCCTGAGCCCACCACTGCCCCCAGCCCTCTGTGCGCGCCGCCAAAGGCCTCGCGCGATGCACACAACATGCCTGCTGCCCAGCACGCCCATAATGCCTTGCGCACGATGCTGCGCACCGCCTACAACACCCGCGATGTCCCACATGCTTCCCATGCCTCGTGAAGCATGCTGTGCATCGCCCAGACCCCCGCGCGACGCCCACGACACGCCTGCTGCTCCACATGCTCATAACAACTCGCGCACGGCGCTGTGCACCATCTACAGCACCCGCGCCGTCCCACACGCTTCCCATAATTTGTGCAGCATGCTGTGCGTCGCCCAGACCCCCGCGCGACGCCCACGACACGCCTGCTGTCCCTCACGGCGCTGCGCACCGTCTACGGCACCCGCGCCGTCCCACACGCGTCCCATAATTCGTGCAGCATGCTGTGCATCGCCCAGACCCCCGCGCGACGCCCACAACACGCCTGCTGTCCCGCACGGTCGTAACAACTCGCGCACGGTGCTGCGCACCGTCTACGGCACCCGCGCCATCCCACACGCTTCCCATGCTTTGTGCAGCATGCTGTGCATCGCCCAGACCCCCGTGCGACGCCCACGACACGCCTGCTGCTCCACACGCTCATAACAACTTGCGCACGGTGCTGTGCACCGCCTACGACGTGCATGCCGTCCCATGCAGTCCTCCAGCGTGCTGTGCATTTCCCATGTCTTGGAGCTGTGAGTGCCAGCCGGGTAGAACGAACTGCGTAGATGCCGACTGTATTATAACTAGTGTATTGAAGTATCATACAGACAGGTCATGGGTACCCGCAGGTACACGCACAAACCCGTGCACCCGTAGGTGACCCGCACCCGTTGGTGGCGGGTATGACCCGGCACGGGTACGGGTACGGGTAGAGCTCCCAACACCCGGGGGTTTACCCGTGCAAAACACTACTGACTTCACACCTATTGACTTCAACTTCGACTTCGCTGCACGCCGCACGTATAGTATTTGACTTCAACTTCGGATCTCGACTCCGATTTTGCTTTCGATTTCGCCTTTGACTTTGACTTTTGACTTTTGACTTTTGACTTTTGACTTTGCCTTTGACGCACGTATTGTATTCACCTTTTGATTCCACCCTCGACCTACAATTTCGATTTCGATTCATATCTTGACTTTGATTTTGACTTCGGATCTCGACTCCGACTTCGATTTCAATTTCAATTTCAATTTCGCCTTCACCTTTGACTTTGACTTCCCCTTCGATGCATGTATCATATTCTCATTTTGCATCCACCTTTGCCCTTCAACTTCGATTTCGATTCCAACCCAGACTTCACCACTTCGTCACTGCCACACTTCGACTTCGACATTTCGGAACCTCAACTTTGACTTCGGGACTTTGACACTTCCACTTTGACACTTCGACTTCGGCACTTCAACTTCGACGTTTTGGAACCTCGACTTCAACTTCGGAACTTTGACACTTCAACTTCAACTTTGACACTTTGACACTTCGGTATTCGACTTCACCTACACCACACAAATGTTCGACGCTCCACGCATTGTTTCCAAACACACAGATTGTAATATCCCCCCCACTTCCCTGTCCTTCCTACTTCAGATCACTCCTGAACACATCGCCTTTGCCTTTCGAACACCTTTCCCCCACTTCGGAGACACTCCCAGAGACTTCAGGACCACTGACGACTCGCCCCACACACACACACAACGGTACCGTGCGCTGCGCTCTAGGGACAGGTATACAAGATATTTACCACCCTACTACCGGCTGGTACCCATCAGCGCAGCACGAGGCATATCAATCATTGTAACTCTGGGTCTAAGTCTTGCAGGTGTTTGAAGAGATTAATCAGGTGGTCGGAGCTCGTATATGCAACACTCTAATTTCCAAAATCTTCATGAAAGTGCAAAAACCTTGGTGAACAATTGCCTCATAACACAAAGCGAGGTGTATAAATGTGCCACATTTTGCCTAACTCCTTGAAAAAGAAAAAAAAATGATTCAGAGTACCTATAACATGTCGTGCAAACTCTAATACTCTGACAATTATGTGCACATTAATTGTAGCTTTCCAATGGTATATAATATGTATATATTGTATCAGGGAAAAGGCACCAATCTAGGGAAATGTAGTGTAGAGCAACAGGATATAGGAGGCTGATAGAGGCTATAGACAGCTACACATGTGCAATACATATACTGCCTTGTAGCCTAATGGTTAGTGCTCTTAAACTATATTATGTAATCCATAAGCTGTGTGCCCTTGGTTCAATCCTCTGTGTGTGCGCATTTTTAGTACTAAAGATATTGACCCCGGGTATTGTAGTAACCGGAGTAGAGAAAAATGACGTAGTAAACCGGATCAACTTGCAGTTTGCCCTCGAAAACTACGTCATCTTTCTCTGCACTGACCGTGGGAACTTTATACCAAAAATGGAAAACATGGGGCCTCTTGTTCTCATCACAGAACAATTCAAATCATATGCATATCTGCGCTAGTTAGCTTGCAAAACACAAAATACTCGCAGACACGAGTGTCTTTGAAACGGAAAGGTATGAAAAACCATTGGGCAGAAGCTACTTAGGTAAGAATTACTGAATTAGGCAGGTGGGACAACGCGACTTGACTTTGGTCCGAACTTTGGGACCTATTTCCTAAAGCGATCTTTCTGATGTGTGCGTTTTTTGCCTGACTGATGGAAGAAAAAAACGATTAAGAGTAATCGTAATTAGCCCATACTGATCTCTCTCACATAGTGGATGGAAACTTCCCCCTAGGGCCCTTCTGTGGTCAGAAGATCTACCCCACCAGAAGGAGAAGCTCACTATGATTTTGCCCTATCCTGGGAAGGCCTTGCCAGTGTTCCTTCCTTTTAATATCACCCACACTCCCAGCCCTGTCAACAGGGGCAATGGTGAGGCCTGGACCTCTACCCAAAGAGAGGCTGCTGCCTCTGCATCCCTTAATAGCCTGTCATCCCTGGCTGACCTGAAGAAAAAGGTGTGTTAGTTCAATCTTCCTACCATGGCTTACACTGAGGTATTGTTAGCTTCTCTCTCACAAAGCAGAAGGACCCTATCTTTCCATTGAATCAACTATATGCAATAGGTGAGTACTCTGTTCTTGTGCCCAGGGACTTCTGGCCTCCTAATTCTTGACTGCAGACAGCCTCTGCATATTCAAGACAGCTTCAAGCAGCTTGTTGGACTCTTGCTCTCTGACTTTGGAACAACATACCCTGATTCCTTGGCCAGCATCACAGCTAGACTGCTTCATCTTCTTGAGGATGAAATTGGATCAGATGCCTCAGATATCCCTGGCTTCAAGTTTCCTGCAGAGCATCATCAAACCTACGATAGGTATTCTGAAAGGGTATTTTTTCCTTATCTGCAACTTCTGAATATTACTAAGACACATAATTTCCCAGGGAGACGATGCTTCAGAAGGTGTCCATCCCTACCTTCTTACAAAGGATGGTAGTGTGAGGGTCAACATCTAGCATCACATGCCATGTGCTTCTACAGATACTCGTGCAGATCTTGTCAGGTATATGCACCTGGTGAATGCCCTGGAAGATATGATGGCATACATCAAAGTGAATGTGAGTCTACCTCTTTTAGCTAAAAGAAAACTCATATAATGACACCTTTCAAGCTGGCTCATTATCTCCCTAAGATCTACGACGACCTCACTATTGCCATTGAAAATCTCCCCCTCGGCTCTGCCAGCGCTGCCCACCCTTTCTCAGGCTTTGTGCTCAATTTGTCTGCTTGCACACGTGGACATCGTGACACCAAAGACAAGACGGTGTGCATTGTTGCACCATTTGGTGAATGGGCAGGGGGTGGCTTGGGTCTGTATGAAGCAAAGCTGATCATCCACCTGAGACCTGGTGATGTGCTCATCTTCCCATCAGGAGAACTTACTCATTTCAACCTTCACTTTAAAGGTTTGAGGGGTTCAGTTGTCCTCAGCACAGATAGAGACTTTGATGGGTGGGTGCATGATTACAATGAGTGGGCCAATCACATCCAGTAGTTACATTTCTTCAATACCTGACATTGCAATATCCTTCTTGAACATGTATATCTTATCTAGCAGTAATTATATGTGGCTTATTTTTTTGTTCCCTTTTATCTCAAACATCCAAAGCAAATATGATGTAATTCTGCATTTAGTCTGTAACACTTTTCCAGCCCTGATCCCTCCTACCCTTTCGCTCCAGAGCTGCCAGCTGTGCGCATGGAGCGCATCTCATCCTCCCTTATCAAACGTATCTCATCAGCCTCTACCACTCCAGGAGCCTTAAACACCTTCATAAGCTTGATGATGTGCTCAGCGGACTCTTGCCCTTCTTCAATGGCATGAGCATTGGCTAGCTCTTCTAGGGCCCATCTGACCGTTTCCTTCAAGTGCGCCTCCCTTGGCTGCAGGAGACCATTGATTTGCAAGCCCGAGGTCTCTGCAATAGCTGCAGCGCAATAGGGCAAATTCAACAGATTGAAGCCTAGCTTGTAGGGAAGAAGGGTCACGTTGCCCTCCTTGTTCGCAACACGGGTCTGGCTCTTCTCTATTTCTTCATTATTCTTCGCATTGGGGACATCATAGGTCTGCGCCGTCTTGACCATTCACAGCTCCAGAAGAGCGGAGTCTGCCGGGCAACCACAGTCCAGGTATGATGGATCGTCTGGGCCTGAAGGTGCCTTCATCGTCTTGCCCGTTAAGCGCACCTGCTTTCCTCTACCAGCACGAGAGCAGGAAAGGCACTGAGTATTGTAGGATCCATCAGCCTTTCTCTGGATGCATCGGTGAGTGATGCCTAGTAGAGAGAGTAAAAAGAAGAAAGTGCTTGCCTTGGCCATGCGCAAAAGGGCTGTGGCCACCTCCCGTCCATTGTGAATGACAGATATGTGCTTCTCTGGCTGCGTCCTAGCCTCAAAGGCAAAGGTATATGTCATCTCCGTCATTTTACCAGTCACCTCATCTCTGAATTTTGGTCGGAAGCCTTCTGCAAATTGCCTCCCAAGGGCTTTCAGGCCAAGGTCAACAGAACCAAAAAGTTCGTTAAGAATGGCAGGCGTACCTTCTTTGACTTTGCCCTTAGCTGACGAACGTGACTTTCTCTTGCCTTTGCCCTTTGCCTTTGACTTGTTGGCGTTATCCCCCTCTTCCTCGTCAGACTCCCCGCTGCCATCCCTGTTATCCTCCGGTCTATAGTTGCTCTCTGAACCGTTGGAATCAGCAGCCTCCTCTTTCACATACCACAGCCTGAACCAACGCTGAAGCGCCTTGCAGTCATCCCCAGTGATCTTGCTCTTCGCCTCACTGGCGGTGTAGGAAATGGGCCAGTTGAAGTCGTCAAGCTGGAAGCCCAAGCTGCTGGCTTTTTCGATCGCCTGAAGGTGAATTTTGACGGCAGCCCGCTTTAAGTTATTGGACTTGACATCCTAGATATGACAGTGTGGAAGCGCAGTGTCTCCATAGAGTCAAGGCCCGCTTCGAACAGCTTGAAGTCTGGCTGATCTGTAAGGAAAGCGAAGGTTACATCTCAAAGTCATCAAGACAATAGAACAAGCACCTACTGCTCTGGGTCTGATTGGACTCTATATCCCCTTGACCAGGCTCCTCCGTTGTGCGTTGCCTATGTTCAGAGCGGCCAGTGTCTGAAATTAATGTAGGTTAGAATTTGCATCTAGAGGTGTCTTGGGACAAATTGAACAAAGGAAGATCTAAAAAAAATTCTGATTCCATATTGGGATCAGTACTTTAACGGACCTTTATATGTCATTCGTGTCGTTTTTCCGGTACACTTTACGGATTCATCCGATAATTATTCCGGGTTTACCCGGATTTAATGTTCTGCCTCTCCTGTGATGGATTTTGGTCAGACATTGTTAATTGTTGTATGTATCGAATGCGACGATGCACAGCTGTCCGATGATGTTTTCTTTGTTTCGATTGGATGGGCGGATCATGAGTTATACAATAATTTGTATGTTGTTGCATATTTATTACTGAATAAAAAAGGAAAAATGTACGCTTTTTTCGTAAAAAATTTGGTGATATTCCAGTGAGTTTGGTCGTTTATGACATGAGAACATGTATGCTAGGCATGTTCCCTGCATTCCTGGTCTTGTCCTGAGGCACTAATTCTCCAGAATTTGCTCTTTTTCAATACATTTACTCATGGTTGTGTGATTTCAAGTTCTGTTGTCAGGCCACAGATGCTACACAGTTTCACCCAATTCCTCACCGAGGTTTTCCGAAAAATATCGATTTTAAATCAATATATATATTAATATTTCCTATTTCTTTATACTTTAAACAACTTATATTTGTTTTTGCCTCTCTTCCACAGTTAATTTCCATGTAAGGTAAGCTTCTCTGCTACCCCTTCATAATTAGTTTTAACTTTTCTCTTCATTCGTTACTTGATTGATTAAGTCTTCTGATGTACATTGACGACTGTTAGCATTCAATTTGTAACAGAGATGTCTACTATACTCATGAACTCGTATAGCTTAATCTTCCGTAGAGTATATGATTGCAACCCGATAACGTTCGAGAGCCGATAGCTTACACAACGGACACAGTATATTAGATAATCAATCTATTCTTGCTCTCATACCCTTATCAGCGTGCTCCCGTCGAGATACTCCGGTCGCCTGCTCAATGGATCGAGCTCTAGGTTCCTCTATCCTTACCTTTCGCTCTGCTCCCTGCCCTCTCATGTCCCTCTTTACCTCACCCACTAGAGGACATCGAGACCCTCAAGTGCCATGTCGATTCTCGCGGACGCCCCGCCGAGTATCCTCGACACTCGTACGAGTTGTCCAATGACTAGCTACGAACTATTTTACGACCGACGTCACACAATTGGTATTTTTGATCATCAACTCAAACGTCATAGAACTCATCTACTATCTTGTTATACAATCAGCTTGCCTGATTGGGTGGAATCGCATGCCGTGCGCAGCATCGGCCCTCTTCAACATGTAATGGATGCATGGGAAGGTCCGTCAAAATTAACACGGGCATTGATACTCCTTGCAAAAAGTTGCACATCTAATAACAGAGAAATGGAAAGGTGCAAAATATTACAGTTGCATATCACAATGTGTAAGAAATAACAAATGTGAAAGCAGTCCCTTGTAAGAAATATCACATGGGCAGGGTGCCGTGTAATATACACTGTCAAAAATGACTGCATCAAGTAGGCAAGGTAAGATATTGCAGGTGCCCTTGACAGCCATAAATGTCATATATGACAGCACAGCTGGTGCTATGACAAGGTAGGCAAATTATGACAGAAGAGAATATAACAGTGCAAAAAAATGATGGGAGCCAAATCAACACTGTAAAATAATTCATCTGCCAATCAGAGGTGGAACAGTCAAATCTGACAGCAAAGTGTGCACAACAGCAAGGAATGCAAAATATGACGAATGCAAATATGACGATGTAAAAATTGGCTGCATCTAAGATGGCCACTGTAAAATATCACAGATGCTCCTATGGCTGGTGAATTTTCACTGTGCCCATAGAACCAACCGTTATATTTTACAGCACCTTGGAAGATGTTTGCGAGTAAAATATGACAAAGCAAAGAAAAGATTATATTGTGGCAGGCAGTAGTAAACTCACCTTTGGGTGGGGAAGGGTCTCTGGTAGCATCATGAGTCTCAGGCTGCACAGATGGCCTGGGGGATGGCGTGTTCGGGGGTGGGGTCAATGCTGCAAAGGCTTGTTAGCGGCATGGAAATGAAGGTTGGAGGCCTGAAGGTCTTATATGCTCACTGCTTGCCCTGGACTCAGGTTGATCCACATCCATGGCATCTTCAGGAATGCTGGGGGCACGGGGAGGAGATGCAGGCTTGTCAGGCATGTTCTTGTCCTGCCTGTGCAGGGCCTTGAGCTTGATATTGGCGTCTTCGAGCTTGCGATTGGTGTCTTCAAGCTCACCGGAAAGCTGCTTGCTGTAGTCTGGCAACCCTCAGTTGGTCAGTATCAGCTTAGGGGTATGTATACCATATTCACCCACCTCTAGCGCTTCCCTCATACCCCGCAGGTATCAGGGCGTACTTCTTGGGGCCGCGCGGCGCAGCCGCCCATGCATCCTTCTTCTTCTGCAGCTCCCTCTGCTTCTTCTCCAACTTCTTGATATCGGCCTTGAGTGCCTGAGAGCTGGCAGCAGTGGCGGCTGTACGGGTGGCGGGCATCTGGACCGGTGGCGGGCGGTAATACTGCAGGGTGGAGGTACTGGCGTCGGGGAGGGGGGAGGAGGTAAAATTCAGCCGGTCCTCAATGGGGACCCGTCCCTGTTACACTTTGTTTATTTTACAGGGCCCAGCGGGTCAGTCCCGTTCGCGCCATCACGAGCTGCCACTGTGGGAAACCTCCCAACGGTGGTGGGGATGTCAAATTTATGCAGAGGGAGCAGAGCTGTTAGATTTTTTACAACGCGAGGGAGGCCGTCAAGAAATGATGCGTGCATCGGTGTGCGTAATATTTAACCGCCCCAGATTGCTTTTTGTCAAATTTAATGCCGAAGAAGCCTGGCGCTGGGGTGCCCACAATGGATCGCGGCAACGGACTGGCCCGCGCGTGATGAACCGGCGAACGTCAACAACCCGCAGCACTGCGCCGGCCATGATGCGCGGTTGACGAAACCCTGGCGCAAACCGGTTCGCACCCTGCGCCCTAAATCTTGGCATCATCGGCATCACCGGCGCCCGCATCAGTGCCTTAAATCGGCGGCACTAAGTTGCCCCCTAAAATCATGCATGGCTGATTTACAGCGCTTGGAATATATCATGGCACTTGGGGTCAATGGGCCAATGCACGCATGGCAGCACGATTACTCTTAATCGTTTAGGGGGGGAGGGGGGAGGGGCTTGGCTATTCAATATACAACTGACTGCCTGGTGTAGTTACATATGTACTTCAAGTATGATATAATAAGATATCAAGGATCCTCTTATGAGGCTAAAGCAGGGACAGTTGTATTTTTGTATACTGTACTATAGATTAAAACAGATGCCTTATATCCTCTAGTTTGATATATATCAGATATACTATTCAATTTCTCCTCAGATATACATACTCTGCCTGTAGTTATTCCATCATGAAACCATGTTTCAGCTGAGTCTCCTATTATGCGTGCAGTAAAATGAGCATGCCCAAAATAAATAATACCTTTCAGCTTGTACATGACCTTGTTATTGCTGCAGCCAACATGCATAGTCTGTTTTATTTTCAACTTTGTTGTACCCGCATAAGGCAAAGCAATGCCGATTAGAGGAGGAGGATGGGCACTCAAGTCTGTTATCTTTACCAAAGGTCTTTGGCATGATTGACAGAGACGGGTAGTCTTTAATTCTAATAGCTTGTTTAATTCTGATGACACAGGCTGACTGACATCCTTCTCCAAGGTCCAGAAGGGGGTGTTGTATTGTCTATCAGATGCGATAGTATTGCAAGATGTACATTTGTGTCTAATATGAAAAAGGTATTTGTCACTTGACAGCATTAAACGGCAGAGACTATAAATATCAGTACCATTGGCATTATCCATTGGATATCCATTGGGATCCATTTGGTGAAGTTGAGCCTGGAGAGAATTACGAGACTGTTCAAGAGTAGTGAGGGGCTGTCCAGTCATGATCTGATTCCATCCCTCAGATATCAAAGTGATATAAGGATTTATTGAAGCAACATCTCTAGTCCATATTTGATTGTGGCTTATGAAAACTTGAAAGAGGATTGTGAGCAGACTGTCATAAGCACAACTCCAGGTATCTGCATTCCAGATATAGCCCTTGCGTTCTCTACCTGAGATGGCAATTGAACTTACATTGGCTACAACCTTTCTTCTTTTTACAATGCGAGCAGGCCCATTATCAGTATTAAGTTGGGCTACTGGCTGAGTCCCTATTGCAGGGACAAAACTATTTCCAAGGTCAGTGTCATCATATTTTCGCTTTGTCCCCTGTCCGGCTGGTTTTGGGTTCGTTGACCTTTTATTTCCCTTGGATGTGACTCGCTGCCATGGGGCATCTTCACCCACTTCTGGTATTACCAGTGGGTTGTACTTGGACCACTTGATAGAAGAATGCACATTGTCAGGCACATGGTCAGCTCCAACCCAGGCTCTATACTGCTTGATCAATGTGCTACGTGTGGAGGCATTGATATCACTGGGAAGTTCACCTATATAGCGCAACCGAGTAATTTCATCTAACAGTTCTAACTCTCTGAACTCCTGGCGCACATGGCCAGGGAGACCCCCTGTTATAATTGCTGCAGAAAAGTCACGCATTAAAATAGTGCCATCCAAGCTTGCACTTCTTGATAGACATGTATACATGGAGTAGTGGGTACGACACCTGAATGGGTCAACAACATTAAAGGGACGAGTTCTTCCCTGTGACGCATAGTCTGTCATTGCAAAATTGGGCACAATAGGAACCTGGTCTCGAGAGATGAAGATGTTGCCATCATTGGGAGTATTGCATTTAATAGGTATAGATTGTTTGGATAGTGGCACAACATTCTCTGGCAGACCCTCAAGCTGAACATTGGTTGGCGGCTTTGTCAACTTTACAAATACAACATCCAGAGTTTCTCTGTCATTATCTAGTGCATGTGATTGCCAACCTACAACAGTTCCTTCTGCACCATTGGTAACACACACTTCAGTTGCTTCATTGCGTTTTATCATAACAGGTAATCCATGACAAAGCTTGAGAACACCCGGAATGTTCATTGTAACACCATGAGGTAGACTGTGAAGCTTTCCTTGCATGTCAGGAGGTACAATATTTGACTTTCGCTTTGGATCAAATTGCCTGCCTTGAGATTTGACAGTGGTAGGCTCTCTAGACTTCCATTTATCGACACTATAAAAAGGCTTCAAAACTTGATCTGTTTCCTGAGCAAAGCGATCTGACATTGTCGTATTAATTTGATCACGCTGAGAGTTGAATGCTGTAATTACAGATACAAAGCGAAAGTTTGGATGATTTGGATCAACATCTGGATTTTGAGGCCCTTTAATTCTAGAGCGCAGAAGAGCAATGTCTTGTGGAGTACATGATTTGTAACGCATATTTTCCAATGCTATGCGAAACTGTGCATCTCTCTCTGTCTGTGAGCGTTGTCGCATATTCTGTCTCAAGAGGACAACTACTGTTGTTTGATGCCATAAAGCCTTTCCAATTGTCCTTTGTTGCTCCCTAAAGCCATTAGTGGTTCCTAGAACAGTGGAGACATTGTGGCTATATAGTGCAGGCCCTTTCGTCTGGATAGGGGGCAATTGTGCAAAGTCACCGGCAAAAATCATATTCTTGCCACCAAATGCTTGATCATCACTTTGTAGCGCGAGACTCATTTGTGCGCTAATATGATAGAAGTCACCACAGTCAATCATTGAGACCTCATCTAAGAATACATATTTGACACTTTTCAACCGCTCACGGATGTTCGCCAAGGTGGTTGCTGCTTCACTTACACCAGATCCAGATCCTTCTCCTCCTCCTCGGAAGCCAAGAATTGAATGATAAGTTGACCCTGACACCAAGGCAGCTGCTGTACCAGTAGGAGCCATTATCAAAAATACAAAACTACGTTTTTGTCTGTCAAAGAGCGCCATGAGAGCCTTTATAACCTGGGATTTACCTGTACCTGCCATACCTCCAATATGCATTTTGAGTTGTTCAGCAAATATGTCAACAGAGTGGTTTGCTATGATCCGATAAGCTCGTTCTTGTTCTTCATTGAGTGTATATTCTTGGGCCACCTCGTCAATGAGCTGTGCATCTTCTTCACTGACAGCTTTAAAGGTCTTGTACAAGAACTCGCGATCTACAATTTTGACTTCGTTTACATTATATGGCTTTGGTATGCCATTAGCAGATGGTTCATTTTCCTTTCCTACTTGGTGGTACTGTGCCTGCTTCTTGTCTAGGATTTCTTTTTTCTTATCTGCTAGTACATCCTTCCATTGCTTTCCTGTCATAATATCTCCATTTGTGATATCAGTTTCAATACTCCATCCATTTTTCTTGTCAGCTACAGCCCATCCTCCGTTCTGCAGAACTTGCTCAATTTCAGCCATCTGGATTACTTTATTCGCAGTTTTTCCACTTATCTCATCAAATTGAGCACTCAGCCATTCAAGCTCATTATCATTGAGGGCACCCTTGCTGTTGCGATCCTCACTATACTGTGCATCTAAATCATCTTGAAACTGACCAAAGATAGGATTTAGACTCATTTTTCTATTCTCCTTCTCTGCTGCCTTACGTTGAGCATGAAAGTCATCTCGTGCATCATTGCATTCATACCGTATGTGGAAAAATTTCATCAACTCAAGCTGCCGTGGTGTAAAGGTGTATGTATCAAATGCGTCTTGCCATGTTTGATTATCAAGTTTTAAGTCAGAGCCTGTACGCCAAGGCTTGAATAAGGTAAGCATAGTCAAACAATAGTCTTCATAATTTCCTTTGTCCTTTCTAGGTAGAGTTCCTCCAACAAAGTTGGGGACAATGGGCTCATCCTCAGATGCCAGTCGAATGCTATGTGTTTCACATTGTGGATGTCCCTCTAAAAATTGAGGATACTGTTTTGGCTTCTTTTCTTTTGGGGCCTTGTTTTTCTTCCCTTGCTTGTGCCTGCCCTGCACATAGTCAGATGAACTGTCATCAACTTCTGTATTATCAGTGCGCATTTCATAGTCTTCATCATCTGAGTCATTTACCACTGTGCTTATATCATCTTGATCCATGTCCATGTCATCATCACTATCAACAATGGTCTTTTCTGTATCACTTTCAATATCAATAACCATGTGGTCATTGTCACCGCCACCAAGCTGTACTTTGTGGTCTCGGTCTTGATTTGCATCTATCATATAATTGTTAAGGTCATCATTCTGTACTACTTCTCCATCTCCCTTCTTCCCTTGGGGAATCTTGAACTTGGTAGCAAAGCGACACCAGTCATAGAGGGTCATATATTCATAATCTACAGGGCGCTTTGTAAAGTCATCTACAGTAGTCAACGCAACAATTTTACCCTTTACTTTGTTTATTACAACTCGATCGCCATTCTCTTCTTCAGGCTCTAGAGAATTCCAATATCTTTTAACTTCATTGATAAATGGTCGCCAGTAAAATGTCTTGAATTTATGACTGGTGTAGTGGTCAGGATGACCTAACACATAAAGAGATGCCATTGGGCCACCTATTTCCATCTTGGTAGTCATAGAGTTTACTACCTGAACCATAATCTTGCGAGCCTTTTCCATTTGACTTGCAGTTCCACTGAGAAACTCAGAGTTGCGATTGAAGACTGACTTGATAGCCTCTAACATGACATGAGTCTTTAAAGGTGTCTTGGTTATGTAGTCCGTGACATATGCTATGATTGATTTGATAGCAGTTCCAGACAGAAGACTGGCAACATCAGAGTTGCATCGAATCAGATATGTTAGCGTAGGATTGAATGTGTTCAGCCAGGCCTCTCCATGTTTCAACTCAACTGCACCTGTACTCATGTCTACCGACGTCTCAGCATGTACATCGCGAGGGAAACGTGATTTACATGATGAATATTTTTTGCTTGTGCAACCTGCATGGCATTTATGACGGTTGGAGCGAAAGATCAGTTCATCGGCAGTCTCCCACATGCGCATCCACCATGATTTATTTGTAGAGCAAACTTCACATTTGTCACCTTCAGATACTGTATGGTTAGAGCATATCTTGGGTGGATGCTCTGGCAGAGTACAAGTGGGATCCAAGCCGCTATCACCTCTTTCCAGGTTGTCTTGAATTTGACTATGGACATCATTAAGAGTTCCATTGATGAACTCACCCTGATGTGAGCCTTCTAAATACTCTACCAACTGTCTTTGAAATTCAGAATCACCAGCTACAATCCGATCCCTTACCTCCTGTGGGGTCATTGCATTTTGAATCCATAAAAGCATGTGCAGATGCAAAGTGAGTCTTCCCTGCTGCTCCACGGTACCATAGTAGGCAGCTGTTTTACCAAACAAGCCATCATGGTCTGCACCTACACCTAGTACAACCTTGATAAATGTCTCTACCATAAATTTGAAAAAGCGTGCACCAGAAACAGGATTGTTCGCAATCAAGCGATATCGTTCACTTGCAGTATATACCTTGGGATAAATATGTACATCTTGATCAGCAAAATATAGTGCAATAGGATGTTTAGAATCTGTAGGTGCAAATGTGATGAACCATGTTGGAGCCCCAATATAGCTCATAAGAGCCCAAAGTTCATTGCGCTTGTACTTATTATTTGTTCGTGAGCCTTGGACATGCTGAGCTACATGGTCCAAATCATTGATAATTGCAAAGCATTCTTTCTCTGCCTCTCCATTAGCGGTTTCAAATTCACCATCTACCATTCGCTGAATCATATCATTCAGCACAGCTTCATTTACACCAAGTAGTCGCCTAGCAATATCTGGAAAGGTTGCTTTTTGAGTCAGCAAATACCCCCCAGTATTGCTTCTTTTGATTTGTTCGTGATTAAATGCGATCAGTGGAAACAAAGGCTCTAATTGAAAGCGTTTGTCATGATACATCAACAGTGCACGTTTTCGTACGCTATCACTGATTTTTGAGTACCCATTCTCATTTCCAATGCCGCCGAGACCATAAGGGAAGAGCCAGGGAAAGGCTTGTGGATACAGCTGAGGATTGTCATATGTGCTCTCCGGTGTATCATTATGCCCTAGGCCAAGTGTATATCCATTTTTTGACTTTATATACTGAAGTGCAAGGGCTTTTAACTGTGTGCCAGATTTTTTCTCCAGCTCGGCACCTGTCAGTGTATGCAGAATGAATGGACATTCTCCTTCTGCTGTACCTTCTTCATCCTCCGCAGACTTGTTTACTGCCTTGTCTTCAGAGTCTTTCTGTGATGGAGGGATTCGGTAATCAATAACAACTGGAGGCTCATCTTCAGAGTAGGTTGCAAGATTGTCATAGGAGATATTAAGGTCTGCATAGTCTGTATGGTTGACTTTGAGCCATTCCAGAGCAATAGCCACTTTGTTTCTGCGAACAAGAAATGGAGTTCTCCTATGCTCTCGAGTTGTAGGACGAGTAGGACCAATATATACAAACGCCATTACATCATCTAATTCATCTGCTCGAGGGGGCAAGACACTGTATATCCGTGGCATAGGCATTCCATACATTACTGCATTTGCAACCATTTTGTATTGACCAGAGGCTTGCACTTTGATGACACATCCATTTCGACACACTCGTGCAATGAGCATCTTTTCTGTAAAGGACAAACCCTGCAACTGTGGGGGCACCTCCCCTATCCAATTGCCATTAGCCAAAGCTTGTGAGGGAATCTTTCCTTTCTCCAATACACTCAAGCATGGTTTGCATATCTTTGAACATGACTTGTCAAGAATTGGACCTTCTTCCACTAGAATAGGGTCATTAACAGACTTGCGTTCCACCCGAGTAACGGGATAAATGCTATTTGTATTCACAAGCAGATTATGCTCAAAATCTGCTCCTTCTAAAGGAGTCATGGATTTGAATAGGGTTAGTGTTCCACACACTGCACATCCTTCTTCTAGCAAGTTTTTCTTGTCAATTGCATCACAGTAATTAGTTATAATCTTGTGCTGCAAAGCTTTGGAGGGGGGCTTTGGTGGAAAGACTGCTGTAAGAGCTGGCTGGACTTGCAATTGCTTGGATTTCTGTATTCTTTTGATCTTAGGTTTATCAATTCCATTGAATTTGAAAAGTGTATGTGCATGCAAGCAAGCATCACACATATCAGAATGCAACATATGACTCTCCATTATATCATAGATTTTCATTGTATTGTAACGCCATTGAATAGTTATATTATGTAAAGCACATATTTCAATCAATTCTGCCTTGCACAAACGGGTCAACTCAGCTAAAGGCATTTTGCAAATTATCCACTGTGAGTCATCATCACGATCCATAGGCAATACAGATGTGATATTTACACCATGACTACAAAATTCAAATTGCGATAACTGATGAAACGGCGTTGTGGATGCATCGACACGATATCCCTGAAGCTCAGTCAACATCCACAGTGGCTTTTTCTTTCCACCCCCAATCAAGTTCTGTCTTTGCTTCTCCAGAATTTCAACTCTGTGATAGAACAAATCTATATATTTCCATAGATAGACTAGGAATACACTCATAATTGTGCAACATAGCACTTTGTCTATTGGCCTTTGCCACATGAGTCCTTTGACTGCAATATGCTCTTTAGCTAGTGTTCTTTGATATAAGCACAGTGTAATAGATATGTATGCATCGCGCAATAGTTGCAGAGGATGTCCCATGGTGATGGTTCAGTTCAAAGTGACACCACTGGAAATTTCCATATTAATAAGCCACGGTGATTGCCGGTGATTGTCGGTGATTGCCGGACCCCCTCCCTATTCCCGTCAGGTCACCTTGCAGTCTTCGCACTCTTCCCTTCTGTTTGCGTTGCAGACATGGAGGAACTTGGTGCTCTTCGATGCATCTACTCTAGTGTGACAGCATGTCCCGTGGAGGATGCCCATATGTTTCAGTTGCCAGGCGGCCATATTGCAGTGATCGATAATAGGTGCGAGGAAGTTTTTGTATGGTATGCAATACATCTGACTGCAGTCACAGAGAACTATGGAGATGGGCGGGAGAGGATTTCATCCCACTGCAGGGGCAGACCCAGGAGATATCCTTTGATATGTATGATGCCCTATATTTAAGAGGGAGATACATATGCTGACACGCTTACAGGGTTAGTCAGAATGTGCTCCTCACGAATAGGCCTCTAACCCTGTTACAGTACCGAGAACTTGCAGCTATTATCTACGTTGCACAGGACCAGAATGTGGACATTCCGAATGCAGCGGATCGACGGGTGTGCATGCGAGAGCATGACAAGATCGTATACGTGGCGCCGCCACCTTCCTATTTGCACCTCCGCCCTGGCCTGCTTTATCGCACTTATCCATCTACCAATTCTAGCATGGATTTAGCTTCGCCGCAACGGTACCCGTTCCTCATTCGCCTTGATGAGATCGGCATTGATTATATTATATTCACTTATCTGTCTGAGGAGGGAATTCCACAGAGCGACGAGTTAGTCATGGATCCACAGCTCGTTACCTTCTGGTGCCCCTTTACAAATTCTTGCATTCGTAGGCTTCAGTTCCCCCTTCTACCATTAGATATAAGTCCTACAGCACATCCTATAACAGGGGACTCTGTCATAATCCTATCGTAAACATTGTATGTTCCACAAATGCCTTGTCTCTATCTATATTGCGATTGTTATCTGGCATTGCATAGCCAATGGGTGACTTCCCGCAGGCATCTACGGACTTTGCAGTCAATAAATTATAAACGATGACATGGCGTCCAGAGCATCAGAACGCCTGCCGTTGACTTGGGTCGGAATATGTGCTTTCTAAATGTGAAGATCTGGAAGGGGGTGAGACCCCCTCTACAGACATTTGATACAGTTGTAGACGTGTTCTCGCGGGCTCAATCGAAAAATATCAACAAAACTGAGATATAGCTGGCTGTTTCCTATCCTCCCTGCGGTTTAGCAAACATCGTGATGCCTCCGACTTTCGCTCTCTGCATTGCAATCTACAGCGCATACAAATCCTGCGGGAAGTCACCCAACAACCATATACTTCTTATTGCACCATTCTCTTTTGAGCCTTCTTCAATAGAATATTCAATAGAACATTGCCCTCAAACGTGAAATACGACAAAGAACAAGGCAAACCACAATGTATAGTATGCATTTTGGAACAAATATCACCTGCAGTCTACACATAGCCCCCGACTGTGGCCATGACGTTGGCACCCACAATGCTAAAGCCCAAGCCCCACTGTCCATCGCTCCGCTTGAATTTGTTAGCTGTGAAGAGGATACTAACGAGTGCCTCCCTGGGAACTTCACCCTGCCAGAGCGGACAAGGCATCTCTGGGCCTTTCTGCCGCGCAATGGACTGAGGCCACACATTCGGACGCGAGGTACCATCGGTAGGGTTGTAAAAGTGCCGGCGAGCATCAAATACAGGTACTATATATAGGTGTCAGATGTATCCAAAAGCCCTCAGCAGGAGACACTCACTATCGTCAGTAGCCTTGAGTGCAGTGCGGGAGATGCGAGAGTCCATCAGATTATTGGTGCTGCTCCCAACAGCCTTTTTCGTGACCGTGCGATTAGTAGTCACTATTGAATGAAAAAGAGTATATCAGTAAGACAGCGAAGTGTCAGATTTTGAAATATTCACCAATGCGCTGGGACTGGGATGGACGATCAACGCTGCCCATCGCAGTGGTGAACTTGATAGCACCAGTGGGAGTGCTCCAATAGACCATGTTGCGACACCCCAGGAGAAGCCCAAGCATAGCGAAGATGCGCTCTGCCTCCCCACCAATGGGAAAGCCTTCGATGCCTCGCTGGGACTTGGCTGCAGCCGCAAAGCCAACAATCTGCCCATCCCCGCACAAATAAGACCCGTCAACGAAGATTTGCATCTCGAAGATAATGGTCTGCCTCGTCTCTGAATTGATCAATCCAAAAGACTCTTGGCCTGCTCGATGATTTATAGGCACCATCGCGATTTGTGACGTGTCCAAGATTCGAACTGGGCGATGGATATTGGCAGCATCATCGGAACCCAGACCAATGTAGTCACAAATTGAACTGTGAAATCTGTAAGCGGAGAAATCAATGAAGTAGGCTTTGCACATACCTGTAACTGAGGTTCTGCCCATACTCATCGTCCCGCTTGAAAACAATGAGAGAGGCTGTCGCAATATTGCCAGTCTGATTCATTGCCACATTACTAAAGAGATGCATTAGTTCTAGTAGTCACAATAGTAGAAGATGAAGGACGTACAGAAGTGGGAGCAGGTGTTTGTAGCTCAGATCGGACTCAAGGTCTTCTCTCCGCGAGACTTCATCGTCTTTCATCCAACCCATTCTAAATAAGATGTTAGATCAAGTTAACATTAGCGAAGGTGACACTTACCCATCATCTTGATCCTCAGCAGCACCAGAAGATATGCCAGCGGTTGTCGTAGGCTGCAGAGGCGCAACAGTAGACTGCTGAGGTGCGATTGTGACCAACATGTCAGGCGGATTGTCGATGCTCAAGGATAGCGCAGTCGACGAAGATGAGGTACTGTTCGGCTTGAAGACATCTGAGGTTGGGGAGAGGAATGGGGCCTGAGCCGGGTCGAAAGGACTAGAGGACCAAGCAGTATAAGGTGAGATGGGTGATAGAGGGTTAGCAGGAGGTCCAGCAGGCGTAAGCGATGAATGCATGCTGGAGTTTCCATGGTGTCAGCATCAATTGTATGCCAGAGGGACAGAACGCACGTTGGGACAACCGCCTTCTTCTTTCCGTTGACTTTGGCCTTGCGCACCTGCTCCAGGACAAACTTCTTGTGAGTTGCTTCATCCTCACCCTCAGTGTCTGGGATAGCTTCTGGCGCCAGCTTGGAAGCACTGGAAGACCCCACTTGACTACGCGAGGTTGTCTTGGGATAGCGCTTTTTACTGGAAGACAATATTAGTCAGGTATGCATGTAGAGGTTTGCACAACGTACACCGGTGACAAGTCCCTATCTTCCTTATTCTTGAAATGGACCTGGGGCCCAAAGCTGAGAACATAAAGAGTTAGTCATATAGATAATGTAATGATGCGGGCAACGTACACGTCGTCACTCGAAGCTATGAAGTCAAAGCCTTCAAAGTCGGACCCATCGAACTCGAAGTCAGAAAACTCAATGTCAGTCAGACCATCTTTGACGTCGTCAGACTCTTCCGCCATGTTGTCGATAAACAGGCTGCTCTGTTTTTTGCCCTTTGGTTGTCCTCCCGTACTGCATGGAATGTGAATCTATGTTGTCGTCAATTGATACATCAAAGACAACCCACCGAACGCCCATGCGATCCTTCAGAGTCTCCTTGGACTGAAGAGACCTTGGCGCCAGCAAAAATGGGCTCCTACAATATGTGTATCAGTTGCTGGCACTGCATATGCGCAATGAAGAGGACATACAGAAGCTTGGCAGGCTCTGCAACCTTAGTCTTGGCCTTGCGCGGCGCTCCTGGAACAGCAGAGTTCCCCTCCAGGGCCCTAATCCCAGATCAGTTGCGAGGCATATGTGAAATAGAAAATAGACGCACTGGGGAGTCAACTTCTGCAAAGCAGCGTTGTCTGCATCTATGAGAGCATCGTCCTGTGCAGGTGTTACTGTGGGCTTCTTGATGCGCCTATACAAGTATATCAGCATATCAAACATATATATACTTATGAAAACAGACCTTGCAGGCACGATGGACTGCTTTTTGACACCGCGCTTGACAGTTGGAGTGGATAGCAGAACAAAGCCCTCATCGTCGGATGAGGAGCTAGGGGCACATCAGATAATGAGAGTTGCAGAGTATCGATTAGCACACCTTTGCACCATATAATCCGGCTTCTCGTCATCCGAGAGCTCGATAACGGAAGGCGTAGCCGCGGTGGCACTTTGAGCCTTAGACTTAGCCAGCTTCGAAACCATGACAGACAGCTTGGGTGGTGCAGGCGCCCCTGACGCTGCAGAGGCAGCAAGCATTGCACTATGTTAGAAGAGATGATTAGTCAAGGCAGAAAGCAATATACAACTCTAGCAATACTTGCCGTGTGGTGCGTCCAAGGAAGGGCTGCGCTGCCATGCGACCAGTGACTTTGGAGATTTTAGCGGATTTAACGGGGGCCATGGTATATGAGCGATGAGGTGCTGAAGGGGAAAGAGCAGGAGTAGGCGAGTGAGTAGGAAAGTAGGTAGTCTGCGTGTGGGGGGCAAACTGGCTCTCTACGCATGCCAATGCTCCCTTTTATGCTGGAAAGGCAGACGCGCAGTATTGTCTGTGAGAACCTCGACTTGGAGAAAAATTGAGCTGGCTTTGTGACCAGGAAGCTTACTACGCAAATATTACGCAGGCAAGGGCTGTCGGTATCTGTAAAAGAGATGTGAATCTGTTGGGGGAGGCCCCCGGGTGCACACTGCTAGTGCAATTAGTACGGCAGAGAGTATCCCTGAGTGTTGCCAACCGGAGAGTTCTTCAGCCGAGTCTAGTGTATCTGCGATTTGGGGTGGACGGCGAAGTAATACTGCAGAGAAACGCAATGCAATGGGATGTAGTAAGCGCCTTACCTACGCGGTCAGAAGACTGACACGTCCTAGAGCCACCAACGTGTAGGCGCTGTCCCAATTTCGGTCAGGGAACCGACGGCCGATAACATGGACAGGAGTTAAGCGCTGTCAACGCGGTCAGGAGACCGACGCGTTACAGGGAGACAAACACGTACGCGCTGTCTCAGAGATACGATGGCCGATATGACCGGATCGGCAGCATTGACGAAGGTTCTACGGATGTGGGCACATACGCGTCACTTTAACCCTGTCCAGGTACCAAGACAGTGCTTCGCAGGCCGGGCGTGCATCAGTAGAAGCATCATAAAGCTAAAAGCCTCTTTGTATACCATATCGCCATCGCAGCCTCCCAAATCAAGCAATTATTAGTGACAAGTAAGAAGTTCAGATAGCAGGAAATACAAAGGGCAGAATGCAAGCCAAGCTAGTAGTACCAGCAAGCGAGCAGCATTTGTCACGCGAGATTGCATACCGGTGACTTGGAAGGAACCACACCCTCAGATCTTGTCGGTTATGGATGTGGGGTACAAACCATGGACCGGAGTATTCATATAGTCGGTGCTTAGAAGCAGGACCAGGCAAGATACCGGCATATGTCTATGCCTGCAGAGACAAAGCGGGATGTGTCCGACACGGAGAAGGCAACAGATGAGATCTCAGCTGGTTTGAATCGAACTGCTCGTCGTGAGATGGGATGGCAGTTCAAGCATTGGCAAACTGAAACACAGTTGTCAGGTACCCAAAGAAAAGTGAATACCTGCACACGCAATGCGCGTAACAATATATCCGTAAACCGGCCGCCGATGCCTGGAACGTCCGAAATGCACGGTGTAGCCCTGTCTTTGAATTGTCAGTGTGGAGCACATCTTCGGAAAGGACTTAACGTCCACCGCATCCATCTTTCCCCCCTCGACTCCTTTCGCTCATACTAGATTGCACACGTTGATCACCATGTCCTCCAATAACTTGACTGCGTTCCTATCTGATCCCGACTGTTGTGCGTCATGTCTCTTTCATCACATCTACTTCCTAACACGTCAGTACAGCGAAACATGTCCATGCTATGCTGGCAGACTTCCATGCTCACCGCAACCCTGCAGAGCAACTTACAGCTGTGCGTATTATGACCGGATTCCCTATGTTCTTTGTTATTGACGTACCATAGGGGAGTGAAGTACCTGGACTTATCTATACCAGGAACGGCACCGACATTGCCTACATCTTGCAGAAGGAAGCAACAGGAGAGACGTACGAGGCCGTCTTTGAAGTGCAGGGTGTCCTTATGGACTTTGACTTGCCGCCGGTCACTGAGAAAAATCAGTACGTGTGTCAACTACAATTGATTTCAGTAATGCTTACACCGTATGATCAGAGTCATGCCGAAGCCAGCCTGGGCCAAGCAGTCTGTCAAGATATGTGGTTTGGGCTCCCATGTCTTTGACTTGTCCATTCGTGGCATAAAGACTCTTGAGAGCAAGATTGCATCCCTTTACAAGGTTGGCGCTTTACAAGAGTGGTCTCCGTCAGCCATTGGAGAATGGCCGAGCCTTGACTTTGCGACTCGCTATGTGACACCTCATGCGTTCGCGAAAGGTCAACATGCTGTCCCATTCTCCAAAGACGTCGACCCTCAAGGGATCCTCTCAAAGATCACGTCATCGGTGGGCGTTCATCTTGAAGACAATCATGTGTTGTACTATGAGGCGCAACATACTGAGTAAGCTGTTGTCACCGTTTCTTTCCCCCCTGGTACTCACCTAAGCATACAGGAATAACAAAGCCGTCTATCACCTGATTGATCCAGCTGTTATCCGCATTGGGCAAATCGTACAGCTCCAGGTTGCTTTCACATCGGTGCCTCTGTGGGGCAAAAAGGGTCAGCATCAACTCGCCTGCAAACTGAGGTCAATCGTCATACTTGATCGTAATGTCCAGGAGGTATGTTGTCTTATCACTATTCGCTTCATCTTCCCTAATATATGTCTTCAGGCATTCCAGTCATCTATGCATGCTCATGTGCAACGTACGTTTATGGAGCACATCCCAGCAGTGCCGAAGCGAAGGATAGGCTATGCAGCTGTAACAGTCAAACGTGCAAAGACTGCTGGCTCTTTCACAGATGGTAGTTCCTCGATGGCGGTTGAGCAGGACATGGCAGGGTTATCACTGGCGCAGGACAAGGAGAATAGTCCTGTATTTGTGTAGCACGTCATGGGAAATCTATCGGAGTCTTATCAGCATAATTGGAGTCTTATCAGCATACAGATTTGTAGGGCATAAGTCCACTTACTGTAGACTTGGTATACTGAAAGATTGCTGCGCAGTGAGAATATATTCCAACTCATAGAGAACGCAACTAGCCCAAGTTGACGCACTGTCAGAAAGTTACACGTCCAATCGGATGGTAATAGCTGGAATCTCTTTGAATGACCTGTTGGCAAGAAGATTTAATTCAACCATAAATGCAAGCAGCAAGATATCTGTGATATGAAACATATGCATAGAGAGAATGTATAGCACAAATAACCTAGCTCAAGTCGAGTACGCGCCCATTGTGGAAACGAGAAATCTTGCACAGAAAGTGCTCAGCTACAATGACGTCCCATCCCATATGAGCCTGTTCTGCAGAAGTAAGAGCAGATGAAACAAAATTGAAGAAGGTACGGAACGCCTCTACAACCTCCATGACAGGTGGTTTGTTTCTTGCTGTGAACTTCTTGATGGTCGGGTGAACATAGACAAGGCCCATCTTTCGAAGGCCGATAAGGGCTCCCTTTCCAAGATCATAGATGAGTGCCCCCATCTCATCCACCGTAGGCATAATAACGACACCCGCATAGACATAGTCCGCCGTCACCAGGTAACTGGTCAGGTCCCCACACTGTGGGTACACACGCGTAGTCTCCATGCGTCTGACTTTATCGCGGAATGCTGAGAATGGAATGAGTGGAGCATTTGGACCAGTGGTGGTGAAGTTGAAAGGGATATCCTTCGCAGTAGCAGTCCAGAGCACAGAGACCGGCCGGACTTCACGATTGGTGGCGCCATAGATATTGTTATCAATGAAGTATTTCTTTTTGAGGGCCTCAGAGTCAAAGGGCATTGTTGCGTAGTCATTGACGAGCTTGGTATCATTCTGGAAGATGAAAGGATGGTCGAACATGTACTTGGCGCCATAAAGGATGGACCGGAACACCAGCGCACTGAAGAACCCCTCACGAGTCCGTACATGTGCAGGAGCGTATGGACCAACAATGGTCCTCGCACGCTTGACCGCAGGTGCCCTCTCGCGGAATGGAAGATACTTGTCCAAGTTTTCAGATGCAAATTCGAGGAGGCTGCGGTTGGCATTGGAAAGGTGATGTGGGATGGGGGCCTTCGCTTTGCCATATTCGGTTGGTGAATCGATAAGATACTCCATGATTCTGAGAACCGCAACTACCCGTAGAAGCACAGCCTGGGTATGAGCAGCAGGGGGAGGATGGGATGGCGGTGCTAATGTTGTTGGTACACCAGTGTCTGTGGATGGTGCTCGATCAGAGTGGTTGTCTGAATCCGCAGGTTCAGAGCTAGAACCGTCTGCGCCACTGTCATCTACTCGGGCCACATCCATCGCAACCGGTGATGTCTCTGCGTGGATATTGGAGGTTACTCCCACATGTAGAAGTGCCCGCTGATCTTGGGAGAGAGTCACAGGTGTACCAGATGAGACCGATCGTGTGACCGATGCTATGAGTTGGATAGTCTGTGCAACAGGAGAGCTGGATGTAATGATTGATTGGAGATCGAGCCCAGCAATGAAAGGCACAAGCGCGAGAGGTGTGAGCCACCTGGGAATATGGCGCACACGTAGAACTTTCCCAGCAAGGCAAGTGTAGAGGTCGAAAGCACTGTCTGTGTACAAAATGTCTAGGCCACCAAGCTGAGCCATGGCGGTCACGAGCCAGGCCTGCAGACGAGAAGCTTCGCCTGTTGGATATCCAAGCCAGTGAGCGAGGATGTCCACCATAACGTTAAAGACACGTCGTTGATGAATGAATGGGGTGCTGCTGAGTGGATCATTTTGGCTTGACGGTAGGGAGAGGCGGTACGGCTCGTTGGGGAAGGATTCGTGGTAATCGGAGGGAATGAGGATTGCAGGAGATCGCAACATAATGACCGTAGAGATCTTCTCTACTAACCGCGACATGCCGTCTTCTGGTACTGCACCAATGGCCTGTGTGTAGTTTAGGCACAGTGACTCGAGCCAAGTGTACAGGCTAGCGTGGTGCTCCATCTGTAGTGCCCTGATCTGCCGAATGTCAAGTTCTCGAGCGGATTGAAGGGTGGTCAGAGTTTTCCACCCTTGCCAAGCTCCGGTGATAGCTGCGAATATGTTGCTATCAGCCCAACGTGATGAGCTGATCTCATGTTGGGCTTGAATTAGTAGCTTGGCAGCCTGGTGAGCGGTGAATTGCGTGTTGTGTGCTTGCACAGCTTGTGAAGCTGATACAACAGCGGCAGCTTCATCAACAAGTGGCGTTGATGCGAACACGCTAAAGGCTGGGAATAATGCATTATTAGAATAATAATTACAATGATGTGGGTAACCATACCATCCGAGCGAACCGGCGTACGAGACAGCTCTAGTACTTCGTCATAGACGATGTTCAAGGGATTACCCCAAGGGTCCACAATAGCCTGCGCCTTCAATCTTATACTTGAAGTCCTTGGAACAGCTGATGTCGATAGTGACGAAGCAACTCCATGCAAGTGCTCTATAGAGTAACAAGAAGAGTCTGTGTATTGTCAATATAGAACAGAAATCAAGTGACATGGTAAGAACCTTCATCAGATGTATCTGGTTCCGAGTCATGGATCCGCCTTTGCTTACTGCGCCGCGAAGTGCCCACGTCCTGCTCATCATCCTCTTCCAATTCATCTTCCTCATCTTCATCATCCAAGATAACCCGATGTGTGCGTTTGCGAGTATGAGTGGTGTGTTTGGGTGAACCACCACCTACCATACGACGCCGCGGCCGTTTCGCGCCAACGTACTGGACTTTATGTTTCGTGGTGGACTTCCCCTTCGCCAAAACCTTTATCATGCTGGCGGTATCGTTGCGTCCAATGAGGCGGGGTGTAGGTATAGCTAAACATTTACTACTATAAGTGCCACAAACTTGCAAATGCAAATAAAATAACGCACCAGCTACGTGTCGTGCAGAACTAGTAGGAACCGGACCGTCGTCATCACTTGTTGTGCCAGTCGCTTCTGCTTCTGCTTCAGCATCAGCAGCCGGCACATCATCGTCATCAGGGTCTGTCCAAACAGTAAGTCTGAGTGCAATTATGAGGAGAAAACACATACGTCGGTTATAAGCATATGCCGGTGGTCGCCCACCATGTTTAGCTGATTCTGGAGGGAGTTCCGAGAAGATTTGGAGTTTCTTGAGATTGGAATTCTCCAAGTGGCAGTGGGGTATGAAATCACCACATTTTGCGTCGTGGGCCTTACATGCTGCGGCTGCATTGCGACGAGCAACTGCGCATGGATGTGTAGGATCTTGGAAGTTATGTCAGAAAGTAAGCAGACACATAGAGCATTGCAGACGCACTATTTAAGACCGGTGCCAATTTCCAGGGCTTAGCAGTGATGACAGTATCACCGGACTTCATAGTGATAGAGCTAAAGAAAATGTCGGGGTCGATGAAGGCGTCGAACGGCAGCTGGGCCAAGACAAAGACGAGCAAGAGATACATTGCCCGAGATACGAATTCCAGAAGTGACTCGTCCTTCATGATGATGTGTCCATCGGCCGCCCAAGTTGCATGGTTAGACCAACCTGAATGCTGGCGATCTTCCGGACTAAGCAGGGTTGAGATCGAAGAGCTATTAAATCAGATGGAACACGTACTTATTTTTCACCGCCATGTCAAGTGTCAACATGCCGTGATGCGCCTTCCCATCACCATCCTTGGCTTTGGAAGTATCTTTGTCCTTGCCTTTAGAAGCATCCATCGATCGCAGAGTGGCGAGAGCAGTGATGCCGTGGTTGTTCTGGATGACACTAGGGGGATAGCAGACCGTAACACAACGGTAAGCCCAGGGGACGACGTCTTGACCTTCAGGGGCACATGGCTGCGTCCCACCATGCCAACGCAAGCCACTGAAGTACATGACCTGTGTCTCCTCAAGCTTGGCGTAAACACCAAACTCGACGAGATGGAACAATCCTTGGTCATAGTCGTCTGGCATGTCAGGCGACGAGACCATGCCCGTGGGGGCACCGGCAGCGTCAAATTGGTCCTTGTGCCGATAACCAAAGGTAAGTAGGTCCGATATTTTGATACCGGCTTTGATAGTTGTAAGTCAACATCCCAAAAGACGCAATAGAAATACTGACCTGCTTCTTTTGTTGTTGCAGCTGCTACGTTCCACTGGCCGTTTCCAAAGTGTTTATTTGACTCCACACCAAGAGCAGGGGCATTTACAAGCTCCGCTTGGAGCTCCATAATATCTTGTTGATCTTTGGGGAGGAGGATGTAGCCTGCACTGGCAATGGCCATAGCCGTCTGAATATGACAGCATTAGTATCATATAATTACAGAAACATATTGGGCATGTACCTCATGAATCTCTTTGGACATCTTAAGACCCTTGGTCATGCCAAGCTCAGGCGACCACTTGTTACCCCTAGAAGGTGCAACAAGCTGCGTCTGTCGCTCATAGCCCAAGCTCAAGGTGTACGCCCGTGCTCCTCCCACAGAATTCTGATTTCCGGAGCGCTCAAAAGCAGTCCCACCTGTCATCTTGCCGGTTGTAGCATCCTTCGCAGCTCGAGACAAGGTACGCAGCTCCCGAGGACCCAGTGCCTTCATCTTTGCACTGTGATAGTTATCAACCAACTTGCCACCACCTGGGAGGCTGCGCAAGAGCTGTCTTTGAAAGGGTCATTGATCTGGAAGTCAATTGATGAAAGCACAACATACTCTTTCGCTAGTAGCACCTGAATGAGATCGTCACATCCGCATGCACACCCTTCCAGTGATCGAGCAAATAGTGCATCTCCGGACTCCAATATCTGCAGGCCTGCAAACCAGCAAGATAGTGGGGACAGTGATCAGAGGAGATCACAGGAGATCATTGCATACAACGCACCAACACAGCCCTCAAAGTTCTTATCATCCTCCACATACTCTTCAAAGAACGCAGCCTTTTTCAACATAGCTTCTCTAGCATTGTCTTGCACACAGATGAACGTCCGTCCAATGCGAACACCCAGAGCAATCAGGTCAGGATCATGACGCAAGGGATGATTCTGCACTTCATACAGAGGAGGCAGGCCAGGATTGCGTCCAGAGAAAGTGACTTGTTTCATGGGCAAGGCATGGTGCTGAGGCTTCAAAGGAGCAGAACCAGGGGGAGTAGAAGCACTGGTACCAGTGTCCATGATGGTGGTGACAAGAGGAGAGCGTTGGTGTCCAGGATGCTATCTGATCTCAAGTCGCATTTCCTATTTCAGGCTGCTGAGTCATCCATATGGCTTCAAAAATTATACATATTCATAATCAGATGTATGGTACACAGACTGACTATAGCTATAATGAAAATGTGGAGGGCTGTGCGTGAAGTGAAGGCAGCGCACACAATGCGGCTGGCCTGTGTGTGTTGGGGATGGTGCACGTGCTGTGCAAAGCCCAGTGGGGCTTGAACAGCAGAGTGGGCGGTGTGGACAGCGCGCGGGCGACATGGAGAGCAAGTGGGCAGCGTGGAGGGCAACTGGGCGGCGTGGTGGGCGAGTCGGGGGCGTCGTAGGCGAGTCGGGGGCGTCGTGGGCGAGTCAGCGGCGTCGTCGGCGAGCAGGCGGCGTAGTGGGCGAGCAGGCGGCGTCGTGGGCGAGCAGGCGGCGTGGTGGGCAAGTGGGCGGCGTCGTCGGCGAGTCGGCAGCGTCGTCGGCGAGCAGGCGGCGTCGTGGGCGAGCAGGCGGCGTCGTGGGCGAGCAGGCGGCGTGGTGGGCGAGAGGGCGGCGTCGTGGGCGAGCAGGCGGCGTCGGCGAGTCGGCGGCGTCGTCGGCGAGCAGGCGGCGTGGTGGGCGAGAGGGCGGCGTCGTCGGCGAGGGCGGCGTGGTGGGCAAGTGGGCGGCGTCGTCAGCGAGTCGGCAGCGTCGTCGGCGAGCAGGCGGCGTGGTGGGCGAGAGGGCGGCGTCGTGGGCGAGCAGGCGGCGTCGTGGGCGTGCAGGCGGCGTGGTGGGCAAGTGGGCGGCGTCGTCAGCGAGTCGGCAGCGTCGTCGGCGAGCAGGCGGCGTCGTGGGCGAGCAGGGGGCGTCGTGGGCGAGCAGGCGGCGTCGTGGGCGAGTGGGCGGCGTCGTGGGCGAGTCGGCGGCGTCGTGGGCGAGTCGGCGGCGTCGTCGGCGAGCAGGCGGCGTGGTGGGCAAGTGGGCGGCGTCGTCAGCGAGTCGGCAGCGTCGTCGGCGAGCAGGCGGCGTGGTGGGCGAGAGGGCGGCGTCGTCGGCGAGTGGGCGGCGTGGTGGGCAAGTGGGCGGCGTCGTCAGCGAGTCGGCAGCGTCGTCGGCGAGCAGGCGGCGTCGTGGGCGAGCAGGCGGCGTCGTGGGCGAGCAGGCGGCGTAGTGGGCGAGTCGGCGGCGTCGTCGGCGAGCAGGCGGCGTGGTGGGCAAGTGGGCGGCGTCGTCAGCGAGTCGGCAGCGTCGTCGGCGAGCAGGCGGCGTGGTGGGCGAGAGGGCGGCGTCGTCGGCGAGTGGGCGGCGTGGTGGGCAAGTGGGCGGCGTCGTCAGCGAGTCGGCAGCGTCGTCGGCGAGCAGGCGGCGTCGTGGGCGAGCAGGCGGCGTCGTCGGCGAGCAGGCGGCGTGGTGGGCGAGAGGGCGGCGTCGTCGGCGAGTGGGCGGCGTGGTGGGCAAGTGGGCGGCGTCGTCAGCGAGTCGGCAGCGTCGTCGGCGAGCAGGCGGCGTGGTGGGCGAGAGGGCGGCGTCGTCGGCGAGTGGGCGGCGTGGTGGGCAAGTGGGCGGCGTCGTCAGCGAGTCGGCAGCGTCGTCGGCGAGCAGGCGGCGTCGTGGGCGAGCAGGCGGCGTAGTGGGCGAGTCGGCGGCGTCGTCGGCGAGCAGGCGGCGTGGTGGGCGAGAGGGCGGCGTCGTCGGCGAGTCGGCAGCGTGGTGGGCGAGTCGGCGGCGTGGTGAGCGAGTGGGCGGCGTGGTGAGCGAGCAGGCGGCGTAGTGGGCGAGTCGGCGGCGTCGTCGGCGAGTGGGCGGCGTGGTGGGCGAGTCGGCGGCGTGGTGAGCGAGTCGGGGACGTTGTGGGCGAGAGGGCGGAGTCGGCGGCGTGGTGTGCGAGTCGGCAGCGTCGTCGGCGAGCAGGCGGCGTGGTGGGCGAGAGGGCGGCGTCGTGGCGAGCAGGCGGCGTCGTGGGCGAGTCGGCGGCGTCGTCGGCGAGCAGGCGGCGTCGTGGGCGTGCAGGCGGCGTAGTGGGCGAGTCGGCGGCGTCGTCGGCGAGCAGGCGGCGTGGTGGGCGAGAGGGCGGCGTCGTCGGCGAGTCGGCAGCGTCGTCGGCGAGCAGGCGGCGTCGTGGGCGAGCAGGCTGCGTCGTGGGCGAGTGGGCGGCGTCGTGGGCGAGAGGGCGGCGTCGTGGGCGAGCAGGCGGCGTCGTGGGCGAGTCGGCGGCGTCGTCGGCGAGCAGGCGGCGTCGTGGGCGAGCAGGCGGCGTCGTGGGCGTGCAGGCGGCGTGGTGGGCAAGTGGGCGGCGTCGTCAGCGAGTCGGCGGCGTCGTCGGCGAGCAGGCGGCGTGGTGGGCGAGAGGGCGGCGTCGTCGGCGAGTGGGCGGCGTGGTGGGCAAGTGGGCGGCGTCGTCAGCGAGTCGGCAGCGTCGTCGGCGAGCAGGCGGCGTGGTGGGCGAGAGGGCGGCGTCGTGGGCGAGCAGGCGGCGTCGTGGGCGTGCAGGCGGCGTGGTGGGCAAGTGGGCGGCGTCGTCAGCGAGTCGGCAGCGTCGTCGGCGAGCAGGCGGCGTCGTGGGCGAGCAGGCGGCGTCGTGGGCGAGTCGGCGGCGTCGTCGGCGAGCAGGCGGCGTCGTGGGCGAGCAGGGGGCGTCGTGGGCGAGCAGGCGGCGTCGTGGGCGAGTGGGCGGCGTCGTGGGCGAGTCGGCGGCGTCGTGGGCGAGTCGGCGGCGTCGTCGGCGAGCAGGCGGCGTCGTGGGCGAGCAGGCGGCGTCGTGGGCGAGCAGGCGGCGTCGTGGGCGTGCAGGCGGCGTGGTGGGCAAGTGGGCGGCGTCGTCAGCGAGTCGGCAGCGTCGTCGGCGAGCAGGCGGCGTCGTGGGCGAGCAGGCGGCGTCGTGGGCGAGCCGGCGGCGTAGTGGGCGAGTCGGCGGCGTCGTCGGCGAGCAGGCGGCGTGGTGGGCAAGTGGGCGGCGTCGTCAGCGAGTCGGCAGCGTCGTCGGCGAGCAGGCGGCGTGGTGGGCGAGAGGGCGGCGTCGTGGGCGAGCAGGCGGCGTCGTGGGCGTGCAGGCGGCGTGGTGGGCAAGTGGGCGGCGTCGTCAGCGAGTCGGCAGCGTCGTCGGCGAGCAGGCGGCGTCGTGGGCGAGCAGGCGGCGTCGTGGGCGAGTCGGCGGCGTCGTCGGCGAGCAGGCGGCGTCGTGGGCGAGCAGGGGGCGTCGTGGGCGAGCAGGCGGCGTCGTGGGCGAGTGGGCGGCGTCGTGGGCGAGTCGGCGGCGTCGTGGGCGAGTCGGCGGCGTCGTCGGCGAGCAGGCGGCGTCGTGGGCGAGCAGGCGGCGTCGTGGGCGAGCAGGCGGCGTCGTGGGCGTGCAGGCGGCGTGGTGGGCAAGTGGGCGGCGTCGTCAGCGAGTCGGCAGCGTCGTCGGCGAGCAGGCGGCGTCGTGGGCGAGCAGGCGGCGTCGTGGGCGAGCCGGCGGCGTAGTGGGCGAGTCGGCGGCGTCGTCGGCGAGCAGGCGGCGTGGTGGGCGAGAGGGCGGCGTCGTCGGCGAGTCGGCAGCGTGGTGGGCGAGTCGGCGGCGTGGTGAGCGAGTGGGCGGCGTGGTGAGCGAGCAGGCGGCGTAGTGGGCGAGTCGGCGGCGTCGTCGGCGAGTGGGCGGCGTGGTGGGCGAGTCGGCGGCGTGGTGAGCGAGTCGGGGACCTTGTGGGCGAGAGGGCGGAGTCGGCGGCGTGGTGTGCGAGTCGGCAGCGTCGTCGGCGAGCAGGCGGCGTGGTGGGCGAGAGGGCGGCGTCGTGGGCGAGCAGGCGGCGTCGTGGGCGAGTCGGCGGCGTCGTCGGCGAGCAGGCGGCGTCGTGGGCGTGCAGGCGGCGTAGTGGGCGAGTCGGCGGCGTCGTCGGCGAGCAGGCGGCGTGGTGGGCGAGAGGGCGGCGTCGTCGGCGAGTCGGCAGCGTCGTCGGCGAGCAGGCGGCGTCGTGGGCGAGCAGGCTGCGTCGTGGGCGAGTGGGCGGCGTCGTGGGCGAGAGGGCGGCGTCGTGGGCGAGCAGGCGGCGTCGTGGGCGAGTCGGCGGCGTCGTCGGCGAGCAGGCGGCGTCGTGGGCGAGCAGGCGGCGTCGTGGGCGTGCAGGCGGCGTGGTGGGCAAGTGGGCGGCGTCGTCAGCGAGTCGGCGGCGTCGTCGGCGAGCAGGCGGCGTGGTGGGCGAGAGGGCGGCGTCGTCGGCGAGTGGGCGGCGTGGTGGGCAAGTGGGCGGCGTCGTCAGCGAGTCGGCAGCGTCGTCGGCGAGCAGGCGGCGTGGTGGGCGAGAGGGCGGCGTCGTGGGCGAGCAGGCGGCGTCGTGGGCGTGCAGGCGGCGTGGTGGGCAAGTGGGCGGCGTCGTCAGCGAGTCGGCAGCGTCGTCGGCGAGCAGGCGGCGTCGTGGGCGAGCAGGCGGCGTCGTGGGCGAGTCGGCGGCGTCGTCGGCGAGCAGGCGGCGTCGTGGGCGAGCAGGGGGCGTCGTGGGCGAGCAGGCGGCGTCGTGGGCGAGTGGGCGGCGTCGTGGGCGAGTCGGCGGCGTCGTGGGCGAGTCGGCGGCGTCGTCGGCGAGCAGGCGGCGTCGTGGGCGAGCAGGCGGCGTCGTGGGCGAGCAGGCGGCGTCGTGGGCGTGCAGGCGGCGTGGTGGGCAAGTGGGCGGCGTCGTCAGCGAGTCGGCAGCGTCGTCGGCGAGCAGGCGGCGTCGTGGGCGAGCAGGCGGCGTCGTGGGCGAGCCGGCGGCGTAGTGGGCGAGTCGGCGGCGTCGTCGGCGAGCAGGCGGCGTGGTGGGCAAGTGGGCGGCGTCGTCAGCGAGTCGGCAGCGTCGTCGGCGAGCAGGCGGCGTGGTGGGCGAGAGGGCGGCGTCGTCGGCGAGTGGGCGGCGTGGTGGGCAAGTGGGCGGCGTCGTCAGCGAGTCGGCAGCGTCGTCGGCGAGCAGGCGGCGTCGTGGGCGAGCAGGCGGCGTCGTGGGCGAGCCGGCGGCGTAGTGGGCGAGTCGGCGGCGTCGTCGGCGAGCAGGCGGCGTGGTGGGCAAGTGGGCGGCGTCGTCAGCGAGTCGGCAGCGTGGTGGGCGAGTCGGCGGCGTGGTGAGCGAGTGGGCGGCGTGGTGAGCGAGCAGGCGGCGTAGTGGGCGAGTCGGCGGCGTCGTCGGCGAGTGGGCGGCGTGGTGGGCAAGTGGGCGGCGTCGTCAGCGAGTCGGCAGCGTCGTCGGCGAGCAGGCGGCGTGGTGGGCGAGAGGGCGGCGTCGTCGGCGAGTGGGCGGCGTGGTGGGCAAGTGGGCGGCGTCGTCAGCGAGTCGGCAGCGTCGTCGGCGAGCAGGCGGCGTCGTGGGCGAGCAGGCGGCGTCGTCGGCGAGCAGGCGGCGTGGTGGGCGAGAGGGCGGCGTCGTCGGCGAGTGGGCGGCGTGGTGGGCAAGTGGGCGGCGTCGTCAGCGAGTCGGCAGCGTCGTCGGCGAGCAGGCGGCGTGGTGGGCGAGAGGGCGGCGTCGTCGGCGAGTGGGCGGCGTGGTGGGCAAGTGGGCGGCGTCGTCAGCGAGTCGGCAGCGTCGTCGGCGAGCAGGCGGCGTGGTGGGCAAGTGGGCGGCGTCGTCAGCGAGTCGGCAGCGTCGTCGGCGAGCAGGCGGCGTCGTGGGCGAGCAGGCGGCGTCGTGGGCGTGCAGGCGGCGTGGTGGGCAAGTGGGCGGCGTCGTCAGCGAGTCGGCAGCGTCGTCGGCGAGCAGGCGGCGTCGTGGGCGAGCAGGCGGCGTCGTGGGCGAGTCGGCGGCGTCGTCGGCGAGCAGGCGGCGTCGTGGGCGAGCAGGGGGCGTCGTGGGCGAGCAGGCGGCGTCGTGGGCGAGTGGGCGGCGTCGTGGGCGAGTCGGCGGCGTCGTGGGCGAGTCGGCGGCGTCGTCGGCGAGCAGGCGGCGTCGTGGGCGAGCAGGCGGCGTCGTGGGCGAGCAGGCGGCGTAGTGGGCGAGTCGGCGGCGTCGTCGGCGAGCAGGCGGCGTGGTGGGCGAGAGGGCGGCGTCGTCGGCGAGTCGGCAGCGTGGTGGGCGAGTCGGCGGCGTGGTGAGCGAGTGGGCGGCGTGGTGAGCGAGCAGGCGGCGTAGTGGGCGAGTCGGCGGCGTCGTCGGCGAGTGGGCGGCGTGGTGGGCGAGTCGGCGGCGTGGTGAGCGAGTCGGGGACCTTGTGGGCGAGAGGGCGGAGTCGGCGGCGTGGTGTGCGAGTCGGCAGCGTCGTCGGCGAGCAGGCGGCGTGGTGGGCGAGAGGGCGGCGTCGTGGGCGAGCAGGCGGCGTAGCGGGCGAGTCGGCGGCGTCGTCGGCGAGCAGGCGGCGTCGTGGGCGAGCAGGCGGCGTGGTGGGCGAGCAGGCGGCGTGGTGGGCGAGAGGGCGGCGTCGTCGGCGAGTCGGCGGCGTGGTGGGCGAGTGGGCGGCGTGTCGAGGGAGCGGGGGCGACACGGAGGGAGCGGGGGCGACACGGAGGGAGCGGGGGCGATGTGGAGGGCACGGGGGCGATACGAAGGGCGCGCGGGCGATGTGGAGGGTGCGGGGGCGATACGAAGGGAGCGGGGGCGACGTGGAAGGAGCTGGGGTGACAAGAGGGTGTGGGGGCGACGACACAGGGCAGGTGACGTGGAAATCAGAGCTTCCTGGGAAAATGACGTCAGTCAAATGGGCAGACTGGCACCATTGCCGGTCGATGCGTCATCACTCCGGCAACTGGAATACCCGGGCTTACCTGGCGAGACTGTGACACGGAGGGCGTGGGGGCGACATCGAGGGCGCGTGGGCGACGTGGAGGGAGCGGGGGCGACGTCGAGGGCGCGGAGGCGACGTCGAGGGAGCGGGGGCAACACGGAGGGAGCGGGGGCGACACGGAGGGAGCGGGGGCGATACGAAGGGCGCGCGGGCGATGTGGAGGGCGCGGGGGCGATACGAAGGGCGCGCGGGCGATGTGGAGGGCGCGGGGGCGATACGAAGGGCGCGCGGGCGATGTGGAGGGAGCGCGAGCGGTGAGGATGGTGCGCAGGCAACGCAGAGTGCGTGCAGGTGACGTGGACGGTGTGGGACAGAGATCGAGCACACAGGCTGCTGTGTGGGACAATGACGTCAGTGAAATGCACACACTGGGACAATTGCCGGTCGATGCGTCATCGACCGGCGATTCGAATACCCGGACTCACTGGTTGAATTGGAGGGCTGCACTGGCGATGTGGACGGCGCGGGGGCGACGTGGACGGCGCGGGGGCGACGTGGACGGCGCGTGGGTGACGTTGAGGGCCGCGCGGGCAATGTCGACAGCAGGCTGGTGACGTGGACAGTGCGCAGGCGACGTGGACGGTGCGCGGGTGACGTGGAGGGCTGCGCTGGCGATGTGGAGGGCACGCGGGTGACGTGGGAGTGAGCGGGTGTAGTGGACAGCGTGCGGGCGGCGTTGACGGTGCACGGGTGACGTGGAGGGCTGCGCTGGCGATGTGGAGGGCGCGCGGGTGACGTGGAGGGAGCGGGGGCGACGTCGAGGGCGCGTGGGCGACGTGGAGGGAGCGGGGGCGACGCCGAGGGCGCGCGGGCGAAGTGGAGGGCGCCGGGGCGATCAGCTTGGAACGATGGATTCGAGCATGATGCGTACCTATTGGTGAGTACGACGGCAATCAAATGGCTGCATCCAAGCGCGTTGTATCGAGGACCAGCGGATAGCGCAGCTGCGCAACAACCCTCACGGGCTGTCATGGGTTCTGCTCTACCGGACATCAGTCTAGCGCCTAGCAAACGCGATCTGTGTTGTTACTGGGAGTATAGCACGAGTGCGTCAGCGGCTGCAGACGAGGGACAAGCATCGGAGTACGTACCGCCACGAGTGCGGGAAGAGATACGTCAGAGATTCGGCACAATTTTGCTAGTTACTGACCGCGCGTGTCAGTGGGATCTCGAATAGCAGCGACCACCTGTCGGCAACCCTTTACCTACTACCTCATCATGCGCGACGGCTTCAAAGTGCTGCCCATTCGAAGAGATCCACAGGAAGAATATGATCAGTATGTCCCGATGCTTATTGCACACCCTCACTTCGCACACTCAAAAAATGTGCCAGGTACCAGGGGAGGCTTGAACACTTTTCGATGCCGCAGATGTCCTTCCTCTCCATATGCTCGCTCAACATCGATGCCAAGCTCCACTGGCTGGATAGACCTAATTGCGCACCAGTACTTCGCCTGCCACGCCGCAATTGTCCTCTCACCATCTCCTTCATCGGGGATGTGACAGCTGCAAACCCTCCGCCGGCTGGCAGTCGATTCGTGTCCGTGTGCGTTCGCCCACAGCAAGAGGATCACGCATTGCTTTTGAACACCCTTCTGAAAAAGTATTCAAGCCGATATGACCGTAGGTGACCATAGGACTTCTCTACGGTCTGTGCTTATCGCCTTTCAGATGCCAAGTGGCCCCGCGCGCACACGTATCACCCTACCCGTGGTTTTGATTTTCGCTTTGCGGAACAGGTAGTTCCCCGGTTCATGTTTGATGCATCATGCAGGTGGCATCCATACCACAGCAGTATGATGCGCCTGGCATTATCGAACTTTGCGCCCGGTTCAAAGGTGTTGGTAGAGGTTTCGGTGGCAAAACTGATTCTGCCCAGCTATGCGGAAGGAGAATGGGCTGCCACGCTACGTCTCACTGCCATCAGTCTGATACCTCATCATGCCACATTCCACACCTGTGAATGCATGCCTGCCATATAGTGTTTGTCATCCTCCATGCCCCAATTCATCCTGCCCACACATCCATTATCTACATATCAGTAATATAAGTGTTGAACTCTGCATCATGATTCTCTCCAATGAGTTTGTTGGTAGTCGGAAAAACATGTTGAACCAGTTTCCCCTGTTTGGTGGGATGGTACCATTCCAAGGTGAGCTACGCAAACAATATCAGCTTTATCCATGCACATAGGAAACAAATCACTCACCCTTCGGATGCCACACACAAAACGGTCAGGGTGTTCCAACTTCTCATGCACAGCAACAATGCCTGCAAATGCCTTCAAAAAGCTTGCCTCCTTCCAATACCACCTGCCCGCCTTCAAAAAAGCCACATCGTCTGCCTCCATGCCCTCCACATCCTTCTCGCTGAGCTTGACCAAATCAATCGTGTGCGAGCAGAAACCAACCACACATCGGTAGACTGCGCTGTCGGGAAAGTGGGGACGGGTGAGGAAAAACTCCCACATTGCACCAGACACGTTCTTGTCGCGCGACATATACACGCGATCGGGGTGCATGTAACGTACGGCTTTAAAGTGGTCCACTTTAAAGTCGGCCTCTGCCTGCGAGTCTGGCAGTTTCAGGACTCTGTCCCGACGAACACCGTTCGTAACCGGAAGCTGAATGACATCATGAAGTACAATACAAATGGAAACATCGGGCAGCTGTTACGCACATGATGCCTTCTGATGGCAATGGCTTCCGTTACTACAGGCAGGGTGACCGCGCCAGCGCTGCCTTCCCCAGATGACAACTTAGGTAAATCTCCAGGAGGTGATGGCGGCATGGTGGGCAAGGTGGTGGTTTGGGATGAAGGAGGTGATGCATGCGCAGCTAAAATATATTTGATAGCCGGGTGATTTCGTATCATCACATCGGAAAGACATGCAGGGTGCATTGGGGGACAATGAGGAACAGATGCGTCATAGGAGTCCACCCGTGGGAAATTATTACCGAAAATGGAAACTATGCAATCTTTTGTGCTGACCCGAGAACAATTGAGAACATGTGCATATTATTGCTGGTTAGCTTGCAAAATGCAAAATACTCGCAGACACGAGTGTCTTTTGAAACACAGCAGAAGTTACTTAGCTAAGAATTACTGAATTAGGCAGGAGGGACGACGCGACTTGACCGTGGGATATAATTTCCTTTGGTAACGATCCAAACGCACATTTTTTGGCCTGACTGGTTAGAGAAAAGAACGATTAAGAGTAATCGTAACTACGTAGTTTTTTTCCGGGCACCTAGTAGTCCCTATAACTGGGGCTAGTTAGCTACTGGATGGTGGGGTACATGTGTAAGCTAAGGCCCCGTTCGGTTGCAATGAGAGGCCCAGGGTCTGTTACGGGTCCAGGGCTGGGAGAAATAGGCGACCGCGCGGGCCATTCGGAGCAGGGCCCGAGCAAGGCCCGAGCAGAGCATACTGTACCATTTCGATCGGTTCGCCAGTCACACATCACAGGGGGTGTTCGGCGTGGTGAAATATAGGTGCTGTCACGGGTCACACGGCGGGGTGGCGAAACCGTCTGAAGGACTTCACAAGGGCGTCAAAAATGAAACCGGGAGGGCAGCAAAACAACATTGAATTGCAGAGCTCTAGCCTGCGCAGCGGCACAGCGGCACGACAGCGACGAAATCACGCAGTGGTGCATCGTACCTACCCAATGAATTGACAGTGAATGATTCAGGATGGAGGACTTGCAGACCAACAGCTCACGTTACGGACCTAAGTCCGGTCGCGTTGACCAGCCAGCTCATTCTCTTCAGATGCGGCGAAATTCTTCACGAGGCAAAATGCTGCTGAGGTCACGGTCACACTCCATGAGTGGCGAATCTGAAATTTTGTCAGTTGTGTCACGGTCACACCAGGGTGGCGAACCAATTGAAATGGTACAGTAGTCATAAGTAGTCACATAGAGTGACAGATCATCACAATAGATAATCTTCGTGCACAAAGGCCCGCACCGATGATTTCTCTCCCTCACCTCCTCCCTGGCACTCATGGCTCGAACACGAGTGACACCTACGCAATGTGCTGCCTCTAGAGAAGCCTCTCGTAAAAAGCTAGTGCGCAGGACAGCAGTAGCTCTCACTGCTGTGGCTGCAACTGTCACTGTGCTCGCCACTCTTGGCCCGACGCTGTACTGGCAGCCCCAGCATACATCAATCCTGACGGGCCACGGATACTTGCGCGAGCTGCTTGTTGGCAACCCGAATAGCTTCTATGATGTCCTAGGGATGTCTGTTCATGTCTACTGGAACCTCTTGTCCGAGCTCAAGTGCTACGGAGGTCTCCTGGACTCGAAAGGTGTCGCTGCAGCGGAGAAGCTTGCAATGTTCCTCTACCAGTCCCGCACAAGCTCAACAATTTGCCCACTGAAGAACCGATGGCAGCATAGTGCCGATACAATCAGCCGGTAACATTTTGGTGCTCATTTTCATCATATATTCTGACACAGAGCAGGTGCTTCCACCAAGTGTTGAATTCTATTGTTTCAAAGGCCTTCTACACTTGGCATGTCCATCTTCCGAAGGATGAGTGCCCTCCCAAGATTCAGAATAACCCCAAGTTCTACCCTTATTTTAAGGATTGTCGCGCAACTGTTGATGGATCACACTTCATTCATTTCGTTTCTGCCGAAGCGGCACCTCGGAATCATAACCGGAAAGGTATTTTGTCTCTGAGCTTCCGGAGAATGACCACTAATTTTTTTCAGGCTTCCTCTCTCAGAATGTCCTTGCTGCGGCAACATTCTGCATGTGATTCTGCTATATTCTGAGCGGCTGGGAGGGCAGTGTTGCGGATGGCAAGCTGTGGGAGGTTGCTCTCAACAATGATCTCTACATCCCTGCTGGTAAATACTACCTAGGGGATGCAGAATTTCCATCTTGTGATGCCTTGCTTGTCCCTTACCATGGAGTGCGTTATCATCTGAAGGAGTGGGCACAGGGTGGTCTACGGTGTGTTTTGCTTTCCACCAGATTCTGTTTCATGTCCTGATTATTTTCTTGAGCCCGCAGACATATCAGGAGCTCTTCAACCTCCGTCATGCTTCTGCACGCAATGTCATTGAGCATATCTTCGGGGTCGCCAAACGCGAATTTCCTCTTGTGACGTGTGGCCCCGAGTACGACTCGATGACGCAGGCCAAGCTAGTTGCAGCTATGGCTGCGATATTCAATTTCATCCGAACCCTGGATCCAGCTGCTGTGAACGCCACACATGCTGAGCGGACAGTCGAGGTGGCCTTTGATCCTCTTGCAAACAACCCGCACGATGCTCCAGAGCCTGGCGATTTGGGTGCATTTATCTCAACAGAGGAAAAGGATCAAGCGGACAAGCGGTGCGATGATATTGCAAAGGCAATGTGGGCAGATTACCAGGATATTCTAGCAGAACGGGATATGTAAGGACTGTGTGACAAAGGAATGCAGAGAATCATATGGCAATGAGCAATCAAAAGGCAAGTACATCATAGGGTTAAAAGATATAAGAGAGGATGGATGAGATTAATCAAAAACTGACGCATCAAGAGCATCGAGCTCAGCTGCAACATACCTAGAACACAACTCATCATTGCCAAGGAGAGTCAAATAGCTATCTGCTACGGTGGTCTGCTTCTGAAAAAGGCGAATGAGCTTGACCTTCCTATGTGGAGTAAGAGTAGAATCCTTGGTGAGAGCCTTTATCGCTTCCATGCGACGAACGGGCGAAGAGGCTAGACTAGAGGACTGCTCGCCAGAGTCTGCAAGAACGTCCACCACTCTGTGGAGGGCATTGACCATCTCGTTGGCCTTGTCAACGGCTGAGATACGTCCGTTGTTCTTTTTCTTCGTGGTCACATGGCTGGAGATGGGAGCGCTCGAAGCTGCTCGCTTTCGCACAGGTGTAGATGGCGCTGATGGTGGAACAGCCTCTGCAGGCTCCAGATTTTTCTAGTGCAGTAGTAAGGAAGTGATATGGCATTGCGAGCAAAGAAAGCACACCTCCGGACTCTCTGCGTGCTCCTCGACATCAGAGGTGGGATCAGCATCATGTCCCGGGTGGAATGCACCTTCACTTGTGGCTCTCCTGCTGTCAATGAGATCCCCGATCTCATTAAAGAGGGGGAAGCTCTTCATCTTCCACTTCTTGGCCTCTGGATGGGCCTGGAAAACCATCGAGAGCGGTAAGATATGCCGGCCAGGCAAATATACAAACACATACCTCAAAATACTTCTCCCACACGTCTTCTGGTGCCGTGACACACTTCTGAACACTATCCCACCCAAATCCGGACAGCTCCGAGAGTTCTTTGACAATGAAATAGTCCCTCTTCAGCTGAGGGAAGGTCAGTATGGCTAGAACAGGTCCTCGAGCATGTAACGCACGGTCTGGAAGTGATCCTTGCAGTTAGTCGGCACCTTTGCCTTCCCACCACTCTTCTTCTTGCTGCCCGCGAGAGCAGCTGCGCACGCGACCCACACGCACTTCTTCCAGCCATTCTCGGACTGATGCCCAGCTCGAGCTTCATCACCGAGAGTCTTGATGAGAGTGCGGTCATCATCTTCACTGTAGATTGCTCGGGTGGCCATGCTGATAGTGATATATAGATAGATGGTATAGAACAAACAGGTGGAAGGGTAGGGTAGGCAATGGGAGTCGAGAGAAGAAGAGCGAGAGCGGGGAAGTCAACAACGCGCGCCTGTGACAGCCCGTGACTGTGCGACAAGCTCAGTCTCTGCTTCCGAACAGTTGTTAGGGTTCTAGGTACAATCCTTATCCATCCTCTAACCCGCTCCCACGCTTTTTGGCTGTGGACCTGTAAAAGACCCTGGGCCTCTCGTTGCAACCGAATGGGGCCTAAGTAGCTAGCTTAGCTATCATTTGAGTGCCCCGCCGCGGGGCCCGCCGTAGCGCTCCAAATCAGGAAACCTGTCGCTCTGCCCCGGCATATTGGCAATGTGTTCCCGTCCCGAGCGCCAGACCTCCGCTGCCGCCCGGCAACGCTGCTCGTCGTCCCCAACGGCGACGGCGACTCTCCGCCCCCCCGCCGTGTCCCCTACCCCCAACATATATATATGTTTGAGCTCGTATACACCGTGTGAACTCGTTTCTGTTCTCTTTATCTTGATTCACCCTTACAGGTATATGCAACTGAGCACCTTTGCAGCCAAAGTCGTATATATTGAGATATAAAGAGCCATACTTTAATACTACTGCTCAATAAGAGGCCTTGGGACTATGGAAATGTCTATACCCATGTCAGAGTTGAGGCGGAAGTGGAGGGGACTGCAGAGGGCTCGTTTGAAGTGATCGGCGTGGCCCAAGAGATGACCTCGTCGCCCAGCAGCGAGGGCGTGCTTCCGTAGGGCAGGAGGGTCGACGACGAGCTGTACAACACTTCACCGGGGAGGGAGAGCTGGTGGCCAGGGAGGTCTCGATTGACACCGAAGGATGAGTCAACAGCGTTGAGGTCAAAGCCCTTGCCTATCTGGGCTAGCGCCTCGAGCACGGCGGCCTCCATCGCAGAGGGAGGCGCAATCTGGAAGGTGAACGGTTGGGTGGTAGAGTTGATGAATGTTGTGGAAGGGGTAGAAGTCGCAGGCTCAACGCTCAACAGAGCGGGGGTAGATGGGGCAAGCTGCGCCAGGTGGACGCTCAGCTCATTGGCGGCAGTGTTGCGGGGACCCTCGTCATGACTAAGGTCAGGGTCGTGATGGAAAGGTCATTGACCCTCGTCAAAGGTCAGCTCGAAGTGACGGGCCGTCGGCAAGGCCGGTTAACACAGAGATAAGTCTCATATTATCAGCTAAGTAGGGGCGCGGTGGTGTAGTGGGCATCACCGTAGCCTGGGGGGAGTTGCTCGGGGTAATTCCCGCACAGCGAGGGCCCTCTGTCGGTTCGATCCCCTGCCCCCACACCCACGGAGACACAATTTAGACACTCCGTGGGACTTCTCCCACTGGGAACCCGGGTCGCCTGCAGGGCGGTATTCGAAACCGGAAATCCCTTACCCACACTTATCATATTCATTTCCTTGTTAATAACCTGGTTACCTGCTTTCGGTGCACACTCTCCCAGCGTTTCATACTAATTTCCTTACCTGGCGTAGCCAGGCCTGCACCGATCACAGTGCGGAACTGGACGCAGTTCCCACACCCGGTTGGGTCCCAGGGTGACACGGCCAGGGGAGCGTAACCAGGAGAAATGGGAGGTTAGGGTCTCGCACTGCGTTGAGGCGCTGCCCGATGTCAGCCCGGGCCAGGGTTAGCGAGAGGACTGACTTTGGGAAGACGGTGGCGCGGGAACAGATGGAGGAGTTTATGGAAGCCGGCAGGTCCGGTGTAGCGGCTCGACTCCCGCGTACACTAGATGAAACAAGATGAGAAGAGAAGAGAGATGAGAAGTGATGCTCGCTCAAGGAAGCGCGACAACAAGGTCAAGCGACTTCACTAAGCACAGACGATAGGAGTCAATGCGCTAGGATTTCAAGAGGTCGAGATGAAGTACAAGTACACTCATCAGGGAATCCACCCCTCCATAATTCATGCTAATTTTGTTAAAATCATTCTCATTTATCCTAATATTAGCATAATGGCCATTATCATTATCATTACCCAACCCCCCCCTTTCAAAAGGCTGAAATGATGATAATGTATAACAATTGTCCTGAGAAAGAAACTTTCTTCTGACAATAAAGTTTTCCATGTTAATAAGGTTGCATGTTCTCCTAGTAGCATTGAGAAAGTCTCACAAGGATGATGCCAACAATATTGCAAATAAAAAAAGAATGTGTCCAGTGAGAATTGAACTGGCAACCTCTTGACACAATGCTTATATAAGCTATCCCTTCTCAGGGAACTCGACCACATAACCACTAGACCATGTGTACATCGCTTCTTAGCAACTGTACAAAGGCTATATAGACCTTGGGTCTGGTTATCCTGGCTAATATATCATATTTCTTGACAAACAATATGCAGCTTCTGAATGCTATTGCTAAGGATATTAATATTGTTGTATTCAAACTTCTAGAGGTATTCAAAATTTACTAAGGGGTATTCAAAATTTACTAGGGGTATTCAATATTTCAAAGGGGTATTCAAAGTTGTGTACACCATTTATAAGGGGTACTGAAATTTTACTAGGGAGTATTCAAATTTTACTAGGGGGTATTCAAATTTCACTAGGGGGTATTCAAATTTTACTAGGGGGTATTCAAATTTTACTAAGGGGTATACAAATTTTACTAGGGGGTATTCAAAATTTCCTAGGAAGTGTTCAAATTTTAGAAGATAGATTCAAAACATATTGAGAGCAATTCAAGTATGGTAGGGTGTATTCAGTTTGTATTCATTAAGTACTTTGACTGCATTATCCAAGAGGAAATTTGCCTAAGTCATCAATGCAACTTGTTTCGCTTATAGCTCCATCAAATCGTAACCGATTTGCATGAAACTTTGTACACAGATGCTCAACACATCCAACCACCTTCTCCAAAAATTCCTGGCAAATATTCCGACATTTAGTTTGAGGGTTGTTTTATCAGACTATTATCCAGAATTTACAGGGGGGTGGTTTCCCTGATGGCCTACTAGCAGTCCTTATATACTACAATAGTGCGGCTGTGTAACTATGACATCATCCTTCTAGTACCTTCCGCTACTCCACTCAGTGATATCATGCTGTGCGCAAGCCTGGGTCCTGTAAGTACTAGAACCTTCCGACGTATTCTACGATGTTCCATAGTGTTCTACCATGTTCCACTTGCGCTGCGCGTAATCCCTTCCTTGTATAGTATCGTATAGTACTTCGTATAGTACCTGTACCATCTGTAGGAAATGAAAAAGAGGGCTCCGTTACAGTACCCCCCGCTCAAGAATCGTCGTCCCGACGATTGGTTTTGGATGGAAGGCCCGGCCGCTTCCCGGTCTCCCATTCCAGATCTGTACCCATGCCAAGGGTCAGATTGTCCACTGATTGCCACAGCAAAGATGCAAAGGTAACTGCGCTAACGCGTTGAGGTGCTGAGGGATGCTTGTGCTTAAACTCCGACACCTTCCGTTTTGCATGCGTCAGATTTACTGCAGGTTCCCAGCTATCTTCCTCCGGGCCATACCCTTTCCATCGTACAAGGTATTCGAGGCGTCGTCTGAAGATCCTGCTGTCTAAGATCTCCTCGACTTCGTATTCCTCTTCTCCTTCAACCTCGATAGGATCAGGTGGAGGTGTGCGATGACCATTAACTTCGTTACCCTTCCAAGGAGATAGGCGGTCGATGTGAAAGACATTATGGACTTTAAGTGCTGGGGGAAGCTTGAGACGATAGTCTAGATCACCAATGCGTTCAAGAACCTCGAAAGGTCCAAGTTGGCGAGGCCCCAGCTTTTGGGATGCCTGATGGATCCTGACGTTCTTGGCGTCCAGCCATACTTTATCCCCAACCGCAAATGAAGGCGGTTCAGCATGTGCAGGGGTGTCCTTCATCCGCTCCTTAGAAAGGCGCATGGCCGCTTCCGCGTCTTTGCGTACTTCGCAAAGCTTGTTGAGGCGCTGGTCAAGCGCAGGCAGGTGCATTGTTTTCCCTACAGGTACCGTGAAGTCTGGAGTATACCCATATACCATCTCGAATGGTGAATGTCCGGTGGCTGAGTTGATACGCGAATTGATAACAAACTCCGCGGTAGGTAACAGGTCCACCCAATCATCCTGTCGTTTGCCACAAAAGAGACGCAAATATGATTCCACTTCTTTGTTCATGCGCTCTGTTTGTCCATTGGCTTGTGGATGATATGCGGTGGTGAGTCCTGCGTCGATACCCATACATCTGTAGAGATTTCGCATCAGGCGAGCTGCGAACTGGGGCCCACGATCCGATACAACTTTGTGAGGGATCCCGTGCTTGGGAAACACCTCTCGGAAGTGAACGTCCGCAACTCCATCAGCAGTGATGTTCTCAGTGACAGCATAAAAGTGGGCTTGTTTGGAATAATGGTCCACATAGGTGAGGATCGAGTCTTTGCCTTGACACGGGGGCAGTCCTGTAATAAGATCCACGCCTATAGTCTGCCAGAGTCCTGAGGGTACATCATGGGGTTGGCGAGGATTTGTTCAATGTATAGCTGGCTTAAAGCGTTGGCATCGATCACATCCTGCTACGTATTTGCTGATGAACACCGTCATGCGCGGCCACCAATAGTGGCGGCTGACCAGCTCGATAGTCCCGTTCTTCCCTGGGTGACCTGCGGTGACAGAGTCGTGACACGACTTGACAATCTCCTTGCGCAGGTTGCCTTCATCAGGAATGTACAACTTTCCCTTGTAGTACACGAGACCATCTTCCTCTTCCCACTCGAGCGTTCCATCCGTGAGCTTGCGTGGGCCGCCTTTGTGTAGTGCTTCCAGGCCCAGAAGGACCTCAGCTTCGCGCGAGCTTGCTTCACGGATTTTCTGCTCGAGCTGACTTGGTTTGAAATGGGTTGCCGCTACTTTCTCAAAATGCTTTGGCTTAAGGACGGTCACTTCTTGGTTGTCTTCCGAGAGAGGATCCGCGATGAGCGTTGACCTTGGCTTATGGGTCATTTTGAAATCAAACCGGCTCAACCACAAGGCCCAGCGTGCTTGACGTCTGCTTAGATTCTGCGCCTGGGTCCAGAACTGGAGGTTGCGATGGTCCGTGATGATTTCAAAGGGCTGAGGCAATCCTTCGAGGAAGTGCCGCCAGTCCTCTAATGCTCGTATGACGCCTAACATCTCGCGGTCGTAGATCTCGTAGTTCCGCTCCGCCTCTGATAGCGATTCCGATCGATAGGCTATAGGGTGCCACAGGCCATCGTTGCCTTTTTGTGACAGAACCCCACCTGTCGCGTAGCCAGAAGCATCTGTCTCAACACGCGTTGGCCGATCAGGTTCCCAGATGGCTAAGATGGGTTCCTTTGTGAAGGCATTGCGCAGAGTCTCAAATGCCTCTTGCTGTACGGCTTCCCATTTCCATGGCGTGTCCTTCTTCGTCAAGTCACATCTGAAAAAATCAAAAATTATATAAGACCCTGCCACAAGTATGGGCAATAGTGTAGCTATATATTTCCCCTGCTATGATATATATTGTTCAGTAGACAACATCACATACATAGAGATATGTGACACTATTATAGGGCTATGTACACTAATAGCGGTGCTCTCCATGCTATAGAGTTGCCCTGGTTGCTATAAGAGCTATAAGAGCTACAACAGCTATGTTGATGCTGCAGTGTCCTATATAATATTAGCCTTCACACCTAGGCTTCAGGATGAAACAAAATCTACCATATAGATTGATATGCATGATGGTCTGTAAAGTTATTTACAAAGAAGTTACTACATCTATCAAGAACATTATCAGCAGTCCAAGACCGATCTGCACGTTCCTCGAAGCGTGGAATCAATTGACAGCCCCGTCGGACTGCAGAAGCAGGGAGAATGCAAGCTTCAGGACTCTGGCTCATTGAGACTGGGTACATATTGTTATCGGTGTCCTTCCCGTTAAATTGACTATACCATTCCACATATACCAGGACACCCAAAGGCTCTGCTAGACCATGGACCCGCATCACCGCCAAGTCGATGCCAGGTGGTATGCGAAAAATGACACGGATTCGCCCTACACGTAGCCCTTGAATTGATAAGCAAGCGGGCCATCCTCGAGAGCAATGAAAGCTAACCTGTAAGACCTGTCTCCCCTGCGGTCCCCTTCTCATCAACCAGGACAGTGTCGAATCGTTCAACAGTGTTAGACGTGCCAGGCTGAGCGATGACAGCATTAGTGATAGACGGGGCGTCGTCGAGCTGGAGGTTGTGCAAGATAAACTTGATGCGGCGCCAGACATCGACGGTGTTGAAGGGGAGGATGACGTCGTCGAAGAGGGTTCGTCGCGAGCGCCCCGACACGTCGTACGTCTTGCTTAGGCTCCCAATGTACACGCGCAGTGCCGGAAGAAAAGCCTTCGCGTGGAAGTCCCGCGACAGCGTCGCAAATGAAACCCCGCGCTGGCCTGGTTGTTTGGCGATGCAAAGTGTAGGTGGGGTGCGCTGTCGAGCTGCCTGAGGGTCAGGCAGTTCGCCCGTAAGCCACTGTATATGGGCGTCGAACATGGCCATCTTGTCCTGGCGCTCTAGCCAGAGGATCATCTGCGGAATGTAGTCCTTTTTGTTGGTAGCGCGGTATGCGTCCTTTGCATAGTTGATGTGCAGGCGCTCGGTCGCTTCGGTGTTGCTGTTGTCGGTAGAACCAAAGGCTCGTATGCAGTCGACGTAGTGCTGGAGTGCATGTAGCTTAGGGATGTTGAAGTGGCCGCCTGTCGATGTCCAAGCTCAGCAAACGGACTAGAGCATCAGAGCAACAAAAAACACACCTGTTCGCGCCTCAAGCTCGAGGAAAATCTTCTTGTTCTTGTGGAAGGTGTCGAGCGCGTCTTGAAGGTACCCAATCGTCTCTTCAGAGTGGCTTTGGTATTGGGCAATGTAGAGAAAGTCAAGCAGCGCCCGCGTTGCTCGTATCGCGCGCGGCGGAGCCCTGCCGACCAAACAGCCGAGCAGCTGCTTCGACATCTCCTTGTGCTCGCCGCCGGAGACTTGCGACAGGCGGCTGATCCCCTTGATGAATGATCGCACGCTGTGCGTAGCAGGCAGTCGCTGGAACCGAGCATCCAGCTCTCCTGCTCCCATCAACGAAGTGAGCCAGTCGATCAGGTGGTCGACTACGCCCTGGTAGAGCTGGTGGAGGATGTCGGGGGTGATCGCATCGTGGATGTTGCAGAGGTAGTGGTCCACCCAGAACGGCTTGTCGACATGGGTGAGCCCGTTATCCTTGAGGACAGCTTCCCGACGAGCAGCGGATGGTAGGGAGGCGGCATGGTGAAGGGTTCGAAGGGTGATGTCTGGCTTGCGACGCATCCAAGGGAGGTCATGGTCCTCGAACTCGTTCGGCACGGCCTGGCAGCGAGGACAGCGTGATCCAAAGCGTGTGCATGCGACGAGGCACTGCTCTGGGTAGTCGGCCACGTAGCAGGCGATGATTGTGAAGCACCGTCGCACAGCGCCGTCACCGCCTGTGAGCTCGACGCCGCTGCGACCGGGGCCTCGTAGGTGCTGCATGATGACGTCCATCGCAGCATGAAAGAGGCGAGCACGGAGGAAGCGCGCTGCGGTCTTCGTCATGTCAGAGACGTCGGGTGATGGAAGGTAGCCGATGAGTAGCTGGGCATGGTACGAAGGCTTCCGTCGAACGGCCTTCGAGATGTTGCCAATGGTGAGGTACACAGGATAGGCCTCCTCAGACCCGTTGAACGAAGTCAGCTGCGTCTTGTCGGAGCTCAGGATGATGGGGACAACGGTGGCACCGTCCGGAAGCTTCGCCTATGATGGGAGATAAGTCAGCACAAAGGTGTGGGGGAGGAAGTCCAACACGCACCTGTGTTTGATGCCACCAGTCCCCCGTGCACATCTCGTTGTACAGCCTATGCTCCTCCTCCTCTGATTCGTCGCTGTACTGGCGCTCGGGTGCGTACTTCATGTGCTTTGCAAATGCAGGGTTTCCGTACAGTGTCTTGACTGCTTCAAGTGGGTCGCGAAAGTGAAGCGTCTGGGCGCGCTGCTGCCCGTCTGGCATTGTGATGGAGAACGTGGAGGTTTTCCAGCGTGCGCAGTCGGGGAGGGAGTCGATGGTTTGGTTTAGAGACCGAGAGTCCTTGAATGATAGCCCAAGTCGATCGTGTACCTGTGGCATCCGAGGTGAGCACAGTGAGTAAGTGTAGTTGGTGACGACGCACGCCTGGGATAGCCAGCAGCTTCGTCAGGGCGTTCTGTGTAGGCCCGCCTTCGCCCTTCGCCCATTTGGCCACCTCCCAGTCAAGCTGGTTATTGAAGGGTTGGTAGGGATTGTCGTTGGCGCCGCGCCTCTGACGCTGCGCATGGTACGTTGCACGCGCGTTCCTGTCGGTCCGAACGACATTGCCAGCTCCAGGATACGGCACTGATATAATGGGTGTGCTTTCCGGGGCTTTCCCAACGGGCGCAGGAGTTGGTAGCGCGGCTGCGTTCACAGGTGCTAAGCAGTTTGTCAGTCATCAGCCTGTGCGGTGTGTTGTGGATAGCGCACCTTCAGGCTCATAGTCTTCCTCTTCATCGTACGCATTGAAAGCGTCTGCCAGACCAGATCCATCGGATTCTTCACCATCCAACATTGGCGGGTCGTCTTCACTATCGCTTGGAAAATCCACGTAGTCCTTGAGCTCGCTGTGCTCCGTCCGCAGTTGTTCCTTCCGAAGCCAGGAGCATTTTGACGATTGGGCGATGTGGCTGTTAAGGGCGGCCTTGCTCTTGAAGCCTCTGGAGCAGCTGCTGCAAGGGTGTTGTCCAGCCATGGTGGCCGTAGGGAAGGGAGGTCGATGCGTGTCTGGTGCCTTCCCTGGCGACGGCGTGCCTTGCCAGCGCGCGACGACAGGCTGAGGGCCAACACAAGTGCTACGGCGGGCGGTACATGGCACATGTATATTACTGGACTGGCGTGCGGATTACTGGGCCAGCGTGCGGATTACTGGGCTGGCGTGCGGCCAGTGCGTCACGCCAGCATCACCCGAAGTCTGCACCCTGTGCGTGCGCCTACTATGACGCGTCCAGCGTTGCGCATATTGACGATGGTCCGAAAGGGCGCACCGTGTAACGGCGTACTGGCATGCTGTACTGACGGCGTGATTGTGTGCTGGCATGCTAGGAGTTGCAGGTGGTGAGTGAGTCATTCGGGGCGGAGGTCATGGCGTACACACCTGCTTGCTTGCGTGCAAACCTCCGTCCCCACCGTGTCTCCTCTCCTCTCACCCTCTCCAGGGTCCTCTCCTCTCCACAGCCCTCACCTCGTGCGGACGCGTAGGGTGTGCCACATTGGGCGTGCTGAAGTTGTGCTGAAGTGCGGTGACGTGCAGAGCGCCCTGCGCGTCCTCGGGACGCGTCTGTGCAGCCGGGAGGCACCTGGTGTGGCGCCATGCAGGGCTACGCAGGCGCATCTCGACGGCACGCAGGGCGATCGGCACGTCTCGTGTTGATGCTGCCGGCGTGCGTCGCGCGCTGGCGCGTGCTGGGGGCTGTGGCGGTTAGGGCATGCGGAGCGGGTGTGAGGAATGTACGCACCTGCTTGCTCGAGCTCCAGGACGCCGTCCCCCCCAGTCCTCCATCTCCACCCAACCCCACGGCCCTCTATTCCTCAAAGCGAGCGCGTGGACGCGTGCGTGCGTAGGGTCTGGGACCTCGGCCGCGCTGAAGGCCGGCGCAGTGGGCAGCAACAGTGGAGCGCGAGCCTGCGCGACGCGCGTCCTAGAGATGCGTCTGCGCAGCCAGGAGGCGCCAGGTTTGACACCTAGCGAGGCTGCGCAGGCTCGTCGACACGTAGACGGCACGCGTCCCATGGTGGGGTGTCCGGTGGCATGCAGAGGGAGTGTCGCGGTGGGGTTGCAAGGGCGGGCAAGCGGCACGCGGGGATTGCACAACACGCGCTGGAGGGTGCTAGCAGCGTTCCTGCAGCGTCGGCATCGGCGAATGAATGCACAGGAGTGAGAAGGGCTCACCTTTGCGCGATTCTAAGCATATGCCCGCTGTTTCTGGGCACTGCGCTCGACTGGCAGCGGCGGTGGCAGGTCGCCAAGCCGGCGCGGGCAAGGCGGCGTGACCGGGCCTCGGTTAGATCTCCGACTCTGCACTCACTTTGGCTCTCTGCGTAGCCGCTCCGACTCGCATCCCACCTACCTTGCCACCATCTTCCTGCCGCGTGAGCACCGTCACCCGCTACGTCTGTGATGCTCACCGAAATCGCGGCGAACAATGACAAAAATGCTGAGTATATCACTGTCGTCGGTATCGGTGAGTTGCAACCGCGGTCGGCACACTTGCGCTGACTTGCTTGCATCTCGCAGATTTGAGCATGACATATGTTTTATATGCTGTGTGGCATGGCGACCGGTGCTGACGTGGCGCGCGTGCCCGCAGATATTCATGTGGGGTGAGCATCTCGAGCGCACTTTCCGGCGCGAGTGCTGACCTCCACGCAGTGTACAACGCGGCGGGCGTGTCGAAATCATCGCCAACAACCAGGGATGACCGATAACGCCCTCATGGGCTAGCTTCACAGACTACGAGCAACTGTGCATAGCGACCATCCTCCGCCTCTCATTTACTGACATGGTTGCGTCTTCAGTATCGGTGACTCTGCGAAGAACGCGTAACAGTCAAATCCCGAAAACACCGTCTTCGATTCAAAGCGTCTAATTGGCCGCAAATATGATGAGCAGGACGTGCAGCGCAATATAAAGCACTGGTACGTCTCTGTGTGATGCCGTTACTGCGCGTTACTGACGTCAATCCAGGCCGTTCATGGTCCTCAACAAAGCCGGAAAGCCCGTCATTCAAGTGAAGCACCGTGGCGAGGACCGCGACTTTGTGCGTTTCTCCTTTTCTGCGGCTGCGTCCTCGCTAATTTTTCGTATAGACACCTGAGGAGGTGTCCGCCATTACGGCCCATCGCGTACGGCCTTGACAAGAAGGGCGGCGAGTCGCAGATCATCGTCCACGATCTCGGCGGTGGAGCCTTCGATGTGCGCCTCGAGCTCAGTCATCAAGACGGTGAAGGATACCGGCGTCAAGAAGGATGCTATCGACCGTCAGGTATGTGATTTGGAGCCTTGCGATCGGGAGGTGGCCGGGGCTGGCGGGGTTTGCCGCGCAGGCGGTCGCTTGTTCCAAACTTCAGCGGCCGACCTGCCACATCTCTTCTTCCACTCCCACCTCGTCCATTGTGTCGCTCGCCCCATTTAGCTGACTCCTTTCAGCAGGGATGGCGCCCAGTAAGAAACCGACAAAGCCTGGTGGAGTAGACCTCGACGGCCTTTCTCAAGAAGCTCTGGAGAAGCTCGTCACACATAGCCGCAACGCTCTGAAACGGAAGAAACAAAAGAGTACGTGGCAAATCTTCACGCGCAGCTCACTTCTGATCTTGCGTTTATTCTGGTAGATGCTTCCGATGATGCGGCAGCTGAGAAAGCAGCTGTCGACAAGGACAACGCACGCTACGCCCTCCAGCAACGCAACGCGGCCGTTGCTGTTGAAGACGAGGATGACGGTGACAGGCACCGCGGCCACCGCAGCGGCCACCATAGCAACTTTGGCAGCCAGGTCTTAGACGACGCTGAGCTGGCTGAGCTGGCTGATGACCCCGACGCCGATGCCGAAGAGGACAACGTCGCACCCAGGCCGAGCAAGTCTCAATGTAAGTTGCCTGCAGTCCACTTCTTTGCACACTTACTGACAGTTGCTCGAGATTGGGAACAATCAGAAGAGGAGAGCGACCGCCCTGCCCGACCCTCGGGCGGCATCATTCCATTCAACGTCGACGGCAATGTCTCTCATGACGACGAGGACAGCGTCGCACCTGCGACCAAGAAGGCCCGTCTGTCAAGAACTGCGTATCCCTCAGTGCGTTTTCTATCTTTGCCACGTCATTAATCTGCTTACACGTCTCTACAAACAGATAACTCCGTCGACACCGAAGACGGTCAGGAGCAAGCTTCCTTCTCGCAAGCGCGCCAAGGCACAACAACCTTCCTCGCCATTTCGTGGGCCGCCGACGTCCTCCCCGCCATCAAGGTCCTCCCCCCCGTCGACTCCTGTTCGCTCTGGCTCCCGGGACCAGCCCTTCACGCCGTTTGACCGCAAACGACACGTCGTCAAGGCTACGGCACAAACCCCACCGACAAGGGCACTTCTGAAGGTTGCCAACACACGCTACCGCGTCAAAATTGCCGTTGAGGACGCATTCCCCAGCGCCACGAACATCATTGCCATGGCAAAAGCCAGCTACCTTGAGGCTGCCAAAGACTCGAAGGCCGTCAGCCGCCGCGACCGCTTCAATGCGGACGAGGTCTATCGAGATCTCATGGTTGCGATTGTAAGTTCGCTTGTTGTGGTGTTTCTTCGTCGTTGCTGATGTTCTCCTCGGCTGACCGATCCAAGATCAAGCGTGGAGGCGCGCAGCTGCGAGGAGAGCTCAAGACCAAGACCCAACATCTTGTGGCGACGCATTATGGCTTTGGCAAGATGACTGCCGAGCAGATCATCCCCGCCGTTGCCAAGCTTCGCACCGGGGGCCTGTTCCACTTCAGGGACACTGAGAAGGTAAGGCTCAACCTCTCTTTCGTACCTGATACTCATCGTCTACTCTAGCGTTTAGGGGCTTTCGGAAATCCGCTCATCGCGACGCTCCTCTCCCAACAGTGGTTCTCCAAGAGCACGGCTGAAGGGGTAGGAGCATTCTCATCGCAGTTCAACCCTCCGACCATCAACAACGTCGCTTTAATTACTACGACGGTGCGTTCCCTCCTCCATCCACTGTAATGTGTACTCATACTCTGCTAGATTGGTTGTGGCCTCGATGGATGGAAGGAAGGCATCCTTTCCGGCGGCGGTGTCCCGTTCAGCCAAGACGAATATGAAGGCGAGTTCCAAGAACATCTCGAAAGCCTCAAGCGGTTCCGACGTCAGAACCCGGCGAAGTTCAGGGCTACCTTCTCGAAGCTATGGAAGGACGCATGGTACGTGTCTTTGTGCGCTCACTACTACCCCACATGCCTTACCTTTGACACGCAGGGGCATGGCACGCTTAGAGATCCCAGCCGAGACGACCAAGACAGGGTTGCTCCATGATGACGACTTTGCTGACACTGAGGACGAGGCAGAGGTTCCAGAGGGCCATGCAGCTGAGCACGTAGCAGGTGGGGCAGCTGAAGCTATTGCTGGTCACGGTGATGAGCGCAGCCAGCCAGCCAGTCCTACTTAATAGAATATATCTCATCTGCCTACTATTCTAGATTCTTACCATAGCTTGATGAGGCTGCTACATCAGCTAATAGTATAATGTTTAGCTTTTCCACTGAGTGAATATTGAGTGAATAGACTATAGTAAGTTAATTGAACCAATATCTTAGCTTTACTACCAAGCTTATGATGCAGTACTGCAGCCCTGATAGTCTCTCTAACCTATATCCAATATCAGTAACTGTGAATAAAATACTTGGGGTCAATGGGCCAATGCACGCATGGCAGCACGATTACTCTTAATCGTTTAGGGGGGGAGAGGGGAGGGGCTTGGCTATTCAATATACAACTGACTGCCTGGTGTAGTTACATATGTACTTCAAGTATGATATAATAAGACATCAAGGCTTGTCTTATGAGGCTAAAGCAGGGACAGTTGTATTTTTGTATACTGTACTATAGATTAAAACAGATGCCTTATATCCTCTAGTTTGATATATATCAGATATACTATTCAATTTCTCCTCAGATATACATACTCTGCCTGTAGTTATTCCATCATGAAACCATGTTTCAGCTGAGTCTCCTATTATGCGTGCAGTAAAATGAGCATGCCCAAAATAAATAATACCTTTTAGCTTATACATGACCTTGTTATTGCTGCAGCCAATATGCATAGTCTGTTTTATTTTCAATTTTGTTGTACCTGCATAAGGCAAAGCAATGCCAATTAGAGGAGGAGGATGGGTACTCAAGTCTGTTATCTTTATCAAAGGTCTTTGGCATGATTGACAGAGACGGGTAGTCTTTAATTCTAATAGCTTGTTTAATTCTGATGATACAGGCTGACTGACATCCTTCTCCAAGGTCCAGAAAGGGGTGTTGTATTGTCTATCAGATGCGATAGTATTGCAAGATGTACATTTGTGTCTAATATGAAAAAGGTATTTGTCACTTGACAGCATTAAACGGCAGAGACTATAAATATCAGTACCATTGGCATTATCCATTGGATATCCATTGGGATCCATTTGGTGAAGTTGAGCCTGGAGAGAATTACGAGACTGTTCAAGAGTAGTGAGGGGCTGTCCAGTCATGATCTGATTCCATCCCTCAGATATCAAAGTGATATAAGGATTTATTGAAGCAACATCTCTAGTCCATATTTGATTGTGGCTTATGAAAACTTGAAACAGGATTGTGAGCAGACTGTCATAAGCACAACTCCAGGTATCTGCATTCCAGATATAGCCCTTGCGTTCTCTACCTGAGATGGCAATTGAACTTATATTAGCTACAACCTTTCTTCTTTTTACAATGCGAGCAGGCCCATTATCAGTATTAAGTTGGGCTACTGGCTGAGTCCCTATTGCAGGGACAAAACCATTTCCAAGGTCAGTGTCATCATATTTTCGCTTTGTCCCCTGTCCGGCTGGTTTTGGGTTCGTTGACCTTTTATTTCCCTTGGATGTGACTCGCTGCCATGGGGCATCTTCACCCACTTCTGGTATTACCAGTGGGTTATACTTGGACCATTTGATAGAAGAATGCACATTGCCCGGCACATGGTCAGCTCCAACCCAGGCTCTATACTGCTTGATCAATGTGCTACGTGTGGAGGCATTGATATCACTGGGAAGTTCACCTATATAGCGCAATCGAGTAATTTCATCTAACAGTTCTAACTCTCTGAACTCCTGGCGCACATGGCCAGGGAGACCCCCTGTTATAATTGCTGCAGAAAAGTCACGCATTAAAATAGTGCCATCCAAGCTTGCACTTCTTGATAGACATGTATACATGGAGTAGTGGGTACGACACCTGAATGGGTCAACAACATTAAAGGGACGTGTTCTTCCCTGTGACGCATAGTCAGTCATTGCAAAATTGGGTACAATAGGAACCTGGTCTCGAGAGATGAAGATGTTGCCGTCATTGGGAGTATTGCATTTAATAGGTATAGATTGTTTGGATAGTGGCACAACATTCTCTGGCAGACCCTCAAGCTGAACATTGGTTGGCGGCTTTGTCAACTTTACAAATACAACATCCAGAGTTTCTCTGTCATTATCTAGTGCATGTGATTGCCAACCTACGACAGTTCCTTCTGCACCATTGGTAACACACACTTCAGTTGCTTCGTTGCGCTTTATCATAACAGGTAATCCATGACAAAGCTTGAGAACACCCGGAATGTTCATTGTAACACCATGAGGTAGACTGTGAAGCTTTCCTTGCATGTCAGGAGGTACAATATTTGACTTTCGCTTTGGATCAAGTTGCCTGCCTTGAGATTTGACAGTGGTAGGCTCTCTAGACTTCCATTTATCGACACTATAAAAAGGCTTCAAAACTTGATCTGTTTCCTGAGCAAAGCGATCTGACATTGTTGTATTAATTTGATCACGCTGAGAGTTGAATGCTGTAATTACAGATACAAAGCGAAAGTTTGGATGATTTGGATCGACATCTGGATTTTGAGGCCCTTTAATTCTAGAGCGCAGAAGAGCAATGTCTTGTGGAGTACATGATTTGTAACGCATATTTTCCAATGCTATGCGGAACTGTGCATCTCTCTCTGTCTGTGAGCGTTGTCGCATATTCTGTCTCAAGAGGACAACTACTGTTGTTTGATGCCATAAAGCCTTGCCAATTGTCCTTTGTTGCTCCCTAAAGCCATTAGTGGTTCCTAGAACAGTGGAGACATTGTGGCTATATAGTGCAGGCCCTTTCGTCTGAATAGGGGGCAATTGTGCAAAGTCACCAGCAAAAATCATATTCTTGCCACCAAATGCTTGATCATCACTTTGTAGCGCGAGGCTCATTTGTGCGCTAATATGATAGAAGTCACCACAGTCAATCATTGAGACCTCATCTAAGAATACATATTTGACACTTTTCAACCGCTCACGGATGTTCGCCAAGGTGGTTGCTGCTTCACTTACACCAGATCCAGATCCTTCTCCTCCTCCTCGGAAGCCAAGAATTGAATGATAAGTTGACCCTGACACCAAGGCAGCTGCTGTACCAGTAGGAGCCATTATCAAAAATACAAAACTACGTTTTTGTCTGTCAAAGAGCGCCATGAGAGCCTTTATAACCTGGGATTTACCTGTACCTGCCATACCTCCAATATGCATTTTGAGTTGTTCAGCAAATATGTCAACAGAGTGGTTTGCTATGATCCGATAAGCTCGTTCTTGTTCTTCATTGAGTGTATATTCTTGGGCCACCTCGTCAATGAGCTGCGCATCTTCTTCACTGACAGCTTTAAAGGTCTTGTACAAGAACTCGCGATCTACAATTTTGACTTCGTTCACATTATATGGCTTTGGTATGCCATTAGCAGATGGTTCATTTTCCTTTCCTACTTGGTGGTACTGTGCCTGCTTCTTATCTAGGATTTCTTTTTTCTTATCTGCTAGTACATCCTTCCATTGCTTTCCTGTCATAATATCTCCATTTGTGATATCAGTTTCAATACTCCATCCATTTTATTTGTCAGCTGCAGCCCATCCTCCATTCTGCAGAACTTGCTCAATTTCAGCCATCTGGATTACTTTATTCGCAGTTTTTCCACTTATCTCATCAAATTGAGCACTCAGCCATTCAAGCTCATTATCATTGAGGGCACCCTCGCTGTTGCGATCCTCACTATACTGTGCATCTAAATCATCTTGAAACTGACCAAAGATAGGATTTAGACTCATTTTTCTATTCTCCTTCTCTGCTGCCTTACGTTGAGCATGAAAGTCATCTCGTGCATCATTGCATTCATACCGTATGTGGAAAAATTTCATCAACTCAAGCTGCCGTGGTGTAAAGGTGTATGTATCAAATGCCTCTTGCCATGTTTGATTATCAAGTTTTAAGTCAGAGCCTGTACGCCAAGGCTTGAATAAGGTAAGCATAGTCAAACAGTAGTCTTCATAATTTCCTTTGTCCTTTCTAGGTAGAGTTCCTCCAACAAAGTTGGGGACAATAGGCTCATCCTCAGATGCCAGTCGAATGCTATGTGTTTCACATTGTGGATGCCCCTCTAAAAATTGAGGATACTGTTTTGGCTTCTTTTCTTTTGGGGCCTTGTTTTTCTTCCCTTGCTTGTGCCTGCCCTGCACATAGTCAGATGAACTGTCATCAACTTCTGTATTATCAGTGCGCATTTCATAGTCTTCATCATCTGAGTCATTGACCACTGTGCTTATATCATCTTGATCTATGTCCATCTCATCATCACTATCAACAATGGTCTTTTCTGTATCACTTTCAATGTCAATAACTATGTGGTCATTGTCACCGCCACCAAGCTGTACTTTGTGGTCTCGGTCTTGATTTGCATCTATCATATAATTGTTGAGGTCATCATTCTGTACTACTTCTCCATCTCCCTTCTTCCCTTGGGGAATCTTGAACTTGGTAGCAAAGCGACACCAGTCATAGAGGGTCATATATTCATAATCTACAGGGCGCTTTGTAAAGTCATCTACAGTAGTCAACGCAACAATTTTACCCTTTACTTTGTTTATTACAACTCGATCGCCATTCTCTTCTTCAGGCTCTAGAGAATTCCAATATCTTTTAACTTCATTGATAAATGGTCGCCAGTAAAATGTCTTGAATTTATGACTGGTGTAGTGGTCAGGATGACCTAACACATAAAGAGATGCCATTGGGCCACCTATCTCCATCTTGGTAGTCATAGAGTTTACTACCTGAACCATAATCTTGCGAGCCTTTTCCATTTGACTTGCAGTTCCACTGAGAAACTCAGAGTTGCGATTGAAGACTGACTTGATAGCCTCTAACATGACATGAGTCTTTAAAGGTGTCTTGGTTATGTAGTCCGTGACATATGCTATGATTTACGATTACTCTTAATCGTTTTTTTCTCCAACCAGTCAGGCCAAAAAAATGTGCGTTTGGATCGTTACCAAAGGAAATTATATCCCACGGTCAAGTCGCGTCATCCCTCCTGCCTAATTCAGTAATTCTTAGCTAAGTAACTTCTGCTGTGTTCCAAAAGACACTCGTGTCTTCGAGTATTTTGTGTTTTGCAAGCTAACTAGTACAGATATGCATATGATATAAATTGTTCTGTGATGAGAACAAGAGGCCCCATGTTTTCCATTTTTGGTATAAAGTTCCCACGGTCAGTGTAGAGAAAGATGACGTAGGTTTCGAGGGCAAACTGCAAGTTGATCCGGTTTACTACGTCATTTTTCTCTACTCCGGTTACTACAATACCCGGGGTCAATATCTTTATTACTAAAAATGCGCACACACAGAGGATTGAACCAAGGGCACACAGTTTATGGATTACATAATATAGTCTAAGAGCATTAACCATTAGGCTACAAGACAGTATATGTATTGTACATGTGTAGCTGTCTATAGCCTCTATCAGCCTCCTATATCCTGTTGCTCTACACTACATTTCCCTAGATTGGTGCCTTTTCCCTGATACAATATATACATATTATATATCATTGGAAAGCTACAATTAATGTGCACATAATTGTCAGAGTATTAGAGTTTGCACGACATGTTATAGGTACTCTTAATCATTTTTTCCCCTTTCAAGGAGTTAGGCCAAAATGTGACACATTTATACACCTCGCTCTGTGTTATGAGGCAATTGTTCACCAAGGTTTTTGCACTTTCGTGAAGATTTTGGAAATTAGAGTGTTGCATATACGAGCTCCGACCACCTGATTAATCTCTTCAAACACCCGCAAGACTTAGACCCAGAGTTACAATGATTGATATGCCTCGTGCTGCGCTGATGGGTACCAGCCGGTAGTAGGGCGGTAAATATCTTGTATACCTGTCCCTAGAGCGCAGCGCATGGTACCGTTGTGTGTGTGTAAGGGGTGAGTCGTCAGTGGTCCCGAAGTCTCTGGGAGTGTCTCCGAAGTGGGGGAAAGGTGTTCAAAAGGCAAAGGCGATGTGCTCGGGAGTGATCCGAAGTAGGAAGGACAGGGAAGTGGGGGGGATGTTACAATCTGTGTGTTTGGAAACAATGCGTGGAGCGTCGAACGTTTGTGTGGTGTAGGTGAAGTCGAAAGCCGAAGTGTCAAAGTGTCAAAGTCGAAGTTGAAGTGTCGAAGTTCCGAAGTTGAAGTCGAGGTTCCAAAACGTCGAAGTTGAAGTGCCGAAGTCGAAGTGTCAAAGTGGAAGTGTCAAAGTCCCAAAGTCAAAGTTGAGGTTCCGAAATGTCGAAGTCGAGTCGACGTCGAGGTTCCAAAAGTTGAAGTTGAAGTGTGGCAGTGACGAAGTGGTGAAGTCTGGGTTGGAATCGAAATCGAAGTTGAAGGGCAAAGGTGGATGCAAAATGAGTTTATGATACATGCGTCGAAGGCAAAGTCAAAGTCAAAGGTGAAGGCAAAATTGAAATTGAAATCGAAGTCGGAGTCGAGATCCGAAGTCAAAATCAAAGTCGAGATATGAATCGAAATCGAAATTGTAGGTCGAGGGTGGAATCGAAAGGTGAATACGATACGTGCGTCAAAGGCGAAGTCGAAAGTCAAAGTCAAAGGCGAAATCGAAGTCGGAGTCGAGATCCGAAGTCGAAGTCAAATACTATACGTGCGGCGTGCGGCGAAGTTGAAGTCGAAGTCAATAGGTGTGAAGTCAGAAGCGCTTTGACAACACGAGTGGTTGAGGAGAGGCTCTAGCGAGAGTCTCGAGATGTGGGGGACAAAGGGGGCATAGGATATGATCAGGGGGATTGATCTGATCCCGAATATCATACTAACGAGGCCTATATATCCTACGAACAAGTCTGAACTAATATACAACCATGAGAACAAACCAGAGTATAGGTAGAACGAAACACGAAGCAAGTGGGTCAAGATCACATGCAGTGAGTGAGTCGCAAACAAACAGTAAGTCAAACACCATTGCTAGAGAGCCTGAGAAGAGTAGGAATGAAACATAAGATGATGAAACATAAGGGACTCCACTGTCAAAATGTGCACCTAACTCCGAAATATGTTCTGAAGTCGCTGCGGTGATCATGCAAACTTCCGAAGTATTGCGTTGCGTAGTGGTTCGAAGCAGTTAGGAACACTTCGAAGCACATCTGGAGGGCTAGGAATAGAGTCGGAATGGGGGGGACAATACTAGGAATGAGGGGGCAATGTTCTGGAGTCGACATGGCCAACGTGTGGCGCAGCCTAACAATCTTGTGGAGTGTTTCAACTTTCGATCATGTTTGAGGCGGGTCTGATGATGATGGGCCTTTTGTAAGGGGAGTCTACGCACACGTGATCATGCGCGGCGTGGGACTCCCCGCGGGTGAACTGTATAGTTGTGGCTGAAGGCGGCGGATATCGTAGTCGTACGATTTCGACGAGAGTCAGCTTTTTAACTTGTAACCTAGTACATTCTCGAATCCATAACTGGGTTTGGTGTACGTTGCGAGAGCTAAGCTACCAACCCCATCGACATCTTACACTTTTTTACACCTCCAGTGGACCCCAGAATTCACTAGGATATACTACTTTCACAACCACTACACTACACATTCCAATGGCTACGAAAACGAGAACCGTGGCCTTCACGCGACGGTCTGGCACAATGTCGGAGCAGAACACGGGAGCTCCCGTGTTCTCGACAAGAGAGACGACTGACGTGCGCCGCACGGGCGGGGCCGCTGTGCCCTCGACGAGCGACGCCCACCGCACGGACAACGCTACCGACGACTCGAGAGACGTCGGGCACCGCGACCAGCCCGAGAACAGCGCCACCGAGCGCACGCGTGACAATGAGAACAGAGAGCGTGGTAATGCGAGCCCGCTGTCGCCGATAGACGACAAGGACTCGGAGACTGAAGGAGCGGAGAAAGAACAGTCCCCATTGAGTACTGAGAACGAGAGAGCTAACACCAACGGCGCCGAGGTCGACTGGCTGCTCGGAGAAATAGAACAGTTGTGGGAAGAAGAGGCTGTCGAAATAGAAGAACTGCGAGGCATAGGACAATTCGCCGGACGACGGGCAGAGCAAGCGGCGGAGCGCATGAACGTCATGCAAGAGAAATTCTCCGCACTCAAGGAAAAGCTCGGGGAAAAACTGGGCATGGTCCTCTCGGAAAAGGGACGCTATGCGACCCCCGGAGACGACACCATTGAGCTAGCTAGAAAGAGACTGTTCGAGCCCCGGAGAAGCGACGAGGATGACGAGGAGTACGCGCGGCGCGTACGAGCCCAACGCCGCCTGGAGAAAGCACCGGCTGAAGAAGTCCGAGCTGCTCACGCTAAAATGACGATCAAGGAAATGTCGTCAAAGGACCGAGCGATATTACGCACGTGGAGAAACAAAGACTTAAGAGAATCAGGATTCTCTTTCGTCCCTGCCATACCGGAATCGGATCGACCTGACGAGTCGAACGCGGGCAGCGATGCGGGAGGCAGAAGACCCTCACGACGTACCGAGGGTGACAGAAACGATAAATCGGAGAAAGGAGGCAGAGCCCCACGTCAACCGCCGCCCCCAGATGGAGGAGACGGCGACGACGACGATGACGACGACGACGACGACGACGACGATGAGCCGTCGAGTAAGGCCAGCTCCGAGAAAAGCCAAGGACCGATAGCTCGGGTCAACAGGCAGAACTCCGTCGCGAGTGCCCCAGACCTGGACGAGCAGTACGACCGGCGCCCAAAGAAACGGCATTCGAGCACCGTGTCGTCTCAGCGCTCGAATTATTCGACACTGCCGGACTTGTTCGATGACGCGCAGAGCATATACCGCACCATGATAGAAGAGCAAGTAGGAGCGGATATGTCCCACCTACCCGACATCAAAGGGATTAAACCAAATGCGACTATTGCATACGAGGGCGCAGATAACGTTGGGGAATTCGAGGAATTCCTACAGAGTCTGCTCCTGGTCATGAAGATGGGTAGAATCTGCGGTCCGGCACGCGATCAAGACCGCGTCACCATGCTGGGTAATAATCTAAAGGGAGATGCGCGTGTGTGGTACAACGATGAGGTATCGCACCCAAACCGAGCGGTGCGCAGGTGGAGATTCCCCGATCTCATCTGTGCCATGTATCATAGATTCGTCCACGAGGCCACCATCCAGGTGGCAAGCGAGAAGTACGAGACGACCACGTACATCGACACGACGCTGAGATTATACAACGAATTAATGCGCCATGTCAACCGCATGGTGGAACGACCGAGTAAGTATGCGTTCAAGCAGAAGTTGCTGCAGGAGATGCCGCTTCGAATGGTTAACCACCTCATGGCAAATAAGGGCATCTCGGCGGAGAAGTCGTCCATCGATAGCATCCTCGAGGAGGCCAAGGCCTACGAGGGCGCTGAAAGATACAAGCGGCAGCATGCGGCACGCGCAGCGCGAGTGGCTCCAGTTGTGCGGGTTAACGACGGAGCACTGAAGGCAATAGCGACCGCCCCGAGAGACAACGCCGGACACATTGAGCTTGGAGGCAAGAGATTCCGCGTCGTCAAGAGGAGAAGGAATAATGAGAACCTACTGAGTAGCACCACGCACCGTCGTGATGAGCAGCGCGCTCCGCCGCGCGAAATGGCAAGCAATACGGTGCACGCAGAGATGCCCCGTAATCGAGAGAGATCGGTCGCCCAGCGCGCACCCGACAACGGAAGAACGGGTCAGTGGAGTAATACGACCAGAGATACTTCGAAGATAACTTGCTTCAAATGCGGACAAGTGGGCCACAAGTCGAACGACCCCAAGTGCCCTAAGTACGGCGAGCCGAGGCCGCAACTGTTTGCGGGACAAGTGATTGACGACCGATCCGAGGAGGAAAACGACACGGCCTTGCTCGAAACTACATACACTGGGGAAATGGATGGTCAGACGGGCGACAACGTGGATGCCGCGGGGGGATCCCAATACGACAGCTCAGATTATGAGTATGTCGTAGAGAAATACGAGGACCACGAGGGCTACGATGATTACTCTGAGGAGGAAGAGAGCGAGCCGATCTACATCCGCGCAATGAATATTAATAACGAGCATAATTATCACCTCGAGGAAACGGAGGACCTACCGATATGGGCGCAATTGAGGATATTCCTGGACGGGGACCTACCGGCACCTCCGATGCTACAGGAGTTCCTACCATCGGCGGGGGAACCAGGACCGCGCAACCTCACGTCGCCACTGTGGTGCTGGCACCGTGAATACGGGACAGTACATTTCCACGGCTGCGAGGAATGCGCCGGGTACATCAGCCACATACAGGCAGCACACGAGGGAAATGAAGAAGGCTACCTTCAGGCCCGCAATATTCGATACCAATACGAGTATTGGCTGCGCGATATGGCGTACACCCAAGCGCAAAACGACTCTATAAACAACATTGAGAGGCTAAGAGATTATATCGCAGACGTAGAAACGAACTTTGAGCGGACTCGTCGGTATATGGAAGAGGCGGAGATGGAGGTGACTCGCCTCCGAGTGGCCTATTCAGGAGCGTTTCGCGAATTGGTGTACCTGCGCACACGACTGGGAGAGCGTGCGCAGGAGGAGGAGTCAGCATCAGGATCAGCGAGGTCGGATACATCGTCAGAAATTGACGAACCGATGGAATTCAGTGGAGATGCGTCTAACCGCAGTCCGTCGCCTGCTATAAGCATGACGAGTGACGGATCGGGGCCAATACCGGACTTGGAGACAGTGTCCGACTCTGAATCTGAACGAGGAGATGAGTACGGGTGGTCGAGCGGATCCGAGGATAGCGACGAGGACATGCCGCAAGGCGGAATAGCCGTCGAGCAAGTAATGGCCATGCACGACGAAAAGGAATACCGGTCAGCTGGGAGCCCGTTCCCCGTGGAAGATCGACCTACCTCGGGATCGCGACACTGCCTGGCAGCGTACGTGACCGTGAATGGAACGCAAGCATATACGTTGTTCGACTCGGGCAGCACGACTATGTCGATTACGCCCGATTTTGCGAGGGTACAGCGTATTCCACTCGTGGAACTGAAAAGACCTGTCACTCTTCAACTCGGATGTGTGGGGAGTCGAACCAAGATCAATTTCGGTGCGAAGATCGACGTACAATTCGGCCCAATCAAGGAGAGGACGTACGCGGACGTAGTGAACATAGACCGGTACGACATGATTGTGGGAACACCGTTTCTGCGCGCGCACGGCATAATGTTAGACTTCGCGTCTGACGTGATACGAGTCAAGGAGCAGAGTATACCCACCTTGACCATGGAAGAAGAAGCGAAGCGGGTAGCTAAGAGCACTAGCCGTAGGCGAGAAACGGCGGGTCAGAACGCCACGCCGTCCGATTGACTTATCCGCCCGCAAGGGCAGTCCTCGGAGCATACCGCGGAGCCTGTGCGCGGGCCGAAACGACAGAGACGAGTGACTATAGAGGAAGTTGAGGATGAGTACATGTTGGCTATGAAAGAAACGAAGTGGGCCCCACCTGATGGTCCAGTAATGCTTGCGAGCGAGGACAGGGAGACATGGCACGCGGAACCACCGACGGAACGAGACAGTGACGCGTCGCGCCCGCACTCTAACAACAAGGCAGAATTCATGCCGACGGAGGAACGCCGCGCGAGACGAGAGAAATGGATGAGGGAGTTCGAAGATGTGCTCGCAGGGGTGCCCCCGCGATTACCCCCATTGAGAGAAGTCAATCACCGCATCCCTATAATTGACAAGGGAAAGGCTTACCACTACCGGCTGCCGAGGTGCCCTGACGCCATGAAACCACAGCTCATGGAGAAAATCAGGGTGTATTCCGGTGCAGGATGGTGGGAACCTACGACGTCAGATCAGGCTGCGCCCCTGCTATGCATACCAAAGAAATCCGGGAAATTACGCACCGTGGTGGATTGCAGAGAGCGAAACGATAACACAGTGCGCGACGTCACGCCGTTCCCGGACCAAGACCACATTCGCATGGATATGGCTCGGGCAAAATACCGTTCGAAAATAGATATGTCAAACGCGTACGAACAGATACGCATCGTACCGGAGGACGTTCGACATACCGCGTTCGCGACTGTATACGGGACGTACCTTAGCCGGGTGATGCAGCAGGGGGACTGTAACGCCCCCGCCACGTTTCAACGACTTGTAACGGCGATATTCCGTGACTTCATTGGGAGATTCGTGCATGTATATCTGGACGATATATTTATATACAGTGACACGGCGGAAGAACATGAGACGCACCTACGTTGTGTCCTGCAGAAACTCCGAGAGGCGGAACTGTACCTTGAGAAGGAGAAATGCGACCTTTACTCAGAAAAGATGGACTGCCTGGGTCATGTAATCGACAATGCGGGACTGCACGCAGATGCAGATAAAATGGCGCGAGTCAGAGAATGGAGAACCCCCAGAAGCTACCACGACGTACAAAAATTCTTGGGCCTCGTGCAGTATCTGGCTCATTTTATGCCCGACGTAACCGCTTACACGGGCCCCCTTGCGGCTATCTCGAAGAATGGGAATCAGTTCACATGGAGACCACTGCATGAACGATGTTTCGGGATGATTAAAGCACTTGCATGCAAAACGCCAGTACTTAAACCCATCGATGCGAAGAACCCTGAGCCGATATGGGTCATATGTGATGCATCGGCGTCGGGCGTCGGGGCAATGTACGGCCAGGGTCCGACTTGGCAGACGTGCCGACCAGCGGGATTCATGTCTAAAAAGTTTACGACCGCTCAGCACAATTACCGTGTATTTGAGATGGAGACGATTGCAATACTCGAAGCCCTGCTTAAATGGGAAGATAAACTATTAGGGAACCGCATACGAATCGTCACCGACCATAAATCTCTTGAATTCTTCAAATCGCAGCGTCGACTGTCTAGTCGTCAGGCCCGCTGGATGGAATTTATGAGTAGATTCGACTTCGAAATATCGTATATAAAAGGGGAACTTAACAAAGTTGCCGACGCTCTGTCCCGATACTACGAGAGTGATACCTGGGAGGATATACACCCGCAAGGGGAATTCGTTAATGTAGACTCTAGACTCGACCCTGACGGAGAGGACTTACCGTGGACCCGATTCGTCGAAATCCGAGCAATGAGAACCGAGGTTGAGAGACGAGGGCGATTGGGCAAGCCCCGACAGCGCCCTCTGACCGAGGGAGTAGAGGAAAGACGCGAAGAGGCAGAGGAATTAGCAAAGGAAGTGGAGAACGCACGCGCGCATACCATCGATCGAACCGGTAGCGACATGCGAGTCATCGACGCAGCGCAGCACGGACCCCCGCTAACTCAACACATGAATGAGTCGCAGGGATTCTTGGATGATGTGAAAGCTGCATACGCACTAGACCCACTATTCAGCAAGGTCATTGAACGACCCAGAGAACACTCTGCGTTCACTGTGGAGAACGGACTCATCTACACAACGAATCGAGCCGGGGACAAAGTGATTAGCGTACCCGGGGTAGTAACCCGGAAACGACGACTCACCGAGCGAATTATCGACCAGGCTCACACAATACTCGGTCACCTGGGTGCCCTGAAAACCGCAGAATACGTACGCCGGTATTACTGGTGGCCTCGAGTCGGGCAGGACGTGGAAAAATATTGTAAGTCTTGCGGGACATGCCAGACGACGAAGCCACGCACCCAGTTAGTACAGGGGCTACTCCATAGCCTCCCCATACCCACGCGACCATGGGGATCCATAGGGATGGACTTTGTGGGGCCTTTCCCAAAGTCCGAGGGACATGACTATCTGTGGGTTGTAATTTGCCGACTCACGTCAATGGTACACTTGGTGCCCATACGTACGACGATTACTGCGAGTGAACTCGCATGGTTGTATGTGCGCGACGTTGTGCGACTGCACGGACTGCCAGAGACCATAGTATCAGACAGAGATACGAAATTTACATCGAAATTCTGGAAGGAGACTCACCAATTGCTGGGGACAAAGTTGCTCATGTCCACGAGCTTCCACCCGCAGACCGACGGCGCCTCAGAGCGAGCAATACGAAACGTGGGACAGATATTGCGAGCTATGGTGAAGCCCGATCAGACAGACTGGGTACATAAGATACCACTCACCGAGTTTGCGATAAATTCCAGCGTGAGCCGCTCGACCGGCTTCGCGCCGTTCGAGCTGAATTATGGTGCAATGCCTACCTTGCTCAACGGGATCATTCCGACGAAGGACACGATGCCGGGAGTGAACCACTTTGCGGAGAACGCGCGGCTGAGTCTGGAATTAGCGAGAGACGCAATCATAGAAAGCAGAGTGTACCAAACCCACCAAGCGAACCGTCGCCGGCGCGGCGAACCAGAGATACGAGTGGGCGACAAGGTATACGTGTCGACGGAGCACCTATCGCTGCCAAAAGGCAGAGCCCACAAACTGCTGCCCAAATTCGTGGGGCCATTCGAAGTGACAAACGCGCACCACGCCTCATCGGCATACACTGTGGCGTTGCCCGCGCAGCTGCGTGCACGTCGCATACACGACACATTTCATATCAGCAGACTACGGCCACATGAAGAGAACGACGACTTACTATTTCCACACAGAGAAACAAACGTTGACTATGATTTCGGCACGCCGGATGACGTCGAGTGGCTGGTGGATGAGATCATCGGCCACCGATGGGTGGGACGCGCCCTGTCCTTCGAGGTAAGATGGAACCTGGGGGACACGACCTGGGAGCCGTACAGTTCCTGCAAGGACCTGGAAGCACTCGACACTTACCTCGATTTAGTTGGAGTTAGCGATTGGAAGCTACTCCCGCGCAAGAGCACGGGGCGCCGAGCGCTCGGTGCCCCCACGTGAGAGAAGGATCTACCCGGCTAACTGTACAGCAGGCGAGCGGGGCGTGAACTCTAACCGAGGGAATCCACAGCGCCTGCTGGGCTGATGGGTTCGACTTCGAAAATACACACGCATCCCAGCCAGCGTCTACAGTTATTACGACATGGGTGACAGCACAATGCACGACGGACGCCGGGGCTCTCTCCGCGAACAACATGCATCCCGCGACAGAGAAAAAGACATACGCTCTCCCTCGCCGACCCGGCGCGACAACGACGACGACGGCCGACGCCGTATCCCAATCACTCCAGAGCAGGCTCTGTGGAAATTCCGCAAGTTCATGGAGGTCATCATCCATGAAGAGACGAACGACATCTACTGCACATTGTGCGACGACTTCACGAAGCACCTCGCTCAGGCCGCATTCCAGGGGGACAAATCCCTGGCTGCCGCCATCGAGGACCGTGCCGCGCACTTTGCGACCGAGTACGAAAAAGGAAAACTTCCCCCGACAGCCCACGGCAAGCTCTTGGGCGAGCACGCTGCGCTCGAGGCACGCATGACGTCGAACGACAAGGAGTACGAGGAGATTTGCGACGCGCTCACAGAGGCCAAGGCTCGGGCGGACGCATTTGAGGCAAAGAATAAGGAGATACGGGCGGAGAACGAGAAGCTGAAGGCCATCCTCGGAGGCGATGACGCACACCGTGAAGCACGTCGTAAGACCGGTCTATCGACGGAAGTAGCGACTTCCTCACAGACCTGGCGTAACGAGCCTGAGGCCGACGACACGATGCGAGGACTGCGGGCCAGTCAGTGGGCTCCCAGCGAGCGCGCCATCACCACGGCCGACAACCCTGCATTCGAATACGCACCCCCGCGTGTACGTCTGGGTCCCGATGCGGAGTGCAACGCTGCACTGGGACTCCCCCCGCCCTCGGGATTCATTTCTGCGAAGGGGAAGGGAGGCTCACGCACAATTCAAGAAGATCCTACGACGATGGAACGGGTGAACGAGCTATTCGCCGCCGCGTCGAACCCATCGAACCACGGCGCATTCACGCGCGCTAGGGGATTCATCGAACGCATTCGGGCATCCAACCCATCCACCCGCTCCGACATTCATGCCCGCGCACTCGAACTGTGGGCCAACGTACGGCCCAAGCACGCAAAATCGAGTGCGCCAACAAACGGCGACGCGACTGTGACCAACACGACGGCGCCGCGTAGGCAGCCCGGACTCGAGGCACCAATCCCCGATTGGATAAAATGGTTCGAAGAACACGTCGCCGTAGGCGAGGAACCGGACATACGGGGCATATCACGCGGCGACGACGGCAAGTTCCAGGAGCGGGACATCAGAGGCTTCATAGCTTCTGCGCAACTGGGGCCGCAGAAGGGCGCGCCAAACGCGGAACGCAAACGCACCGCATACAAGCAGATGTCAGTGCAGCTACTCGCCATACCTGGCCGGTACGAGCGGCTCCTGGCCGACGCCGGTGGCGTCATTGCCCCCGTACGCAGATACCAACGATTCACCAAAGTCGTAGACAACATCACGACGCTTGACGTCGCGCTACACTTTGCCGAAAATGGCATGACGATTGCGGAGGCAGAGGACTGCGGGCAGTGGGCTCGCAAGTTCTTAGTGTCCTGGGTGGCCGAGCGCAAACCCCGGGCTCCGAACGCGATGCTGGACACCCTCGAACGATTGAACGGGCCTACCCCGATGAACATCGACGTTCCCGAGACGACGGGCACCGTAACTTCCGCCCCAGCGACAGGAGCTGTTCCCTCCGAGCATATTCCATTATCTACGACCGACACCCATGCGATTAACGACATCACGAGCGCAGCTAGCGCGGGGCCTCTTCCCAACAGTGGCGGCAACGTTGCGACTGCGAGCGCGGATCCACCGGGCTCGGAGACGCCGCTCCCCAATGGCGGTGTCATCGCGCCGATGGATATCCAGACCGCGTAACGAGAGGATAGAAGGTATTTCGCTCCCACCGTGGGTTCTCGCTGGTGGGGGAGGGTGTAAGGGGAGTCTACGCACACGTGATCATGCGCGGCGTGGGACTCCCCGCGGGTGAACTGTATAGTTGTGGCTGAAGGCGGCGGATATCGTAGTCGTACGATTTCGACGAGAGTCAGCTTTTTAACTTGTAACCTAGTACATTCTCGAATCCATAACTGGGTTTGGTGTACGTTGCGAGAGCTAAGCTACCAACCCCATCGACATCTTACACCTTTGAAGTCTGGACCAAGTCACATGCGGGCGCTTCGGAAAGATCTGTGGAGGCTGTGCTAGCGGGCCGGGAGCGGTGCGAGTTCAGAAGTCGAAGCCACGTGACTTTGAAACGAACTGTGCAACTTGATGAAAGTTTGAAAAGTGAGGTGATATCCTCGCCCAGCTCAGAACCAGGTGTATCAGCGCTGTGAGGCAATTGTTTGCCAATTCTTGCACTTTCAACAAGTCAATAAGTACATAATTTTGGAGGTTGGAGCATTACGCAGGTAAGCTCCGACCACCCAATTAGTCTTTCCAAATGCTCATAATATTGGAGCCAGAGTTCTGACCATTGAAATCTCGCAGGATGTCCGCACGATCGAAATTGTACCTTGGTCACAACACTCGGACCATCAACCCAGTCGCATGCTGCACACGCAGTCATCCACTGACTACTTGCATATTGTTTCGATAGCCGCTATGTGTCCTTGAGCATATCTTCTCCCACAGCTGTCATAACTCAGCAGCATACCATTAGACATTTTGATCATTGAGATTGTCATGAGACCATATGTGCCACACCGCTCTAATGATTCTGCAATGTCCAAGTACCTCCGCAGTTGCGCTATTGTCTTGCTACCATTGTCCAACTCATTTGGAGCTCCCAACTCCGTCCCTATCGTATAGTTAGCTCGCGGCTAGCTTGGTCACCTTTGCATTTGTTGTCATCTCTTGCACTCAGCTTATCATTCTCCTTACTCTCATCTTGTTTCATCATTGTCCCATTAGCCGTTGCTCTCAAGCTTCATTGCTCCGACCATCTTGTGACCTTGGCAATCACAGTTCATCCCATGGCGATTGCACCTTTGATTGGATCGCTCACACTACTGGTCCCTGTCTTGCAACCATCGCCTCCACTCCTCCGAACAGTCACATATTCAAAATGATTCAGTGTTGCTGCCTGCACAAGTTGCCGTTGCTCCAACTGTCTTGCAACATGGGAGACTACAGCCTTGCGTCTATTATTCTACAGCAGTGGCACCCTTGATCGGACCACTTGGACCACTTGTCCTCACATTCTGACCATCACCTCCACAGTTCAGCATTCTTGCCTGCTGATGACCAAACTCATCTGACAGGCGGTCAAATGGTAAAACTACCCCCGCTCATTGAGTAGTACTGTTTTAGTTTGGGGGTGCGTCCCAGGTTTTCCAGAGGGCTCGGAGGCTTGTAGCTATCCCCGGGGAAGTATAGAAAGGGATGGGGTATGAGGGGGAGAGTCGGCGAAGGTGTGGGAGGTGGTGGCAAGACTCGGCGACAAAAGGCAAAGGTTGGGGATGTAGGGCAAAGGTTGGGGATGATGGGCAACAATAGGGCAAAGGTTCTCAATATGCAAGTGTGTAAACAGTGCACTGCAAAGGTGAAGAAGATGTTGATGTTGATAAAAGGGCAAAACAATATGCTGCAAAGGTGGAAGACAATAGTTCTCGAGGTTTGAGGTGCTTTCTTGAGGGGGAGAAGTTCCTATTATTGCATGCATACATTGCTGGCTGCACTTAACTGCAGCTTTGCCCTGACATCCCAATATAGTCACATCACTTGCCCAGATACAGGAACATTAGATATCTCAAATATGTCATACAAACATACCAGGCAGTTAGTGGTATATTAAATGGCCAAGCCCCCCTTCCCCCCTCCCCCTGAACGATTAAGAGTAATTGTTTTGCCATGCATGCATTGGCCCATTGACCCCAAGTGATTTGATAGCAGTTCCAGACAGAAGACTGGCAACATCAGAGTTGCATCGAATCAGATATGTTAGCGTAGGATTGAATGTGTTCAGCCAGGCCTCTCCATGTTTCAACTCAACTGCACCTGTACTCATGTCTACGGACGTCTCAGCATGTACATCGCGAGGGAAACGTGATTTACATGATGAATATTTTTTGCTTGTGCAACCTGCATGGCATTTATGACGGTTGGAGCGAAAGATCAGTTCATCGGCTGTCTCCCACATGCGCATCCACCATGATTTATTTACAGAGCAAAATTCACATTTGTCACCTTCAGATGTTGTATGATTGGAGCATATCTTGGGCGGATGCTCTGGCAGAGTACAAGTGGGATCCAAGCCACTATCACCTCTTTCCAAGTTGTCTTGAATTTGACTGTGGACATCATTAAGAGTTCCATTAATAAACTCGCCCTGATGTGAGCCTTCTAAATACTCTACCAACTGTCTTTGAAATTCAGAATCACCAGCTACAATCCGATCCCTTACCTCCTGTGGGGTCATTGCATTTTGAATCCATAAGAGCATGTGCAGATGCAAAGTGAGTCTTCCCTGCTGCTCCACGGTACCATAGTAGGCAGCTGTTTTACCAAACAAGCCATCATGGTCTGCACCTACACCTAGTACAACCTTGATAAATGTCTCTACCATAAATTTGAAAAAGCGTGCACCAGAAACAGGATTGTTCGCAATCAAGCGATATCGTTCACTTGCAGTATATACCTTGGGATAAATATGTACATCTTGATCAGCAAAATATAGTGCAATAGGATGTTTAGAATCTGTAGGTGCAAATGTGATGAACCATGTTGGAGCCCCAATATAGCTCATAAGAGCCCAAAGTTCATTGCGCTTGTACTTATTATTTGTTCGTGAGCCTTGGACATGCTGAGCTACATGGTCCAAATCATTGATAATTGCAAAGCATTCTTTCTCTGCCTCTCCATTAGCAGTTTCAAATTCACCATCTACCATTCGCTGAATCATATCATTCAGCACAGCTTCATTTACACCAAGTAGTCGCCTAGCAATATCTGGAAAGGTTGCTTTTTGAGTCAGCAAATACCCCCCAGTATTGCTTCTTTTGATTTGTTCGTGATTAAATGCGATCAGTGGAAACAAAGGCTCTAATTGAAAGCGTTTGTCATGATACATTAACAGTGCACGTTTTCGTACACTATCACTGATTTTTGAGTACCCATTCTCATTTCCAATGCCGCCGAGACCATAAGGGAAGAGCCAGGGAAAGGCTTGTGGATACAGCTGAGGATTGTCATATGTGCTCTCCGGTATATCATTATGCCCTAGGCCAAGTGTATATCCATTTTTTGACTTTATATACTGAAGTGCAAGGGCTTTTAACTGTGTGCCAGATTTTTTCTCCAGCTCGGCACCTGTCAGTGTATGCAGAATGAATGGACATTCTCCTTCTGCTGTACCTTCTTCATCCTCCGCAGACTTGTTTACTGCCTTGTCTTCAGAGTCTTTCTGTGATGGAGGGATTCGGTAATCAATAACAACTGGAGGCTCATCTTCAGAGTAGGTTGCAAGATTGTCATAGGAGATATTAAGGTCTGCATAGTCTGTATGGTTGACTTTGAGCCATTCCAGAGCAATAGCCACTTTGTTTCTGCGAACAAGAAATGGAGTTCTCCTATGCTCTCGAGTTGTAGGACGAGTAGGACCAATATATACAAACGCCATTACATCATCTAATTCATCTGCTCGAGGGGGCAAGACACTGTATATCCGTGGCATAGGCATTCCATACATTACTGCATTTGCAACCATTTTGTATTGACCAGAGGCTTGCACTTTGAGGACACATCCATTTCGACACACTCGTGCAATGAGCATCTTTTCTGTAAATGACAAACCCTGCAACTGTGGGGGCACCTCCCCTATCCAATTGCCATTAGCCAAAGCTTGTGAGGGAATCTTTCCTTTCTCCAATACACTCAAGCATGGTTTGCATATCTTTGAACATGACTTGTCAAGAATTGGACCTTCTTCCACTAGAATAGGGTCATTAACAGACTTGCGTTCCACCCGAGTAACGGGATAAATGCTATTTGTATTCACAAGCAGATTATGATCAAAATCTGCTCCTTCTAAAGGAGTCATGGATTTGGATAGGGTTAGTGTTCCACACACTGCACATCCTTCTTCTAGCAAGTTTTCCTTGTCAATTGCATTACAATAATTTGTTATAATTTTGTGACGCAGAGACACGGACGGAGGCTTTGGAGGAAAGACTGAAATTGGAGCTGGCTGGACTTGAAGCTGTTTAGCTATTTTGGTTCTTGTTACCCTGGGCTTATCAACACCATTGAATTTGAAAAGAGTAGTGGCATTTGTACAAGCAGTACACATATCAGCATGTGCCATATGACCCTCCATCAGATCATATATTTTATTTGTTTTGTCATTCCATCTGATAACTAAATTATGCAATGCACATATCTCAATTAATTGAAGTTTGTGGAGTCGAGTCAACTCTGCTAGCGGCATCCTACATAGTATCCAATGATCATTATTCTGTGGTAGTTTTGAGCTGACATCTGTACCGTGGCCGGTAAATTCAAATTGAGAAAGCTGATGAAATTCATCTGTCGATGCGACAACTTGGTATTGAACAAGCTCACTTAGCATCCACAGCGGCTGTTCCTTTCCACCCCCAATCAAAGTGTGACTTGCGTGGTCTGGAATCTTGGCTATATAACTAGGCAAATATCCTACTATATATATGCATAAATAAACTAGAAAAATGGATATCATAATATTGTATAGCATATTCTCAATGGGCCCTAGCCCTAGTAGTCCGTTGACTTCAAAACACGCCCCGGTGGATGTCCTTTGACAGCAAAACCAAATAGTGAGTCTGTGCGTATCGCATAACAGTCGTGAAGGATGCCCCATGATGATGGTTCAGGTCAAAGAGCGAGCCATGAAATTTTCACCTTTGATAAGCGGCTCACATTTCCTACGGTCACATGACCTAACAGGTTTCCCTGCATATACGACATTCTACTTCGAATACTTGATTTTGTTGTGTGTCTCCCTCCGGTTGCCACCCTTCTTTACGATTGCCATAATAATGTTTTTCATTGCCGTGAACAAGAGTACTTGCATAATATACTACACGACGAATTAATGGTTTCAAAGACATGCCAGCTTTTAACCGGCCGCTTGCTACCGCTTCCAAAGTATCAAATCGTATCATACGAAGTTGCCGGTTCAAGATTAGCCAATTGTGTAGATGAATTTCATATATACCCGCTGAAGGCACATTGTGAAGTACGACAAATAACAAGGCAAATGACAATGAATAGTAGGCGTTTCAAACCAAGCATTGCCCGCTGTCTATACATAGCCCCCTACGGTCGCCATGACATTGGCAGCCACAATGCTAAAGCCCAAGCCCCACTGTCCATCGCTCCGCTTGAATTTGTTAGCGGTGAAGAGAACACTGACGAGCGCCTCCCTGGGAACCTCACCCTGCCAGAGCGGACAAGGCATCTCTGGGCCTTTCTGCCGCGCGATAGACGGAATCCAGACATTCGGACGGAAGGTACCATTTGTTGGGTTGTAGAAGTGACGGCGAGCATCAAACACGGGCACTATACAAAAATGTCAGATAAAAATTCAAAAGCTTTCGGAAGGAGACACTCACCATCATCAGTGGCCTTGAGCGCAGTGCGGGAGATGCGAGAGTCCATCAGATGATTGGTGCTGCTCCCAACAGCCTTTTTGATGACGGTGCGATTGGTAGTCGCTATGAAACAAGAGTATATCAGTAAGACAGAGAAGTGTCATATTTTGGGATAATCACCAGTTTGCTTGGACTGCGATGGACGATCGATGCTGCCCATCGCAGTGGTGAATTTGATAGCACCACTGGGAGTGCTCCAGTAGATCATGTTGCGGCACCCCAGGAGAAACCCAAGCATAGCGAAGATGCGCTCTGCCTCCCCACCAATGGGAAAGCCTTCGATGCCTCGCTGGCACTTGGCTGCAGCCGCAAAGCCAACGATATCTCCATCCCCACACAAATAAGACCGGTCATTGAAGACCTGCATCTCGAAGATGATGGTCTGCCTTGTCTCTGAATTGATCAATCCAAAAGACTCTTGGCCTGCTCGATGATTTATAGGCACCATCGTGATCTGCGATGTGTCCAAGATGCGAACTGGGCGATGGATGTTGGCGGCATCATCGGAACCCAGACCGATGTAGTCACATATCGCGCTGTAAAATCTGTAAGCACAAACATCAAATGAAGTAGGCTTTGCATATACCTGTAACTGAGGTTCTGCCCATACTCATCGTCTCGCTTGAAAACAATGAGAGAGGCTGTCGCAATGTTGCCAGTCTGATTCATCGCCACATTTCTATAGAGTTGCATCGGCTCTAGTAGTTATCATAGTAGTAGATGAAGGACGTACCGGAGTGGTATCAGGTCTTTGTAGCACAGATCGTCCTCTAGGTCTTCTCTCTGCGAGACTTCATCGTCGTTCATCCAACCCATCCTGAACAGATGTCAGATCAAGTCAACATCATCAAAGGTCCCGCTCACCCATCATCTTGATTCTGAGCGTCGCCTTCATTGTCACCGGAAGATATGACAGTAGTCATGGTAGGCTGCAGAGGCGCAACAGTAGACTGCTGAGGCGCAATGGTGACAAACGTGTCAGGCGGATTGTCGACATTGAGGGAGAGCGCAGTCGACGAAGATGAGGTACTGTTCGCCTTGAAGACATCAGAGGTTGGGGAGAGGAATGGGGCCTGAGCCAGGTCGAATGGACTAGAGGGCCAAGCAATATTAGGCGAGATAGGCGAAGGAGGGTTAGCAGGAGGTGCGTCAGGCGTAGAAGATGAATGCATGCTGGAGTTACATGATGTTAGTATGAATTGTATGCCAGAGGGACGGGACGCACATCGGCACAGCCGCCTTCTTCTTTCCGTTGACTTTGGCCTTGCGCACCTGCTCCAGGAGGAACTTCTTGTGAGCTGCTTCATCCTCATCCTCAGTGTCTGTGATGGCCGTCGGCGCCAGCATGGAGGCACTGGAAGATGCCTCCGCTTGACAACGCGAGGGTGTCTTGGGGTAGCGCTTTTTACTGTAAAACGATATTAGTCAGGTATTCATGCTGAAATTTACGCAACATACACAGGCGATAACTCCACATCTTCCTTGTTCTTGAAATGGACCTGAGGCCCAAAGCTGAGAACATAAAGAGTTAGTCATATAGAAAATGAAATGATATGGGCAACGTACACATCGTCGCTCGAAGCAATGAAGTCATTGAAACCTTCAAAGTCTGACGTGTCGAAGTCAGAAAACTCAACGTCAGTCAGACCATCTTTGGCGTCGTCAGACTCTTCTGCCATATTGTCAATAAACAGGCTGGTCTGTTTTTTGCCCTTCGGTGGTCCTCCTGTGCTGCATGGAATGTAAGTCTACGTTGCCGTCCATTTATATTTTGAAGACAACTCACCGAACACCCATGCGATCCTTCCGAGTCTCCTTGGACTGAAGAGAGCTTGGCGCCAGCAAAAATGGGCTCCTACAACATGTGTATCGGTTGTTGGCGCTGCATATGAGTAATAGAGAGGACATACAGAAGCTTGGCAGGCTCCGCGGCCTTAGTCTTGGCCTTGCGCGGCGCTCCTGGAATGACAGACTTCCCCTCAAGGGACCTATTCCCAGATCAGTTGGCGAGGCATATGTAAAATAAAAAAAGACGCACGGAGGAGTCAACTTCTGCAAAGCAGCATTGTCTGCATCCATGGAAATGTCGTCCTGTGCAGGTGTCACCGTAGGCTTCTTGACGCGCCTATACAAGTATATCAGCATATCAGGCATAGATATAGATACAAAAAACAGACCTCGCAGGCACAATGGACTGCTTTTTCGCAGCGCGCTTGATGGTTGGAGAGGATAGCAAAACGAAGCCCTCATCGTCTGATGCGGAGCTAAAGGCATGTCAGACAATGAGAGTCACAGAGTATTGCTTAGCATACCTTTGTATAATATAATCGGGCATCTCATCGTCAGAGAGCTCAATGACTGAAGGTGTAGACGCCGCCTTGACACCTTGAGCCTTAGACCTAGCCTTGGGAACCGTAACAGACAACTTGGGTGGCACAGACACCCCGGATGCCGCAGAGGCGGCAAGCATAGCACTAAATCAGAGGAAATTCTTAGCCAAGGCAGGCAGCAATACACAAATACTGAGATACTTGCCGCGTAGTGCGTCCAAGGAAGGGCTGCGACCCCATGCGACTGGTGACTTTGGAGATCTTTGCTGATTTGACAGGGGCCATTGTATATAAGTGATGAGCGGATGAAGCAACGAGCACAAGGGCAGGAGTAGGAGTAGAAGGGAGGGTAGTCTGCGTGTGGGGGCAAACTGGCTCTCCACAAATGCTGATCCTCCTTTTTATGCTGGACAGGCAGCCGCGCGGTATCATCTGTGAGAACTTCGACTTGGAGAAACTTTGAGCTGGCTTTGTGACCAGGAAGCTTACTACGTACATATTACCGAGACAAGTGCTGTACGTATCGGTCAAAAAGATGTGAATCTGTTGGGGGAGGCCCCCGGGTGCACGCTACCTGTGCAATTAGTACGGCAGAGAGCATCCCTTAGTGTTGCCAACCGGAGAGTTCTTCAGCCGAATCTAGTGTATCTGTGATTTGGGGTGGACGGCGGAGCAATGCTACAGAGAAACGCAGTGGAATAGGATGAGGACTAGCTTAGGAACGTGCATTGAGTGCCTTACCTGCGCGGTCAGAAGACTGACGCGTCCTAGGGCCATCGACGCGTAGGCGCTGTCCCAATTTCGGCCAGGGAACCGACGGCCGATAGAGCGGACAGGAGTTAAGCGCTGTCAACGCGGTCAGGAGACCGACGCGTTACAGGGAGACGAACGCGTACGCGCTGTCTCAGGGATGCAATGGCCGATATAACCGGATCGGCGGCATTGATGAAGGCGCTACGGATGGTGCTACGGATGTGGGCACATACGCATCGCTTTAACCCCGGCCAGGTACCAAGACAAACCTTCGCAGGCCAGGTATGCATCAGTAGAAGCATCATAAAGCTAAAAGCCTCTTCGTAGTATAGCATATCGCCATCGCAGCCGCCCAAATCAGGCAATTATTACCGACAAGTGGGAAGCTCAGATAGCAGGAAATACAAAGGGCAAAATGCAAGCCAAGCTAGTAGTACCAGCAAGCGAGCAGCATTTGTCACACGAGATTGCATACCGGTGACTTGGAAGGAACCACACCCTCAGATCTTGTCGGTTATGGATGTGGGGTGCAAACCATGGAGCGGAGTATACATGTAGTCAGTGCTTAGAAGCGGGACCAGGCAAGATACCGGCATATGTCTATGCCTGAAGAGACCAAGCGGGACATGTCCGACATGGAGAAGGCAACAGATGACATCTCAGCTGGTTGGAATCGAACTGCTCGTCGTGAGATGGGATGGCGGTTCAAGCATTGGCAAACTGAAACGCAGTTGTCAGGTACCCAAAGAAAATTGAATACCTGCGCATGCAATGCGCGTAACAATATATCCGTAAACCGGCCGCCGATGCCTGGAACGTCCGAAATGCACGGTGTAGCCCTGTCTTTGAATTGTCAGCGTGGAGCACATCTTTGGGAAGGACTTAACGTCCACCGCATCCATTTCCCCACCCACCCCCCCCCCTCTAACTCCTCCCACCTCACACCCCATACATCGCTGACGTTGTTTACAATGTCTTTCACGGACTTGTTCATATTCCTATCTCATCCTGACTGCCGTGCGCAACTTTTTCTTGTATCAGCCTGCCGTCTACTTGCTAACACGTCAGTATAGTAAAGCATGTCCATGCCATGCTGGCAGACTTTCATGCTCGCCGCAACCCTCAAGAGCAACTTACCGCTGTGTGTATTACAACTAGATGTCTGATGTTTGTATTATTGATGTGCCCTAGGGGAGTGAGACGCCTGGACTCACCTACACCAGAAACGGCACCGACATCGCGTACATCTTGCAGAAGGATATGACAGGAGAGACGTACGAGGCGGTCTTCGAAGTACAGGGTGTCCTTATGGACTTCGACTTGCCGCCAGTCACCGAAAGAAATCAGTACGTGCACGACATCTACAATTCATTGATGCGATACTCACATTACAGTCTCAGACTCATGCCGAAACCAGCCTGGGCCAAGCAGTCTGTCAAGATATGTGGTCTAGGTTCCCCAGTCTTTGACTCAGCGATCCGTGGCATAAGGGCTCTTGGGGGTAAACTTGCATCCCTTTACAAAGTTGGCGCTCTGCAAGAGTGGTCTCCGTCAGTCATTGGAGAATGGCCGAGCCTTGACTTTGCAACTCGCTATGTCACACCGCATGCATTTGTGAAGGGTCAACAGGCTGTCCCTTTCTCTAAGGATGTCGACCCTCAAGGCCTCTTGTTGAAGACCACATCATCGGTTGGTGTTCATCTAGATGACAATGAGGTCCTGTACTATGAGGCACAACACAATAAGTACGTTCTGATTGTGCTTTCTTCCCCCCTCAGTACTTACCAGGACATGCAGAGATAACAACATCGTCTATCACCCGATCGATCCAGCTGTTATACGCATCGGGCAGATTGTGCAGCTCCAGGTGGCTTTCACGTCAGTCCCGCTATGGGGCAAGAAGGGTCAGCATCAACTGGCGTGTAAATTGAGGTCAATCGCAATACTTGATCGTAATATTCAAGAGGTGTGTCCAGTGATTTATATACCCTTTGTCCTGCTTAATGTGTGTCGTCAGGCATTTCAGTTGTCCGAGCATGCACATGTGCAACGTACTTTGACGCATTGCATCCCGGCAGTGCCCAAACGTAGGGTGGGGTATGCGACCCCCGCTGCCAAGCGTGCAAAGACAAGAGATTCTTCTACAGGCTGTAGTTCGCCGATGGCTGTTGAGCAAGATATGGAGGGGCTATCGCTGGCGCAGGATAAGGAGAATAGTCCGGTATCTTTGTAGTATGTCGTGATCGAATTCTTTGGGTACTATGTGCCAGTGCGTTATGAGAACAAGCAAGGGCCTTGGCATATCGCAACTGACGGGAGAGCTCACCGGCGTGTCAACCGATACCGCAGGTAGGCGGTAGATATAAGGGCTCCGCTGCACTGCAATAGCGGCCCCGCAAAGAACAATCTGATTGAGAGTGGTTCTTTATGGGCAGCTCAATGGACTGAAAGTCCAACGGACAGAGTGTCTGAAAAGACACTCAACTGCGCGTGACATGCTAATGCGGAGTAAGTAGGGTCAGGGTACGGAACGGAGACACGTACCGATTGGTAACAAAGTTTTGCATTCGAAAAGTAGGGCCCGCCAACATATTGGCGGCCGATGGTAGTGTCAGCCAATATACAGTACCGGCGTAAGTAAGTACTCGCCGTGTGGGATGGATATTCACTTTGTTACAGATATGGAGACATAAAATGGTACACGTACAACTACATATACAGAGAATATACCGTATACTACAAATCAAGCAAGCGATACGACGGGCCGTGTAATCGACTAATCTTGCAAAGGGTATGCTCTGCTGTTATTACGTCCCATCCCATATGTAACCGCTGCTCAGATGTAAGTGCAGATGAAACCAGCTCAAAGAACGTACGGAACTCCCATTGAACTTGTTGCACAGGTGGCTTGGCAACGTCAAAGTCTGTGAACGCCGGGTCGACAAGCTCCATCCGTTGAAGACCAGAAAGTGCACCCTTGGCAAGGTAATGGATGACCCGCCCCATTTCATCGACCCCAGGCATGGCCACAATGCCAGTGTACACATAGTCCGCGGCAACCAGGTAACCAATAAGGTCACCACATTGTGGATATACCCGCCGCGCTCCTCCTGTCGGTGACGGCTCCATCCGGATAACTTCATGATAGAACTCCGTGAAGTTGATCGGATCGGTATCTGGGTCGGCCAAATGAAAATTGAAAGGAATGCCGGATGATCCGGTGCGGTCCCAAAGCACTGAGACGTTTGTGAGCGGTCGATTTGTGGCGGATCCATATATCATAGCGTCAACAAAATATCTCGGGCCGAGGGATGCAACCATGACCGCATGGTCATTTGTGAGCTTGTCGGGTTGATCGAAGAAGATGGGGTGATCAAACATGTAGCCGCTGCCGAAGAGTATGGTCCGGAGGACCAATGCACTGAAAAATCCTTTTCGCGTGCGCGCATGTTCTGGGGCGTAAGGACCATGCACTGTTCGAGCTCGTCGCACACCAGGTGCCTTCTCCCGGAATGGAAGCAATTTGTCCAGGTGTTTCCCAACCGCCTTCACAAGATTTCGGTTGCGTAAATCATTGTCATGAGGAGCGCGAGCAAGGGAAGTGAAGCCTGAAGTCGGTGCGTCAATGAGGTACTCCATCTTCTTCAACAATTCCACGGCTCGCTCGACGTAAGGGAACATTTCAATTGTTGCCTCAATTGCGTTAATGTTGATCCCAGATGGCGGTGGCGGTGGCTGCTGCTGATTATGGGAAGGTGGCGGTGGTGGTGGTGGGGGCGGCGGGGGCGGCGGTGGTTGTCCCGGGTGCCCACGGCGTGACCGGGTTCGAGCTGAGCTGGAGGACGCTGTTGACGCAATAACATTGCGATTGCGTGATCGTGCCCCAGAACCCGAGGCATCTGTTGGCGGTAAGGCAACAGGCGACCTGCCGCCGCTGCTGAAAAATGCCTCCTGCTCCGCGGAAAGTGACGACCCATTGACACCAGCAGCCCGAGTCATATACGCAATCAAACGCATAGCAGCCGCCTCCTGAGAGTTCGCCGCCGTTATTGGCAATGCAACCATTTGTACCAAGAAAGGCATGAGGTTGCGCGGCGTGAATGGTTGAGTCGACGGACGGGCATTGATGATTTTCGGAAGTCGGTGCCAATACATCTGGAAAGCAGCGTCGAGGAAGAGGGAATCCACCGTGAATAGTTGACGCATGGCAGCAACAAGCCATGCCTGTGCTCGGCAGACTTTGATAGGCTGAGGAAAGCCGAGCCACGTAGAAAGGACATCGACCATGATATTGTAGACGTGTCGCTGATGATTAAACGCACTGCTGTCAAGCGGGTCTGTGTCACGTCTTGGAATCTGGATGATGTACACGCCGGCGGGAAAGGATGGGTGGTAGTCACGGGGAGTGATCTCTGCGGTCTCCGTGCGTAGTGTTATGAGGGTTGAAATTTTGCTGGCAAGCATGGACAAGCGGTCGGAGGATGGTGCAAATACAGCCTGCGCATAGTGCAGGCAAAGCGACTCGAGCCAATTGCACAGCAAAGCATGATTCTCCATAAGCAGGGCCCTCATGTGGCGAAGATCAAGGTCACCAGCTGCCTGCATGGCTAACAGCTGCTGCCACCCTTGCCAGGCGGGTGCGATCGTGCTGATCGTGTCTTCATGCGTCCAGCGTTTGGAACTGAGCTCATCATGCGCGGCGGTTAACCGAGATGCAGCCTGGCGCACGGTGATATGAACAGATGGGGATTCCATGGAACGGAAAGTGGTCGCAACAGAGGAAGCTTCCTGGAACAGAGTCGCAAATGAAAATGATGTTGTGCCTGGGGACAAAGTCAGTCAAATGCATGCCACACTAACCAGGACAATAGCGGCACGTACCTGGGGTAATTTGAACGAGAGGTGTCTCCAAGACTTCATCTCGAGTGATGTTTAATGGGTTTGTCAGAGGTTGGACCATCCCAGTGACCGCCAGTGTCAACCCTGCGTCTTGCGCAACAGCTGTTGTTGACAGACTGGAGGCTACCAAGGAAACACGCTCGGCATGATTTTGTGGCAAATCTTTTATGGATGTCTTAGATATACAGAGAAGCAAAATCAGCATGGAACGCACCACAGTAATTATCAGTGTTGCCCTGCAAGTTGCGAGCCACTCGCATGCGTTCTTCGCCAATTGTTTGCTCATCTTGTCCTTCAGCCCCTCGCTTGCGTTTTCGCGGAGACACAGAGAGTGTTGTGCTGGTCGCCATGCTAGCCTTTGCCATTGCCGCCTCCAATTTTGACATATCCGTGGACTTCAATACTCTGTTGTAGACGCGAGTCGAAGAGTCTGTAGAAGATTAAGGCAATAAGTCCTCCAAGAATTAATGCAGACACAAAAGGCACTCACTGGTAGGCACGCTCACGACAGGGGAGGCATCAGTGACATCATCATCAACAGGGTCCGGTGATTTCATGATCCCTGTGAAGATATAAGTATCTAATAAGGTGCAGAAAAAGTCGGCAGACATACTCGAGTCAAATACATGTTTCGCAGGCCGGCCGCCAGTGCGTTCGATTGCAGGACTTGCCTCGGTTGCGATAAGCAGTGTCTTCGTTCGTGCGCCGTCTTGATGGCAGAATGGAATGAATAAACGGCACCTAGCATTGTAGGCTCTGCATATTTCCGAGGCGTCGCGACGCGCGACAGCACAGGAATGTAATGGATCTGCAAGATAAGCTTCAACAGTAGGTAATAGAAAATATACACTCACTATTGAGAATTGGAGCAAGAGGCCATGGACGAGCTTCATACACTTCATCATCACCAACGTCCACTGAGAATGCAGACAATAACTTGTCCGGGTCAATGTGAGCCTACAAGACAAAATTTCAGACAACATCCCGGACTAGAGAATACTCGCCACATTACCGTAATATCCAGGGGCAGCTGCGCAAATGTATAAACGCTCAAAAGGTACATGCTGCGGGCCATAAAGTCCGTAAGCTCCTTCTTGCCCATGATGACTGGCCCGTCGGAAGCAAAAGTTGCATGCGTTGACCATGCACGCTGATTGCGATCTTCCGGGCTTACAAGCAGTAACAGTCAGCTCAAGGAGTTAACCAAATGAATAGAGGACATACTTATTCTTAACCGCTGGATCAAGTGTTAACATGCCATGTGTTCGCGTAGCCTCTCCCTCGTCGGGTGCATTTGAGCGCAACGTAGCCAGAGCAGTTATTCCCTGATTTTCCAAAACAACACTTGGGGGATAGCACACCACAACAAGGCGGTACGCCCAATTGGGGACGGCCTGTCCAGCAGGAGCGCACGGTGGTGTTCCGCCATGCCGCCGCAGACCGTTGAAGTAGGCCACCTGTAACCCTTCCAAGCGTACAAATATACCGGCCTCGATGAGATGAAATGTGCCCGACTCGAAGTCGTCTGGTATTTCTGGACACGCTACCATGCCAGTTAACCCAGAGACGGAGTCGCCGCCATCGAAATGTGGGCCACCGTATTTAGCCAACTCCTTGATAAAACTTGTATCTAAGAATATGTTAGGAACACGCTGCACGAACACATTGCAAAAGAGAACAGACCAGAATCAGCTAGTTGAGCAGGCGATAGGTTGACCTGACTGGTGCCAAAGAATTTGTTATTCTGAACGCCAATTGCCGGGGCGTTGACGAGCTCGGCTTGTAATGTCATGACGTCTCGATGGGACTTGGGCAAGAAGTCGTAGCCGCATACAGCGACATCGATTGCAGCCTAACAATAATATCGTTTGCGAAATACATAAGTATTTGATAGTGATACACACCTTTTCTATCTCCTGGCGTATGCGAAGGCCGTCGGTCATGCCCAATTCCTCAGAGCCCTTGTTGCCCGCAGACGGCGCAAGAAGTTGTGTTGGTTTCTCATAACTGAGTCCGATGTTATAACATCGGGAATCGCCAACGGGAAGCGCATTGCCGGAACGCTCGAATGCCGTCCCACCCTCGTACACCCCGGTATCTACATTGAGTGTAGGCTTTGATAGTGTGCGCTCCGCAGGAGGTCCAAGGACGCGTTGCCTGGCAGCATAAAAGGCATCGCATACCATGTCTCCGTTAGGCGTCGCCCGCAAGAGACCCCTATTGATATATCAGGACCAATATTGAACAACAAGATAAGGTACGTACTCATCGATGAGCACGCCTTGCACAAGATCTTCACATCCGCAAAGGCATCCTGTCAGGGCGCGCGCGAACACTGCGTCGCCTGGCTCCAGTTTGAAGACTCCTGTAGGACGATAAGAACCAAGGAACTGAATATAGATAATACGCAGACGCACCCGCATCGCCATCCCACGCACGACTATTGACCTTTGGGACTGGAAGATCCTTCGTTTTCACCCACGTAGCCTTCAGACCTGCTTTGGAGGTGTCTTGATAATATACAAAGGTGCGGCCGACCGTGCCCCTTGCCGATCGCATGCGAGGATCTTCACGCAGCGGATGTACTCCTTCAACACGGTATAGCACAGGCATACCGGCAACTCGGTTGGGAATGATCAAAGCCTCCAAAGAGAGAGCATTGTGAGGCATGGGATGGTTAGAAGATGCAGCACTGGGCTGCGAGGGTTCGGCAGACATGATGGTCAAGAGCAGGTTGTCGACATGCGCCCTTGACCCTATCTGAGCAGTCAGCACAGCATTACAAATGATCATGATAACCAAACTGATATAGTTGATAAAGTAACAAATGACGTCGGGCACATCTCCTGAACTTCATCGTGAAGGAATAGATGCAGTCGGAGAGCTAGTTTACGAAGTCCGAACGGAGTCTGCGGGCGACTACATGGGCCGACCGCCGATGTAGCTGCCTCTCTCGACAAAAGAACTCTGCGGCCAGTGACGTGGCGCAGGTTGCGGCAGGTATATATCGGTATCGGTAGGCGATAAGAGAGCTTCAGAACCCACCGTCGCTGCGTGCCGGTATGGGCGCAGGCATTGGGCCGCACGGGCGTCGTGCACGGGCGGGGGCTTCATGCGTGGGCATCGTGCACGGGCATCATGCGTGGGCGTCATTGCGGCTGTCGTGCGCGGGAGTGGGCATCGTGCACGGGCATCGTGCACGGGCGTCATTGCGGATGTCGTGCACGGGCGTGACCGTCATGCGCGGGCGTCGTGCGCGGGAGCGAGCGTTGGGCGTGCGCGGGTGCGGTGGGCGTGCGCGGTGGATGTGCGCGGAGGCGGTGGGCGTGCGCGGTGGATGTGCGCGGAGGCGGTGGGCGTGCGCGGTGCGTGTGCGCGGAGGCGGTGCGTGTGCGCGTGGGCGGGCGTTGTGCGCGGGGCGCCGGCGTTGTGCATGCGCGGGCTTGATGTGCGTGGGCTTTCGCAGTGGCCGTGTCGAACCGCGCAGCCGCGTTCATGTGCAACGGCGGCGCATCGGAGGCGGAGCTGCGTCTGGCGGTGACTTTCGGAGAAAGCGCAGAGGCAACGGACCCTACGTACGCCAAGGGGTGCTTGTCCTTGTGCTATCGAGTGTCATTGTCTGTGGCTCATCGGGTTGCAGGTATTTTCGCCAGGCGCGCGCGTGGGAGCGGCTTGGAGAGGTAGGGAAGGCGCGACAGGCGCTCAGGCGCGGGCTAGACAACGTGGCCCTGTGCGACAGGCAGCAGATCCGGTACATATGCATTGGAGAAACTATCCATCAAGCGGATTGCGTAAGTAATATGCAGTGAGATCGCAGAGCATGTTGACGTACCAAAGGCAAAGAATCAGAGCGCCTTCCTATTTGTTGCTAGCCAGTCTTGTTCACTAGGCGGGATCTCGTACTCTGACACGTCTTCGGGGTCTGCATGTGTATGCCGAATCCACCACACCTCGTCCGCCTCGGGGCCCAGGTCGACCCATTCAAGCTGTCCGTGGCGCGGCACAAAATCCTCCTTGCACCGCTGCGTGGCCCATTCATTATTCGACTGTGACAACTTGACGGCCAGATATTTGAGCCGCGGAAGCGTGACCTCTTTCCACTTCACGACGGGGGACCAGGCCCGCATATCGCAGGCGAGTGTGAGCGACACTAGGTTTTTCGCGCGCTCGAGCATGTTCGTGTGCACCACATCCAACCAAAAGCTGTTCGATGGCGCAAAGGCGGATGTGTTGTAGAACGAGGTGGTTATCCGCAGGTGTGTGATGGAAGAAAGTGCCGCAGTGAATCCTGAGGTTGCGTAGACCGCGTTCTGCAGCGGCGAAACATGTTCCAGCGTGAGGTAACGCAGGTGCGGCGTCGCTCCCCCGACTGTCGCGATGAGGGCATGCTGCATGGATACAGATGCATCTTGCAGAAGGCCGTGGTGGATTGTGAGATTGAAAGTGAATCGGAGCGACTTGAGACAGGGCAGCCGTGCTGCACACGAAAACGCGCGGACGAGCGGATCCTGAACGTCAGGACCGTAGCTTGCATCTGAAAATTAGCGCTGTCAATATCTGTGTACCAGCTCGAACGTTCCCCAGCGCACCTTCATCAGCAGCGTCGCCATTCTTAATCTCATCATCCGCATCCGCATCGCGGTAGGTCGCCTCCTCCACGTAATGCGCAAGGTCCGACTCCAGCAGGCTCACCAGGCCGAGGGCATTATCGCGCCGATTCGTTGCGCCGACGGTGCGGAAGGCGGCGGGGGTGGCGGCGTTGCAGGAGGCTCTGTTGACAGCGCGGAGGCTTCGGAGGTCGCTGACGGAAGAGACGTCTTTCATGATCATGAGGAAGATCTCCAAGGGGAGAGTGGTAAACATATTGTTGACAGCGTGTATAATGAATGACCGTCCGCTGACGTGGATGAGGATGAGAGAGAGCACGACGACGTGCTGGCAACCGCGGCTGAATTCAATGTGTGCGACCTCCGACTCGGAGTCAGTGTGGTGCAGCCGGCCCGGAAACGCCGGGCATGCTCGTTGCAGGTGGGCCTGCTCTCGACTCGGACTCCATGGTGTGCATAAGTTCTTTTGAAAGGCTCGATACTGTTGATTTACTAGTTGTTTTTATTTGCCCGTGCAAGCTGAAGAAACCGCAAGCACCGCCTGTGGCCTAGTGTTTCGAACGACGATCTCGGACGGAGTTCATCAATGGTGAGGGTACGCCGACACGCCCGAGATCCGCGCGCTGTTCTCCAACGCGCTCACAGAGCGCGACTCCACCGCCGGGTTCGACTTCGCGCTCAAGAGCACGATCAGGGCTGACAGCGATGCGCCTACCTGGGGGATGCGCATCCTGCGTGCGGCCGCAAATGCCACAGGGAAGCACTACACGGTCTTCGAGGCGCGCAATGACAATGAGTGGGAGGCGGGGTACAAGATGTACGTGTGAGGTGAGACTGACAAATGCGACAGCTCCCGAGGCACGTAGACTGGATCTGATGTAAGCACGGACAGGCGTCCCTGTAGCTTAATAGCTATACATACCGATGGTCGTCGGTCAATGCATTACAATGTATGACCGATAAGGTATATATTATAATGGGTACCCGACAAATGCCAAATATGTTTGATCATGTGACTAGGTCGGAAAAAGTCTGGAAAAATCGGAACAAATAGTGAAAATATTCTCCAGCGAAACATTCCCACGGATTTGGCAAAAGAGTGGCATTTATTATATTGCATAAGAATAACATAATTGGCTGCTTGCAAGGCCTATAAAATCGCAAAAATAGCTAGAAATATGGAGAAATTATGATATATCTGGGGGCACCGGTTGCCAGTCTATATCTGTTCCCACGCATCGAAATATTCCCACGGTCCCAAAAGATGTCATGTTTAATCATTTGCGCTGATATATATATACTTCCGTAGGCCTTGATAAAATAGAAAACAATGAAGAAAAATCGGACTATATATAGGGGCACTGTTTGCTAGCTGATATTTACTCCCACGCCTCGGAATATTCCCATGGTCCCAAACAATTTCATTTTTCATCATTCATGCTGGTACATAATCATCCTTTCTGTAGGCCCTAGGAAAACCCATTGATAAAGATTCAGTAAATGCATTTATGATGTAAAGTTACATGTTCATCATATATAGAAAGTTTTCTGAGCCCAGTCCATTAGACTGTGAGCTGGACAGAAGCACAAACCAAGAGAGTATCTACTAAGAAATATCCTGCAGGCATGATCTTCTTTACCTAAGCTACCAAAATTTGCACATCGATAGCTCTGAGTACTTTAGGAGTTATAGCATTTCCTCCATGACCTAAGTCCCCCCTCAATTCTTCTCAAACACAATGTTATTAGTATCTATGCTGTTGAAATAGTATTGATACCCACATTTTGACCCCTTTTGTGTACATTGGGCATGGTCTGACTGCTGTAGATGCCCAGTTGGAGTGGACCTAGTATCTGCCAATATGTTTCATGATTACCATGTTATTCCTTGAAGCCATAAGTAGGCTGCATTCAACATATATATATTCATTATTTATATCTTTTAGCCCAAAAGAATGGAGTGTGCTCAATAGCTCTTCAGGATGTCATCAATAAAATCCCCAGATATTTCAGAGGACTCATAGGCCATGCCCCACCAACCCCAGAAAGTATCGAAATCCTGCAACAATGTGGTAGGTAATACTGTACTTTCACTCTGACATGCCCTCTAATATATAGAATGGTCCCAGGCTTGTACAAGTACACATGGATGGCCTTGTGCTCATTCAGCATAGGCTTATTCTCATCTAAGCTTCTATCATATGTCATAGTTCAGTGGAAAAAGACAGGACCATGTGCCATTGCACATGCACCCAGGACAAGAACAGTGGTAGAGGCTGTATCAGAGTGGAAGTACAGTACCATTTACCAAGTTTTTGTGGAATTTCAATACTTATACCAGTTGGTGGGGCATGGTCTGTAAGTACTCTGAAATATCTGGGGATTTTATTGATGACATCCTGAAGAGCTATTGAGCACACTCCATTCTTTTGGGCTAAAAGATATAAATAATGAATATATATATGTTGAATGCAGCCTACTTATGGCTTCAAGGAATAACATGGTAATCATGAAACATATTGGCAGATACTAGGTCCACTCCAACTGGGCATCTACAGCAGTCAGACCATGCCCAATGTACACAAAAGGGGTCAAAATGTGGGTATCAATACTATTTCAACAGCATAGATACTAATAACATTGTGTTTGAGAAGAATTGAGGGGGGACTTAGGTCATGGAGGAAATGCTATAACTCCTAAAGTACTCAGAGCTATCGATGTGCAAATTTTGGTAGCTTAGGTAAAGAAGATCATGCCTGCAGGATATTTCTTAGTAGATACTCTCTTGGTTTGTGCTTCTGTCCAGCTCACAGTCTAATGGACTGGGCTCAGAAAACTTTCTATATATGATGAACATGTAACTTTACATCATAAATGCATTTACTGAATCTTTATCAATGGGTTTTCCTAGGGCCTACAGAAAGGATGATTATGTACCAGCATGAATGATGAAAAATGAAATTGTTTGGGACCATGGGAATATTCCGAGGCGTGGGAGTAAATATCAGCTAGCAAACAGTGCCCCTATATATAGTCCGATTTTTCTTCATTGTTTTCTATTTTATCAAGGCCTACGGAAGTATATATATATCAGCGCAAATGATTAAACATGACATCTTTTGGGACCGTGGGAATATTTCGATGCGTGGGAACAGATATAGACTGGCAACCGGTGCCCCCAGATATATCATAATTTCTCCATATTTCTAGCTATTTTTGCGATTTTATAGGCCTTGCAAGCAGCCAATTATGTTATTCTTATGCAATATAATAAATGCCACTCTTTTGCCAAATCCGTGGGAATGTTTCGCTGGAGAATATTTTCACTATTTGTTCCGATTTTTCCAGACTTTTTCCGACCTAGTCACATGATCAAACATATTTGGCATTTGTCGGGTACCCATTATAATATATACCTTATCGGTCATACATTGTAATGCATTGACCGACGACCATCGGTATGTATAGCTATTAAGCTACAGCGTCTGGTGGCGCGTGTGCGGTGTGTGTGCGCAGAGGCAGTGCGTGTGCGCGTGTGCGGGCATTGTGCGCGGGGCGCCGGCGTTGTGCATGCGCGGGCACGGTGTGCGTGGGCGGGCGCGGTGGGTGCACGATGCACGAGCGTGGTGGTTGTGCGCGGGCGCTGGCGTTGTGCGCGGGGGCGCGGGCGTTGTGCGCGGGTGCGAGCGTTGGGCGTGCGCGGGTGCGAGCGTTGGGCGTGCGCGGGTGCGAGCGTTGGGCGTGCGCGGGCGACGAATGGGCACGGTGGGCGTGTCCGCTGGCACGGTGGGCGTGTCCGCTCGCACAGTGGGCATGTCCGCTCGCACAGTGGGCGTGTGGGGGCGTGGTAGGCGTGTGAGGGCGTGGTGGGCGCACCATGTACGGGCGCGGGCGTTGGGCGTGTGCGGGCGTTGGGCGTGCGCGGACGTTGGGCGTGCGCGGGTGCGGTGGGCGTGCGCGGTGGATGTGCGCGGAGGCGGTGGGCGTGCGCGGTGGATGTGCGCGGAGGCGGTGGGGTGCGCGGGGCGGGCGTTGTGCGCGGGGCGCCGGCGTTGTGCATGCGCGGGTGGAGGAACGGGCGCGCGAGGCAGGCGGGGCGGCCGTTGGTGGGCAGCGGCGAGGACATGGCGGGGGGACTGAACGAGACGGACGGCGGCACGGACGAGGTCGACGGCGTGTTGTCCGACAGCACGTCCGCGTGCTGCGCGGCGCCATGAGCATCGTGCGATGTGAAAGACACGGGGGCATACGCACCGGCTGCTCGTTCCCGCCTGTGACAAGATGCTCCGGTGATTCGTGTTCGTGCAGGAGGGACCGCTCGACTTCCTCTTCGTCGACCTCGTCCGAATTGTCGCCGTAGAGCACGTCCCGCAGCTGCTCGCGATACCCGCCCTGTGAGACATCCGCGTCGACCCCGGTGTACACAAACTGCTCCTCCTCGTCTTCGGAGTCCCCAGCGAGGCCTGGCTCGTGTGGCGGCTCGTCCTCGTCGTCATCGAAGAGCTCGTCCATGCAGGCAGAGTAGTCGCCGGTGATGTCCTGGTCACCATGCTCGTTGCCGAGGTTGGAGAACTCAAGCGACGGGCGGCGCGTGTGGTCGTCAGAACCGGCCATGCTCTTGCGAGACTGTGTGTCATGGTGTGCAGTGAATCAGAACGTGAGCTTCAACGCGCTTGCCGCCGCCGCGCCCAAGGCTGAGGGCGTGCGTCACACGCAGTCACGTCACACTCTCATGTCTTTCCTCGCGCCGTCCATCGTACCTCCAGAGCTGCCCGGCTGTTCCAACGGTCGTATGCCGCAGACGCAAAGGCGTCCGCAGCGGCCTCCTCGAGTGCAGGAGCCAAGGATGCAGAAGGTTTGAGAATCACCGCGGAGTCTACCAAGCGACCTGACACACTGTGTCAACGCAGATGCACCGCGTTCTTCGTGCCCACCGAACACCGTTCTGATTGGCACCAACTACCTCAAGAACCAGTCCACGGCGCTCGCGCTGCCTGACGAGGAGTACCCGCCCTGGCTGTGGACAATATTGCAGCCGCAGGAGCTGCCCGATGTCACGAATTGCTCCATTTATTTCGACTCTCTTGACTGCTATTCGCACCCATCATCGATCACGGACCATGATCCAGACTTCTCCCTGATCCAGAGCTTTCCGGACCCTTCCATGATGTTCTATGGCGAGGCTGTGCGCACTATTGTTCACATTGTTCTCACTTCTGATTGTTCTCCATCGTCATGGTTCCTCCCTTATTGTTCCGCTTCCTATTGTCCTGCTGTTTATCCTTGTTTGGCCTCACCTAGTATATAAGGACTCGCGTTTCTCTCTTTATTCTTCAGACTGTTCACTTCGTCTACACCGTACGCAATCTATTGCCTGCGCTGTTGATCACAGCACTCTCACTCATCTCGTCCCTCTGGTCCGGTCGGTGACTTGGGCGGCTCTTTGTGTGTTCCTTGACGCGAGTCTTGACACTTGAACAGTCTCTCCTACGCCCACCTCACCTCTTCATCTCTCTCATCACTCTCATCTCTGCCGTCCACGCGACGTAAAACCTCCATTGACACCACGGCCTCCCACGCTTGCTGGCTGATATATCAGCAGAGGTACCTCAGCCCTTATCACCTTGATCATCAGCCACATCTCCCGCAACCAATTGATCTTGCCAACGCTTCAAACTACATCCTCAATGTCCGTGACCGTTGCGAACAGGACCTTTGGGCAATACACGGAAAGTGGGCTCTGATAGCAGAGTGGCATTGGAACCACAGTGCGGTCAGCGTTTTCTTATACGTCCGCATCAAGGTAGTCTTTGACGTTGATCTAAATCGGTACAACTTCGACACCACGGAGTACGCGTACCATCAACCATTTCAGCTATCCCCCATCGATCAGTACATTGATCCTCGCTCCAACCCGGTGCACTTTGTTGTCGGCGGACGACCCACACCCGCTCCAAGCCCTGAACCCACGATCTCCCTCGCTCAACGACTCCGTCGCCTCACACGCCCCGCCCCGCCCTCAACCCCTCAGCCACGTCCTCGTCGCCCCGTAGCGGCGGACTTCTTTTAGACCACCATTGATCCCAACGACGACCTCGGGTTCCTCACTGCAATAAACCAGGTTCCTAGCGAAGTTCATCAGGAAAGCGACGGAAACTTTGTCCTTTACACAGCAACAGGACCACGGCAAGCAGAGTGGGCCCAAGTCAACCACCAACAGTGGGAGTGGTACTTCCTTGACGACCTCTCACCCATCCGTGACGACGATCTTCGCGAAGCACGAGCACTACAAACCCCGCTCCCTCCATCGCGCACTCCGAGCCCCGAGTCCCCTGAACCCCCACCTGCTCCCCGCACCACACCCGCAGTTGTCCCGGAAGGCATCCACTTTGATCAACGCACCAACAAGTGGTACGCTTGGCTACGCAACCACTCTCGCCGAGCAACATATTGGCAGCCACGAGTTGGTGATCCTACGCAAGATTGGTGGTTCTGGGTGAGTAACGATCGCCTACTTTCAGTCCAAGAGCTCGCCACCTGTGCCAGAGTTTCCCGCGACATTGCCGTTCAGCAGGCCCTACGCTCGAATACCCTTCGATCCGCTACCCAGACTCCCGTACCCACGCAACCACCGACTCGTGTCCCTACCCCCATTGCACTTGCGTCCACCATCATGGCAGGCCCTCCTACTCCCCCTCCCGGTAACCAGACTACGACAACCTCGGCCCCTGCCAAAGGCGAGATCGGTGTTAAGCCGACACCGTTCACTGGTGATCGTACCATGTCCAAGCACTTCAAAACGCGCATCCGCATGTTCTTGCGAGGCAACGCCACCAAATATGTGACGGATGACGACAAGATCACGCTGTTCCTTGACCTTTGCCAAGGAGACAACGCCGGCAAATGGGCTGAGGCTCGGAGTAACGAGATACTCGACGACGACGACTCCTGCTTGGCAAGCAACTCTCACGTGCGTCGCTTTGATACGTTCGCCAAACTCCTCGCCCAGTTCGACATCGACTTCGCACCCCTCGACGAGACGAACTCCGCTCGCGCGGAATTAGATCATCTCAAGATGAACACGCGAACGGTCACGGAATACATCACGGACTTTGACGCGCTGGTCCCTAGGACCAAGTACACGGGGGAGTCCCTCGTCTATTTCTTTAAGAAAGGACTAAACTCAGGGCTCCTTGACGATTGTCTTCGCGCAGACCCCGTACCAGCAACGCTGGAGCAGTGGAAGAAGAAGGCAATGGACAGAAACGCCGCCTACATCGAGCGCATCCGTACAATGGCGGCAACCAAGCGCCCAGCTAGGACTTCATTCTCCCCGCCCACCACTCCGCAGAATCGTCCGCGTGTAGCGGTAACTTCCACCTCGTCCCAGGCTCTCACGAAGCTCACAGAACCGGAGCGCGAGCATTTACGATTGACACGTGGTTGCTTCAGATGCCGCCAGGCAGGGCACATCGCGGTCAATTGCCCGCAGAACCCGCGCAACACCCCTACGGTCCGAGCGATAGAAACCGGCCCGGCGCCGGGAGTAGCTCCTGCGACCACTCACGCGGAGATACCGCCGGTCACCCGTGCCATCTCGGACTTGACCGCGCATATCAAGAGGCTCGAAGGAGACGAGGCAGAGGAAGCAAAGGCCTTCCTAAAGGACATGGTAGAGGGTTTTTGAAGCGCCCCCCGGTCGCGTCGTCCGCGGGTGGCTCAAGGTTTTCGTTAAGTTCATCGAATCGTTATGCTGTACTCTCTTCATCGGACATTTGTGAGCAATCGTACCCCTCTGCGATCTATATGTCCGCTGTCACACGCAACAGGCAATCACCCTCGATCGCCCTTCAAGTACAGCTACGACTCACCGAACCACGAAAACTCATCGACGCCGATGCTCTGCTCGATAGCGGAGCAGAAGGAATCATCCTTCATCCCAAGTTTGCCACTGAACACAGACTTCCCTTGAAACCCTTACCCCGGCCATTCCCCGTTCGCAATGTCGATAACACCGAAAACATCATGGGCTGGGTACGCTACTCAACGACTCAGACAATTCGCATCTATGCCAAGGACTCAACATCCTATCATGAGGAAGAAGCTGAGTTTTTCCTCACCGACATCGGCGACTACGACATGATTCTTGGCACAGACTGGCTGGAATTTCACAATCCGGCAGTCGACTGGCGAAAAAAGCGCGTCGACATGACTCGTTGCCCACCATCCTGCAAGTTGCACGCACCACCGGTCAAGAATTTATCAACACGCACAGAACGACAGACTTCCAAACCGCTTGCAGCGCCACGGCCTACTACCAGGCCGCACCATGAAGTTCCACCACCTCCACCAACAATGCCAAAGTACGTTGTTCCAGCTCGTCGTGTCCATGGAGTACGTCTTCGCACTACGCGATCCCCAACGCTCGGCGCCCTGTTCACGGAAGATGATGAAGAACGATTCACCATGGAACATGCGTGGATGATGCACGGATTGCAGCTCGCTGGTGTGTTACCCGCCTTCGATATTCCGTTCACTCCCCCGCCTGTCGAACCAGGACCGGTGCACGTACGAGCAGCTTTCACGAACGCACAGAAGCTCGCCGAAAAAGCTGCCGGATCTTCAGTGCAGAAAGAATTTGAGGAATTAGTTCCGCCCCCGTACCAAGACTTTCGCGATGTCTTTGACAAAACCTCTTCTGAACGTCTTCCGGAACGCCGTTCATGGGACCACGCCATTGACCTCAAGGACGGCTTTGAACCACGACCAAGTAAGGTTTACCCGTTGTCGCCAGCTGAGCAAGTGGAACTGGACACCTTTCTCAATGAACACCTGGAGAAGGGCTACATACGCCCATCCAAGTCTCCCATGGCGAGTCCATTCTTCTTTGTTAAGAAAAAGGATGGCAAGCTACGACCAGTTCAGGACTATCGCGCACTGAACAAGGGGACGGTCAAGAATGAATACCCGCTGCCGCTTATCTCTGAAATCGTCGACAAGCTCAAGGGTGCCAAGGTCTTCACCAAGATGGACGTCCGCTGGGGTTACAACAACGTACGCATCAAGGAAGGCGACGAATGGAAAGCGGCGTTCAAAACTAACCGCGGACTCTTCGAACCATTGGTGATGTTCTTTGGCCTCATGAATTCACCCGCCACGTTCCAAGCAATGATGAATGAACTCTTTAAGGACCTCATCGACCTCGGCAAAGTCATCATCTACATGGACGACATTCTTATCTTCACCGACCAGGCGTCCCTGTAGGTCAATAAGTATTAGTACCGGTAATTACCGGTCCATGCATTTTTATTACAGACCGGTAACAAATGGATTATGTAAGCGACATATAAAATGAGTCGGGAGGTAAAAAATGTCGCGATGCTATTGGATACGGAAAAATCGGCTAAAATCGGATAAAATAGCAAAAAAATTCAGTCTACGTTAGTTCCCACGGGTACGGGACCGAAACGAATCATTTTAAATGCTTTCCAGCACTACGAATAGCTACCCGTAGGGCTTGAACAAATAGGGATAAATATGGAGAAATCGGAATATATTCGGGGGCACCGATTGCTGGCCGATATCCCTTCCCACGCATCGATATGTTCCCACGGTCCCAACAAATGTCATTTTTGATCATTCGCGCTGGTATATAATCCTTCCCGTAGGGCTTAAATAAATAGGGTAAAATCGGAAGAAATCGGAATATACTCGGGGACATCCATTCCCAGCCACAATGTATGCCCACGCGTCGAAATACTCTCATCGTCCCAAGAAATGTCATTTTTAATCATTTGTGCTGGTATATAATCCTTTCCGTAGGCCCTGGGAAAACCCATTGATAACATTATAGTACATGTATGATGTAGACTTAGAGGTTGATAGTATATAGAGACTGTTCTAAGCTCAGTTCATCCAGCTGTGAGCTGGACGGAACCACAAACCGAGAGAGTATCTGATAAGGAATATCCTGCAGGCATGATCTTCTTTACCTAAGCTACCAGAATTTGTACATAGATAGCTCACAATACTTTAAGACTTATAGTATTTTTTCCATGACCCAAGCCCCCCTTCAATTCCTCTCAAACACAAATTCTTTAGTATTTATGCTGTTGAAGCAGTATATTTTGACTACTTTTGTATATATTTGGCATGGCCTGAGTGCTGTAGACACCCATTCAGAGTGCACCTAGTATCCAGCATTACTTTCTATATTTACCATGTTATTCCTTGAAGCCATTGGTAGGCTGCATTCAACACATATATATTCATTATTTATATGTTTTAGCCCAAAAGAATGGAGTTTGCTGAATAGCTCATCCAGATGTTGTCAATAAAATCCCCAGATATTCCAGACGACTCATAAGCTATGCCCCTCAGGCCCCAGAAAGTATCAAAATTGTACAACAATGTGGTAGGTAATACTGTACTTTCACTCTGACATGCCCTCTAATCCAATATATAGAATGGTCCCAGGCTTGTACAAGTACATATGAATGGCCTTGTGCTCAGTAAGCCCAGGCTTATTCTCATCTAAGCTTATATCACATGTCATAGTTCAGTGGAAAAAGAAAGGACCCATGTGCCATTGCACATGCATCTGGGACAAGGACAGTTGTAGAGGCTGTCATGAATCTCCTTGTTTCTTCCTGACATCATAGGACTTACCTCATCTTTGGATCCCTTGTTCTACTTTGGTACATTCCTTGTCCTTTCCTTCTAAGGTATCCCTTGTTCTCCCTTGTTCTCATTTAGGTATACCTTGTATCTCTTTGGGGATGTCCCTTGTTCTCCTTTGGTCTATCCCTTGTTCTCTTTTGGTACATCCTTTATGCTCTGGCCTATAAGTACTCAGCAGATATCTCAGTAGCACCCCAGCTTGTTCTCCTAGTCTTACCTGGTCATTGTATCCCTTTGCATCATGTCTCTGCTTCGTCTCTAAGTGTTATGGCTTGGAAGGCTCTTGACTTAGGTCATTGCTGACTGGGTTCTTGACAGAGGCTGCATCAGATTGGAAGTACAGTACCATCTACCAAGTCCTTGTAGCATTTCAATACTTATACCAGTTGGTGGGGCATAGTCTGTGAGTGCTATAAAGTATCTGGGGATTTTATTGACAAAGTCCTGGGGGGCTATTCAGCAAACTCCATTCTTTTGGGCTAAAACATATAAATAATGAATATATATGTGTTGAATGCAGCCTACCAATGGCTTCAAGGAATAACATGGTAAATATAGAAAGTAATGCTGGATACTAGGTGCACTCTGAATGGGTGTCTACAGCACTCAGGCCATGCCAAATATATACAAAAGTAGTCAAAATATACTGCTTCAACAGCATAAATACTAAAGAATTTGTGTTTGAGAGGAATTGAAGGGGGGCTTGGGTCATGGAAAAAATACTATAAGTCTTAAAGTATTGTGAGCTATCTATGTACAAATTCTGGTAGCTTAGGTAAAGAAGATCATGCCTGCAGGATATTCCTTATCAGATACTCTCTCGGTTTGTGGTTCCGTCCAGCTCACAGCTGGATGAACTGAGCTTAGAACAGTCTCTATATACTATCAACCTCTAAGTCTACATCATACATGTACTATAATGTTATCAATGGGTTTTCCCAGGGCCTACGGAAAGGATTATATACCAGCACAAATGATTAAAAATGACATTTCTTGGGACGATGAGAGTATTTCGACGCGTGGGCATACATTGTGGCTGGGAATGGATGTCCCCGAGTATATTCCGATTTCTTCCGATTTTACCCTATTTATTTAAGCCCTACGGGAAGGATTATATACCAGCGCGAATGATCAAAAATGACATTTGTTGGGACCGTGGGAACATATCGATGCGTGGGAAGGGATATCGGCCAGCAATCGGTGCCCCCGAATATATTCCGATTTCTCCATATTTATCCCTATTTGTTCAAGCCCTACGGGTAGCTATTCGTAGTGCTGGAAAGCATTTAAAATGATTCGTTTCGGTCCCGTACCCGTGGGAACTAACGTAGACTGAATTTTTTTGCTATTTTATCCGATTTTAGCCGATTTTTCCGTATCCAATAGCATCGCGACATTTTTTACCTCCCGACTCATTTTATATGTCGCTTACATAATCCATTTGTTACCGGTCTGTAATAAAAATGCATGGACCGGTAATTACCGGTACTAATACTTATTAGACTACATGGACTGGTGCACCGACACCCTTGAAGAACATCGCCGCCTGGTACGACAAGTCTTGCAACGACTTCGCGAACACGACTTGTTCTTGAAACCCGAGAAATGCACCTTTGAACAATCCTCAGTCGAGTACCTGGGTCTGATCATTTCCCATGATCATTTAGCTATGGATCCAGTCAAGGTCGCTGGAATTGCAGACTGGCCAGCGCCACGAACAGTGAAAGACGTCCAATCCTTTTTAGGATTTGGGAATTTCTACCGGCGTTTCATCCGTGACTTCTCCAAGATTGCGCACCCACTGTTTGCCCTAACCAAGAAGGATTACGCCTGGAACTGGACAACCGAATGCCAAGAGGCCTTTGATAACCTCAAAGCTGCGTTCACCTCATCCCCCGTCCTTGTCATGCCTGACCCTACCAAACCATATTTGGTGGAAGTCGACGCCTCAGACTACGCAACAGGAGGCATACTCTCGCAGCGTGGTGACGACAACCTCTGGCATCCAGTCGCATATCTGTCCAAGTCGCTCTCCGACCCAGAACGCAACTACGACATTTATGACAAAGAACTCCTGGCCATCATTCGCGCCCTCGAAGCTTGGCGACACTACCTCGAAGGCGCTCCAGATCGCATAGAAATCTGGACGGATCACAAGAATTTGGAATACTTTCGCTCCGCCCAGAAGCTGAGTTGTCGACAAGCTCGATGGGCGTTATTCCTTACACGTTTCAACTTCGAACTGATCCACAAACCAGGAATCTCTCAACGTGCTGATCCCATGTTGAGGCGACCTGACCATAGAGAGGGGGTGGAGGACGATAACGCGGAACGAGTACTACTGGACCCTCAATTTTTCCGCATCCGCACTACTCGTCCTGGCGCTGTCACCTCCCTTGGCAATCACGACCTCCGACGTCGCATCCGAGAAGCAAAGACCAAGGACATAGAAGTTGTCAAGGCTCTCGACGTCATACTCGGCAATGGGCCTCGATCATTAACAAAGAACCTAGAAGAATGGAACACCGAGGATGGACTGGTCCTGTTTCGGGGAAAAGTCTACGTCCCTGCGGACGATCAACTGCGACGTGACATTGTTCGGATGCATCACGACAACCCTTCAGCAGGACACCCAGGACGCCACAAGACACATGAACTAGTTGGACGCGAATATTGGTGGCCCGGTATGTCAGTCTTCATACGTGACTACGTCGACGGTTGCGCTACTTGCCAAGCAACAAAGGTGCAGAATCATCGAACACATGTTGAGACCATCCCGAACGCCATCCCCAGTCGACCATTCCAAGTCATCACCTCGGACTTTGTAGTTGAACTCCCACCCTGCGACGGATTCGATTCAATCTGTGTCATAGTTGACAGGTTCACTAAACACGTCACGTTCACACCCTGCAACAAGACGATCACAAGCGATGGCACGGTGGACATTCTCATCGACAAAATCTACCGTCATTACGGCCTTTGGGATCGACTTATCTCCGACCGCGGACCTCAGTACGCAGGAAAAGTTATGCGCGGCGTACTCGACAAGTTAGGCATCAAGTCGGCCCTCAGTACAGCCTACCACCCGCAGACAGATGGCGAGTCCGAACACGTCAACCAGGAGATGGAGCAGTTCCTACGAGTGTTCTGCAACTATCGACAGGATGATTGGGTGAAGTGGTTAACCTTCGCTGAATTCTCGCATAACCATCGGGTTCATAGCGCCACGAATCAGTCACCCTTTGAGATGCTCCTTGGATATACGCCTCATGCCATACCCCCCATTCACTCTACGTCAACCATTCCTACAGTAGAACAACGCCTTCAACACATGGAGCAAGTACGTGCGGAGGTCGAAGCCAGTTTACGCTCTGCAGCGGAGGTTATGAAACGCAACAATGCCGACCATATCAAAGACAGTGTACGCTTCAAGGTGGGAGATCGGGTATGGTTAGATGGGAAACACATCAAGACGACACAACCAAAAGCTAAGCTGTCACCGCGACGTGTAGGACCTTTCGCAGTCACTGAAATCATCGGACCAGTGAACTATCGATTGAAGCTTCCCCCCACTTGGCGAATCCACCCTGTATTCCATGCATCCCTTTTGACTCCTTACGTTGAAACCTCGGCTCACGGACCCAACTTCCTTGCACCACCGCCCGAAATAGTCAATGCTGAAGAGGAGTACGAGGTAGAAGCGGTCCTAGACGCAAGACTCACACCCAACAAGCGTGGCATTCAATACCTTGTCAAGTGGGTTGGTTATCCCGACTCCGAGAATCAATGGCTCCCTCGGACAGCTATGACCAATGCCACCGGAGCAATAACCAAGTTCTACAAGGACCATCCGCGGGCTGTTCGCCCTCCTGCGCTACGTGGACTCATCTATTTTGATGCATTACAAGCTGATCATGCGCTCCAGGAGAAAGCGCGTCTTAGAGAGGGGGTGATGTCACGAATTGCTCCATTTATTTCGACTCTCTTGACTGCTATTCGCACCCATCATCGATCACGGACCATGATCCAGACTTCTCCCTGATCCAGAGCTTTCCGGACCCTTCCATGATGTTCTATGGCGAGGCTGTGCGCACTATTGTTCACATTGTTCTCACTTCTGATTGTTCTCCATCGTCATGGTTCCTCCCTTATTGTTCCGCTTCCTATTGTCCTGCTGTTTATCCTTGTTTGGCCTCACCTAGTATATAAGGACTCGCGTTTCTCTCTTTATTCTTCAGACTGTTCACTTCGTCTACACCGTACGCAATCTATTGCCTGCGCTGTTGATCACAGCACTCTCACTCATCTCGTCCCTCTGGTCCGGTCGGTGACTTGGGCGGCTCTTTGTGTGTTCCTTGACGCGAGTCTTGACACCCGATCGACCAGCCGCACCGGTCGAGTGTATCCTCCGGTTACCCGGGTACTTCAGTGCCGACGCGTGCCTGAATTCTAGAGAACGATGACGCACAAAACCGGATCAAAAAACGAAAACCAGTCAGAAGCTACGTCATCGTTCTCTGCGAAGGAGCACGTACCTTCAGTATACCTTCTCGAGTGTCGACCGCGGCTGCGTGTGCGTACGTAATGCGCCTGCGTGCGTGTCGTTTCGTGTGCATGGGCGCCATGCATGTGCGTCGGCGTCTGCCCGTGCATGAGCGTTGGATGTTGTGCACAGGCGTGGGGGGCGTGGTCACTGGTGGGCATTGTTTGCGGGCGCGGGTGTGGTTCGCGGGCGTCAGGCTCATGCTCGGACATTGTGGACGGGCATCGTCGCCCTAGCGTGTGGGCGGGCACAGTGCACGAGCATGAGCTTGGTGCGCGGGCGTGAGAGTCATGCGTGGGCGCAGAGGGCGTGTGCGGTCGCGGGCGTCGTGCGCAGGTGCGGGCGTCATGCGCGAGTGCGGGCGTCGTTGGCGTGCACGGGCCCCGTGCATGGTGGGTGTGCGTGGGCGCGGTGGGTGTGCGCGGGCGCGGTGCGCGTGCGCGGGCACAGGCGTCGTGCACCGGCAGCGATGGTTGTGCGTGGGCGCGGGCAGCGAGGGTTGTGCATGGGCGCGGGCAGCGAGGGTTGTGCATGGGCGCGGGCGTCATGCACAGGCGCGGTGGGCATGCACGGGCAGCGGGGGTGTGCACGGGTGCAGTGGGCGGGCGCGAGTGTTGTGCGCGGCCGCGGGAGTTGGAGTTGTGCACGGGCGCAGACGTCGTGCACGCGTGGGCGCGGTTCTTGTGCACGGACGTGGTGGGCGTGCGCAGGCAGCGGGGGTTGTGTGCGGGCGCAGAGGGTGTGCATGGGTTCAGTGGGCGTGCGTGGGCGCGGTGCAGGCGTCCCTGTAGCTTAATAGCTATACATACCGATGGTCGTCGGTCAATGCATTACAATGTATGACCGATAAGGTATATATTATAATGGGTACCCGACAAATGCCAAATATGTTTGATCATGTGACTAGGTCGGAAAAAGTCTGGAAAAATCGGAACAAATAGTGAAAATATTCTCCAGCGAAACATTCCCACGGTTTTGGCAAAAGAGTGGCATTCATTATATTGCCTAAGAATAACATAATTGGCTGCCTGCAAGGCCTATAAAATCGAAAAAATAGCTAGAAATATGGAGAAATTATGATATATCTGGGGGCACCGGTTGCCAGTCTATATCTGTTCCCACGCATCGAAATATTCCCACGGTCCCAAAAGATGTCCTGTTTAATCATTTGCGCTGATATATAATTCTTTCCGTAGGCCTTGATAAAATAGAAACAAATGAAGAAAAATCGGACTATATATAGAGGCACTGTTTGCTAGCTGATATCTACTCCCACGCCTTGGAATATTCTCATGGTCCCAAACAATTTCATTTGTCATCATTCATGCTGGTACATAATCCTTTCTGTAGGCCCTGGGAAAACCCATTGATAAAGATTCAGAAAATGCATTTATGATGTAAAGTTACATGTTCATCATATATAGAAAGTTTTCTGAGCCCAGTCCATTAGACTGTGAGCTGGATGGAAGCACAAACCAAGAGAGTATCTACTAAGAAATATCCTGCAGGCATGATCTTCTTCACCTAAGCTACCAAAATTTGTACATGGATAGCTCTGGGTACTTGAAGAGTTATAGCATTTTTTTCATGACATAAGTCCCCCCTCAATTCTTCTCAAACACAATGTATTTAGTATTTATGCTGTTGAAATAGTATTGATGCCCACATTTTGACCCCTTTTGTGTACATTGGGTATGGTCTGACTGCTGTGGATGCCCAGTTGGAGTGGACCTAGTATCTACCATTAATTCCTATATATACCATGTTATTCTTTGAAGCCATTGGTAGGCTGTACTCAACATATATATTCAATATTTATATGTTTTGGCCAAAAAGAATGGAGTGTGCTCAATAGCTCTTCAGGATGTCATCAATAAAATCCCCAGATATTTCAGAGGACTCATAGGCCATGCCCCACCAACCCCAGAAATTATCGAAATCCTGCAACAATGTGGTAGGTAATACTGTACTTTCACTCTGACATGCCCTCTAATATATAGAATGGTCCCAGGCTTGTACAAGTACACATGGATGGCCTTGTGATCAGTTAGCATAGGCTTATTCTCATCTAAACTTCTATCATATGTCATAGTTCAGTGGAAAAAGAAAGGACCATGTGCCATTGCACATGCACCCAGGACAAGGACAGTGGTAGAGGCGGTATCAGAGTGGAAGTACAGTACCATCTACCAAGTTTTTGTAGGATTTCAATACTTATACCAGTTGGTGGGGCATGGTCTGTAAGTACTCTGAAATATCTTGGGATTTTATTGACAACCTCTGGAAGAGCTATTCAGCATACTCCATTCTTTTGGGCTAAAAGATATAAATAATGAATATATATATGTTGAATGCAGCCTACCAATGGCTTCAAGGAATAACATGGTAAATATGAAACATATTGGTAGATACTAGGTCCACTCCAACTGGGCATCCACAGCAGTCAGACCATGCCAAATGTATACAAAAGGGGTTAAAATATGGGTATCAATACTATTTCAACAGCATAAATACTAAATACATTGTGTTTGAGAAGAATTGAGGGGGGCTTATGTCATGGAGGAAATGCTATGACTCCTAAAGTACTCAGAGCTATCCATGTGCAAATTTTGGTAGCTTAGGTAAAGAAGATCATGCTTGTAGGATATTTCTTAGTAGATACTCTCTTGGTTTGTGCTTCCATCCAGCTCACAGTCTAATGGACTGGGCTCAGAAAACTTTCTATATATATGATGAACATGTAACTTTACATCATAAATGCATTTACTGAATCTTTATCAATGGGTTTTCCCAGGGCCTACAGAAAGGATTATGTACCAGCATGAATGATGACAAATGAAATTGTTTGGGACCATGAGAATATTCCAAGGCGTGGGAGTAGATATCAGCTAGCAAACAGTGCCTCTATATATAGTCCGATTTTTCTTCATTTGTTTCTATTTTATCAAGGCCTACGGAAAGAATTATATATCAGCGCAAATGATTAAACAGGACATCTTTTAGGACCGTGGGAATATTTCGATGCGTGGGAACAGATATAGACTGGCAACCGGTGCCCCCAGATATATCATAATTTCTCCATATTTCTAGCTATTTTTGCGATTTTATAGGCCTTGCAGGCAGCCAATTATGTTATTCTTAGGCAATATAATGAATGCCACTCTTTTGCCAAAACCGTGGGAATGTTTCGCTGGAGAATATTTTCACTATTTGTTCCGATTTTTCCAGACTTTTTCCGACCTAGTCACATGATCAAACATATTTGGCATTTGTCGGGTACCCATTATAATATATACCTTATCGGTCATACATTGTAATGCATTGACCGACGACCATCGGTATGTATAGCTATTAAGCTACAGCGTCTGGTGCGCGGTGGGCATGCACAGGCAGCGGGGGTTGTGCGCGGGCGTGGGCATCGTGCACAGGCGCAGGTGTCGTGCACGGGCAGCGAGGGTTGTACATGGGCGCAGGCGTTGTGGGTGTGCGCGGGCGCGGTGGGTATGCGCAGGTGCGGGCGTTGTGCGCAGGTGGGGGCGTTGTGTGCGGGCGGGGGCGTTGTGCGCGGGCGTGGGCGTTGTGCGCGGGCGTGGTGGTGTGCGCGGGTGTGGTGGGCTTCGTGCGCGGGCGTGGGCGTCAGGCGTGTGCGTGGGCGTCGGGCACAGGCTTGGGTGCCATGGGCTTCCATAATTGTCTTGCAGGAGTGGGGTGTTGAGGAGGGAAGGGAACACGATGTCGAGGGGCGGGATGGGTATGCGGTGCCCTATTTTGCGGCGTAGCCCCATGGAAATAGCAGGCTCACCTCCATCCACCGTAGCACGGCGGACCCACATACGGCTTCCCATCCCACACCCACCAATAACATCTCCGATCGCCTTGAGAACGAGGTGAACGAGTTGTCTCAAATCACCGACTGAGAGACGGAGATTTACGACACCCCGCGCCACACCGGGATGTCTGAAAGACATCCCAAGTATTGGCAGGAGCTGGGAGCTGGTGCCATGTTCCTGAGGGCGAGGAAACAGACCAGGAGCCGGAAGGAGAGGTGGGTGAGGAGGCCAGGTGCGTTCAGACCGAAGAGAAGTGTGCTGACATAATGGATGGCCTAAAGTAGATAGGTGAGCCACCCAGTGCTCGCGACTTCATCACAACTTGAACCCACCGCTGCCTGATAATTGCTTGTGGCCGTCCCATCCCATCCCATCCCTTCCCTTGCGACAGGCTACAGCAACACCACACACACTTACTCCATGGCTGCACCCTACTACGTCTTCAAGAGCGGCTCACGTCTATCTGATATCATAACGTCTCTGTTTTCCTTCATCCTACGGGCGATGCCGGTATCGTCAAAGAGTAGCATCGTCCTTGTGTGTGCTGTATACATATCATCAATGGGGGGCCGTTCAAAGCAAAATGGACACAGCATACCCCTCTACTCTGTGCGCTCCAAACCGCCTTATCGGCCGCGCCTGAAGCTGCCGGATCCTGATCGAGACAGCCGTCCCGGTCTATCTTGAGTCCTTGCAGTGAGTTAATAATGCTTCTGCCATTATAGTATCTGACACTACCAACACTGTCTGTGGATGGGGTACTGTGCTGTGCGGCATTGAAGTCATGGCGCACAGAGTCCACCGGTTATCCGGTTGTTTCATTGCCGACCCGTGCCTGAAATCAAGAGAACTATGACGCACAAAACCGGATCAAAAAACCAAACTGCGTTAGAAAGTACGTCATCTTTCTCTGAACTTGTGTGCATACCTGTACGACAGAATGTCTCCGGTGCCTCTGTGCTCATGCAATGACATGTCCACAGTGCGCGCGCCAGGTCGTATGAGCCGTGTAAGTGAATTTGGCGGTGGCGCTTGTGGGCCGGCGTCCAACCTGTGGGCCGGGCATCGTGCACAGCTGGCGTGAGCACAGTGCGTAACATGTGTGCATGGGTGTCGTGCGCGGGCACAGTTTTTTGTGCTCGTGTGGGTGTTGCCTTGATGCGGACGTGGGGATTGTGCGCAGGCGGGGGCGTTGTGCACATGTGGGCGCGGCGGTTGTGCGTGGCAGTTGTGCACGCACGGGCGCAGTGCGTGTGCGCAAGCAGCGGGGCTTGGGCGCAGGCGCGGTGGGCGTGCGTGTGCGCGGTGGGCATGCACGGGCAGCGGGGGTTGTGCGCGGGCGCGGGCGTCGTGCACAGGCGCGGTGGGTGTGGGCGGGCGCGGTGGGTGGGCGTGGGCGCCGGCGCCGTGCACGGGCAGCGAGGGTTGTGCGTGGGGGCGGTCATCGTGCACGGGCGCAGTGGGCATGCACGGGCAGCGGGCGTGTGCACGGGCGCGGGCGTTGTGCATGGGCAGCGGGGGTGTGCGCGGGCGTGGGCGTCATGCACGGGCAGCGAGTGTTGTGCGTGGGCGCGGTTCTTGTGCACGGGCGTCGTGCACGCACAGGCGTGGTGGGCGTACACAGGCAGCGGGGGTTGTGTGCGGGCGCGGTGGGCGTGCGTGGGCGCAGTGGGCGTGCGTGGGCACGGTGGGAATGCATGGGCAGCGGGGATGTGCGCGGGCGCGGGCGTCGTGCACAGGCAGCGAGGGTTGTACGCGGGCGCGGGCGCGGGTGCGGTGGATGTGCGCGGGTGCGGTGGGTGTGTGGTGGGTGTGCGCGGGCGTGGTGGGTGTGCGCAGGTGCGGGCGTGGTGCGCGGGTGGGGGTGTTGTGCGCGGGCGCGGGCGCGGGCGTTGTGCGCGGGCGCGGGTGTTGTGTGCAGGCGCGGGCTTCTTTGCGCGGGCGCGGGCGGCGTGCGTGGGCGTTGCGCCCTGTCTTCCTTGTCTTGAAGGAGTGAGAGTGTCGAGGAGGAAAGGGGATGCGAGTCGAGGGCCGGGGAAAGGGTATGCGGTGCCCGATCTTGCGGCGTGGCCCATTATGAGAGCAGACTGACCTTCATTAACTGCGGTGGGGCGCACCCACACACAGCTGCCCATCCCATGCTAGCTGTCAACACCTCCACGCAAGACAATCGCCGGTCAACGTCATCTTGAGAGTGCACTGAAAGAGGCCCATCAAACCACCATCTGAAAGACGGCAATTGATGAGACCCCACACCATACTGGCATGTCTGAAAGACATCCCGGGGTTTGGCAGCTGCTGGTAGGTCCTCCAAGCTTGAGGAGCGTGAGGGGGAAACGAGGAGCGCGACGGAGACATGGGGGAGGAAGCAATGGATGTTAGCGCCGAAGAGATGCGCTGACATAACATATGTCCTAAATCAGATACGTGCGCCACCCACCGGCGCTTGCGACTTCACCTCATCCCACCACCTCTGTCGCACAATTGCTTGTACCCTCCCCAGCCTACCCTTTCAACAACCCTCATCTCCAAACAGCATCGCCACACACATCTTCTCTGTGGCTGCATGACCTTGCATCTACAAGATTGGCTCCCATTTGCTCAAGATCATTTCCCCACCGCCGTCGCTGCACTCCGTCGCTACTGCAAATGTGTGTGCTTTGTTGTTTTTGTCCCTGCTAGCTAATCACTGTATACATATGTAGCCCTCTCTAGCTCTGCGTGGACGATCCGTGCCTGACGCGTGGTAGAACAGTATTATCTTGGACTCTCTCTCCTGTTTGCTAATTCCTCGATGCTATAGAACGCTTGCTCCAGGGCCTATCTTGTTCCCTGGTGTTCTCCCAACGGCATTCACCAGAACTGAGACGCAGTTGGGTGCCTTTCAGGCATTCACTCCGGTGGACTTTCAGTTCATTGGGCTGCTCTCGATACTTGGCTTGCCTTTCATCAAGATTGCGTCCTACGCAGACTCCTGCGTGCCGATTGATCCTGGATTTCTGTCTAGCCTTTATTGTGTTGGCGCTGCTCGAAGCTGAGCAGACATCCACGAACTGGACACACGCGCCGACGAGGTTTCCTACCGGCTCCTAGTGGGAGGCTTAAAGAACCCCTCCCTTCCTTGCACCCACACATCCACCTCCGCTATGGCTACCACGTCGCATGGTACGCACATGTCTCCCTTGGTGGTACACAGTCTTACATGAGTATGCATAGATCCCCTGGACAACACGTGGATGCGCCCCACAGTCCACTCATCGTGCCTGCGTGCGTTGTGCAGTGTCTGTTTTTCTTTCCTTTCACACTTAACTTTTGACACAGAGGCCTTTGATACAACTTCCGAAGAGCAAAGCGGGGAAGTCAACGAGTACTTTCGTGACGGCAATGAGCTACGAAAGCACGAAAAACGATACAACTTTGATTCATCCATTGCATCTCATACGGACGCATACGTCGTTACACATCTCCGGCAAGGCTCACATTCCACTTATATTTCCTCGCCAAATGTCGACTTCGTGCCTGAGCTGCCAACGCATCGCCTCACTGAGGAGTTCTGCTATTATACAGATGGCATGCTTGGCCCGTTCGAGCTCCTGAAGTGGCCGCAAGGATACGATGCGCAAGAGCCGCACCACATGGCCGCCCCCATCAATCCATTTTTTTTTGCATACAGTGATGCGCTCACCGACTGCCCTCAGTATGAGAGCCGAGATGCTGGGAATATGCATAGACAGAGCCTTCCTCGCCGTGCCGTCCCTGAGCTTGACGTCTGGGAGGACCCCAATGCCCCCTGGTTCAATTTCCCTGACAGTGCCTGGTCTACGGACCCGTTTACGCGCAACAATCTGGGGCAACTGTCTTTCAGCGTCATCTCAAGACTCCAAGCTGCTGCTCAAGACACCTGCGATGTTATATTGCCCGTTATCAATGTTGTCCTCCCGCACGAAGCCGACAGACCAGCGCGTCACTTTGTTTCTGGACGGTGTTTTGCATTGGAACGCGCAATCCACCCCCTCCAGTCCGTTCAGCCTCTCGTCGAGGCCATTTTGTGGTTCCGCGAGGTGCAGCGAATCTTACTCGAGCTGCGAGCTTGGTACAACTATATGGTTGTCATCAAGCCGCGCATCGACGCGTACATGGCCGGGAAAGGACCATCCCGTCCATATCCTGTCCTACCTCTCCGAGGTGTCTTCACATCGCGACAAGTAACTGCACAAACCCTCCTTCACGTCGGTGTGCCGGTTTGGTGTCTGCGTCGGCTTTATACGTTCAGCATGCGCATACAGATCGGGTTCTGTCTTGATCCTGTGAAATGGATTGGCGCATTCTCCAGCACCATCAAGCGCACTCTGGGTGCAACCAAAGTGGTTGCTCCGACTTGGTCGCAATCTGCCATGCTAGACATGACTGCGTTGGGCTTCACCGAGCGGTTGAGACACTATTCCTCATTCAGCCGGCCTATCGTCCGCAAGCCAGCTCCAATTCTTCCCGACCTACCTCCAGTCACCGAGTACGATACACAGGTCCCAGATCCAGAAGATAGCACGATGGAGCCACCAATTGCGTCAACATCAGGTGGGTTTAACATTCAATATGTGGTTGATATAATTCTAATATATCAAATGCCAGGAAACACCTCTCTACGCCATCCACCGCAAGATCACAATGCGGCGCTGCACTCAGGCGTGAAAAAGACTGGACCTGTGCCAGCCAAGTCATCACAGCAAATGCAGGTGCAGCGGGCTGACTGGCACCCAGAGGTTCATCCTGCGTGGGCTTCTGTCGAAGAAATTGTCCGCACCATTCCAGATCACGATGATGTGTCTCCAATGAGACAAGTCTATGGCTTTCCACCTCTCCACGCATTCTCCGGTGATGTAGCAAGCAAGATTCATCACTGGCTGCGCCTTCGCCCGTACTGTTATAGCGCTGTGTTTGCTCAAGATGGCGACGCCGACATCCCCATCATGCTCAATACAAGTGGCTGGCGAGTTGCCCTTGAGGGCCACTACTACGCCTTCCAGATGCCGGATAGAGCAGGCATCAGGTCTGCGGATGCTGACATTGCTCTACTGCCCAAGCCTCCTCATCCCCCTACCGTGACTGGCAAACGGCGAGCAGGAAAGGCCTCAAATGCGACCGTGACATCTTCCAAGTGGTCTCCTGCCTGGAAGGCCCGGCGTCTCGGCGAACGCATCGACATTGCGGTGCATTTCAATGTCAAGTATGGTGTTCCGCCGTACGAACCACACTTGCAGCCTTGGCCCAGGTGGCGGAACCAGCCAGTTGAGCGTGCACAGGTGGAGACAGACAAGATGCTGTGGGCTGAGGTCGTGTGGGAATTGTCCATAATGCACTTCCGCATGGACCTTATATGGTTCGACCAGGCAGCAATGGAGGACGTGCACAAAGCCGAGGCGCACGGTGATTCTGGAAAGGAGCTTGACCTACGACTGGACCGAGTCAACTTGTGGATGCAGGTGTGGAATTTACAAGGAGGTCTCCAAGTCGGCACAGATCCTGCAGCATTGGACTGGCTTGTCTCTACAGACTGGACAAGGCGCAGGACCGGTGTGGCACGCTTCGCAAGCCTTGCGCGCAGTTGGCCGGGCATGAAGCTGGAGCCGTTCCTTATTGGGCACTCTATCTCAGAGGACATCTTTTTGATGTACGAGCGTGACATGTACGAGAAGTACTGTCGCCTCTATCATGCACACCGGGGGCGCCTTCCGATCTTGCCTCTCACGCGTCCATCGACCATTCAGTCGGCTGAGTCAATCATGTAGTGTAATGAGTGCCAGAGAGTGTTGTTATGTCGATACGTAGCCCATACGGACCACAACTTGTCTTAGTGTGTCATTCATGTAACCTTGTTTGTTGGCGTATTGTAAATATTATTAAGTGTTCACTTCAAAGACCTGACATATCTAAGCATAAGAAAGAAGGCAAGGGCATGGTAAAGTCCATGCAAAGGACACGGACCCCAGAAATTGATTGTTAGAAGGATAGACACATGGAATGTACCTAATATAGGCAAACTTACTGAATGAGGCAGGTGGGACAATGCAAATTGATTTTGGGACTAACTTCCGGACACATTGCCTAAAGCGACTTTCCTGACGCGCGCGTTTTGGCCTGACTGATTTAGGAAAGAAACGATTAAGAGTAATCGTAATAGCCTTTCAAGGCTCATGTGGCTACACACACTAGGTACATTGTGTATCATCTGTAGTCACCATTCAGTAGTATAACACCTTGAGACAGTCTAGAGTATACTTCATACATCATCTCATGTGACTCAATAGACTGCATAGGTTCCTATAGCATACCATAGCATATGAAGCATACCATAGTAAGGTGTGGTATTATATAGCAATATCATAGCAAGGTAGGGTGTTATATAGTACTATCATAGCAAGGTGACTTGCTACTGATGCTATACTGAAATTGACCTTGCTATGGTCCTATGGCTAATATATTTTCTAGATACCCCTCTATACTGAGGTAGATTTTTTCAGATGCATGAAGTGGCCGTGCTGTCTTAGCAAAGTCTTTGATGAATCGCCGGTAGAAGTTGGCAAATCCAATGAAAGCACGGACTTCACGCAGGTTCAAAGGTGCAGGCCAGTCAAGGATAGCTTGGACTTTGGCAGGGTCCATGCATACCTCACCCGGACGTATGATCAAACCGAGGTATTCAATTTCTGTACGCTCAAATTCGCATTTCTCGGGCCGTAGATAGAGGTCATTCTTCTGGAGTCGTTTGAGCACCTCGCGGACTACTTCGCGGTGTTCTTCTAGAGTAGATGTATAGATAAGAATGTCATCCAGATAGACGGCAACAACCCCTTTGACAATAAGGTCCGAGAATATTGAATTCATGAGGGCTTGGAAGGTGGCAGGGGAATTAGTGAGTCCGAAGAACATCACTCTGGGTTCAAACAGCCCCCGGCTTGTAGCAAATGCCGCCTTCCATTCGTCGCCTTCGTTGATGCGAATGTTATTGTAGCCCCATCGTACATCAAACTTTGTGAAATACCGAGCACCTCGCAGCCGGTTACGATGTCCGAAGCAAGTGGAAGGGGATAGCGATTCTTCACCGTGATCTCGTTGAGTTTGCGGTAGTCCTGAACAAGCCGAAGCTTTCCATCCTTCTTTTTAATGAAGAAGACTGGGGAGGAAAGTGGTGACTTGGACGGCACAATGTATCCCTTCCTAAGCTGTTCCTGGAGGAATCAGTCCAGCTCTTCCTGTTCGTTAACCGACATGGGATAGACCTTGGAGCGGATCGTTTCCGGTGCTCCTAGCTTAAGGTCGATAACATGATCCCATGGCTTGTGCTCTGGCAGACGTTCGGATTCCTGTTCGGAGAAGACAGAGGCAAAGTCGCGATACTGCTCTGGCACCAGTTCTTCAAAGGTGCGATTACGTTTGGAGCGGTTTGCTTCTTCTGCGATACATTGAGAGTGCGTATACCCCGCAGCGCACCACACCTCTTCCGATGGTTCTTCCAATACTCCAACCTTCAGGAGATACCGACGCTCTGCCCGGTTTGCATTAATCCGGTATAGAGGAGAGCCTTGGTCAGGGGCTTCTCCTTTCGTGGATGAACTGTCACGCATCCGCATTTCTCCCTTTTCCCAATCGATGTCAGGGTTCCGTCGACATAACCAGGGTAATCCCAGGATCCCATCCTCTGGTCCTAACTCGGTGATGAGGAATTCGGCAGTTTCAGTGTGATCCCAATTGTGAGTCGTAGGCGAGCAAAATGCGTAATGCTGCCTGCCTGGTTCCGTGACCCGTCGATATTGAACAAGGGTATGGGTTGTGACAGTTCATGTGTGAAGACATTATGTTTCTTCACAAAACGGCGACTCAGAAACAGAGCGGTTGCTCCTGAGTCTACCATGGCTGCTACTCTCCGACTCCGACTGATTCCGTTCAAAATGACTTGAATATGGAAATGCGAGCCCCCCAGCTCTGGTATAGTACAATGAGAAGAAGCTATGTATTCCTTTAAATAGGTATCGTACTCAGATCTCTGTGAATTGCTTGTGCTACTGTCCTTGTTCGTATTCGTATTTTCGGAGTTGTTTTCTTCAATTTGTTGTTGGGTACTTATATCCTGTGTATCGTATGTATCCTGCGTATTGTGTGTGTCCTTCGTATCGTACAAAATGGAAGTATCATAATTGGAGCTTGCGTGTATAGTACTCCTGTCCTTTGAAATCAAAAATTTGTCTTGGGGGGACTTATCGCGCTCATCATCGTCGTGTTCTTGGGCTCGGCCGCAGCCTTAGCGCGAGCCCACCTTAAAAAGACGCCTTCAATTCTGCCACCTTCTTTGCGATCTCCGCCTGGTCATCAAGCAACTTCTTCAGGAGCTCTGTTGTGCCAGGGGAAGCAACGTTCGCTACCTCCTGAGTGGTGCTACTGCTGGAGGCGGGTGTGACAGGAATCCTGTCACTTCGTTATTCTCTAAGTCTCCGGACGTCTCCTCTATTATGTAACATTTTTCGGACTTTTAAAGTTGTACTCTAGGTATATAAGCTCGCTACCTCGCTCGTAAAATACACTACTACACAATCTATTGACTACTTCTTTTTCTCCCTCTCTCGTCTGAATCTCACTCTCCCGCGCGCCCGACTCCTCAAGATATTGAGCCAGCCGGGCGACTCGGGCAGTCAGCCACCGCTGTTGCCATAGTAGGCGCGTGCGCAACAAGCGTACACACACGCCCACATCGATTGGGGAAGTCGCTCACGACTTGCGTCAACTCTCTCCACTCTCGCTCGACGCTCGAGGATTCCTCGAGCTCGACAGGAGTCTTTCTCTCTTTCCGCGAGGCCACGTCGGCCTCGCGTTTCGTCCTTCCGCCTAGCTTCAGGGACGCGCGCCTCGTGGACTCCGCGAGGCGCTTCACACCTTTGGATCCTCTCTTCGCCCTCACTCGCTATCCCCTGCTTGGAATCCTAGCAGTGGCCCCTCCTTCGTCCGGAAGGCGCGTCACAAAGGTGGACACATCCGGAATTCCACAGCAAGATAGTCAGTGAACGGAGGATTCCTCCGCTTCATCAAGGAGGAGCTACGACTTTTTCATGTCGGACGAACGACCTCCTTCTAATGGATCCCAAACTTCCCAACCATCCCTCCCCGCCTCTGATATCTTCGAGCCGGATCGTCAGTCGATATCTCCTGCACAGGTTCATTTGCCTAGCTTTTCCGCTGTCGCTGGAGCCTCATCGACGCGTTCGTACACTCCTTCGGTTCCAGGACCCTCTTCGGCTCACTCTTTCCTTGCCGACCCTTGGGGATCCGTTCCTCCTCGTCCTTCAAGCGCGGGCTCTAGTGGATTCCGCCAGACCCCCGTGAGACGACGATCGGACTCGTCTTTGGCCAAAGCTTTGCTCAACATGTCCAATTCTCCCGCCACACGCGTATCGATCCTTCAACATCGATTCCGTGATGAGGGCGACTCGTCGGATGGTCGTTCGCTGTCTGATAGGCTGAACGAAGTCCTGGACTGGCCCTTGGTTATTGAGGATTTCCACGATCTCGGGCCTGTAGCCATAGGAAAAGTACCGCGGTTTCGGCTGGAGAAGAAACCTGTCACGGCAATGTCTTCGGTAGTCGGCGAAATGCAATATCTGTTGGACGACTACATTGCTGCGTTGAATTCCGCTCATCATCATTTCAACATCGACCGCGACAACCGTTTGCGTCGTCTAATTGCGGGAAGTAACGATCTGGGATTTGTCTATCATGCCTGGTGCCTGCTCGTTCATCGTCTACGGGAGGCCAAGTCGTTCATCAGCAAGTATGAAAATGAAGTCCTAGAAAAGACTCTTCAAGAATCGCCAATGTCCTCAAGCGCTTCCTTTTGGAACGGCCTGGAGGAAGAAGACGATGAACAAGTTCTAAGACACTATTATCATCATCCTCGGCTCTACAACAGCCTTCCCCTCGAATCCAAAGCGGCGATCGATAACTCAGAAAATTTTTCGCGGATTGTACCTCTACCCTCGCTCCTTCAAGAAAAGATGGGAGTTAGTATCTCAGAAGACACAATCGAAGAATTGTCGCGCAGTATGCGTAACACGCCAGGTGCCTATTCAGGTTCAGTGGAGTTCGAAAGAGGATTGCGAGGTCGCCCCAGAGCCTCCAACTTGACGTCAACTACCTTGGAGGATTCCTCCAGAGGAGCTGCCCCGGATTTACTAGTTTTCCGATCTACGCTGGCTCCCGTCATAGAGGAGGTGGAATCCACCCCCGAACCGAGCGTCATCAACGTCGAAACGCCGGGATCCAGAGCGACGCAAACCGCTAACGTTCTCTTCGGAATCGCGCGCGCAGTGCCAATTCAAGGTGTCGACGCGCATTTTTCACAAAATCTGCCCGACATGAGCGGCCGGAATTTTACTCGAGATCCCCCGCCTCATTTATCGGTACCGATCTCTGGTCCAAACGCTCAAGCGACTCTGGCAAGCACTGTGCGATGGGCAGCGGACGTCAGCCACCGGAATCCAGCAGATCAAGGGGCGACTACGATACGCGTACCACAAACGCCTTCCACGACCGCTGGTCCTGCGTACCCGTCTTCCATTCCCTACGGAGGCGGAGCTCTCGGACAAACCGCTAGTACAGCCAATCAGGGCAGACCGTTCGCTCCAGGCCTTCCTCCACTTACAGGACCACTTCCGTCTGGACCTCTCAACACTGCAGTTGCATATACTAGTAGCGGTAGTTCTGCCCCATCGTACGGGACAGCACAGCAAGGTCCAGGAACAGCATATGGAGGTAGCGCAGCGGGCAGCGCCCCAGGAGGAGGTCCTCCAGGAGGCTTATACCCAGGCAGCGGCAACTACGGAAATGGTCCATCACAAGGGAGCTCGTCGAGCGGCAGAGGTTTTCCCGGAGGAGGTCCTCCGAGCGGCGGATTACCCCCACAAGGCCCACCAGCGGGCGGTTTCCCTGGAGGAAATCCTCCAGGAGGCGGATTTCCCGGAGGAGGTCCTCCGGGAGGTGGATTTCCGCCTCAAGGACCACCTGGCGGAGGGTTTCCCGGAGGAGGTCCTCCGGGCGGCGGATTTCCCCCACAAGGCCCACCAGCGGGCGGTTTCCCTGGAGGAAATCCTCCAGGAGGCGGAGGCCCGCCCTACCCACCCTACGGTTACGGCCAAGCTTACCGCCACGGACCTCGGCTGAAAGAAGATCTGACAGTCTCGGATCTACCCACCTGGGACGGCGCAAGCAAAACAGCCTTGAACTATTTCACCGAGATTCAGAACATTGTAGAGCTCAGCGATACCATGTCAGAATCCGTAGCACGGTGGTTATGGAAACGGTTGGACGAAGGTACCGGAATCCGGACCTGGTGGAATGCCATTCCGACACAAGCGCGCAACTGGATGAAAACTAACCATTTATATTGGATTGCGGCAATCCGCGATCAGTGGTTGGGGCCGCGCTGGCAACAAGAACGTCAAGTTGAATTCACGGAAATGACGTTCAGACAGAAAGGTCATCGCCTTGAAGAACCGATGGCATTTGTCGCGCGCCGGTTGCTGTACATCAGAATGTTGTACAATCTTCCTGTAGGAGGCGTGGAAGAGGTTGCGCTCGCTTTACGGACTGCTCCAACGGAATGGCATAGAACACTGTTACCACATCTCGTGCCTCACACGGTCGCGCTACTCTCGGAAGTTCGGCTTAACGAGAAAATCTTGGAAGACATGCAAGGCGACTCGTCCAAATTCATTACACGAGATAAACTACAGGAAGCAGTGGCAGAAGAATTCCGGAAACAAGGGGAGCAACGACGTCAAGCCTTCAGAGACCGGAAGCCGGGGGGGCGGTTCACTAGAGCATCAGCTAACTGGGCTTCCGCCACTGAAGAGCAAGACGGAGCATTTCCGGTAGTAGTTGAGGAAAATTCATCTGAGGAATCCTGGGATGAAGACGACGCTGTATACGCGGAAGTCTACGCTACCTTTCAGAAAAAGCAACGTCCGGTACCGGAGGGCGGATATCCGTTCCCCAAGGCAGATTGGAAGAAATCTCCTCTCAAATTGCCTCCTTCGCCTTGTAAAGCTTGCGGCAGTAAGAATCATTGGGATAGGGAATGTCCGCATCACGAAGCTTATGAACAGAAGTTTCCGAGGAAATCCAAGCCAGGAGAAAAGGCTGGCAGGAACTCTCGTTCGGCCCGTTCATCGGAGACAATGACGAGGACGGCTAATTCGGTAGAATACGCGCAGGAGGAAAGGAGTCGCGAGGAATCCTCGCAAGAAACTCTGTACGACGATTTTGTATATAATCAACTCTACGAGAATATGGCAATCAAGTCCAATTCATCCGCTTATATCGATACGTCCCTGCTGAAGTCTGCCATGAGTAACGAGAAAGCCGGAACGCTTAAGGGAAACAATCCGCGTACCAGGCCACCTCCTGTGGAAATGGAGGAAGTCGAAGACGAATTCTACTTGTCTCAGAAGACGAATGCCTTATATACAGAGGAAGATCTGATCTTAGAGGAAGTCCTTCCTGTTAACACGCCCATTAAGCTCAATAGGAAGAAACAGTCGCTGCCAGGACAAGCTGCCATAGGAGTCTCTGTGGTAGCAGCTCCTGGGACATTACTGCATAAGAATGGACCGATCATAGACATGCGATTTGACTCTGGAGCGGATATTTCCCTCTTGTCCTATGAAGCTTATTCGGCTATGAGGAATCCTCCGCCGATTAAGAAGGGCGTGAAGATGCAACTGCTTCAGTTGACTTCTGAAGATGCGTCGCTGGTCGGATATGTACAGATTCCTATTTTCTTGCGCACGATGGAGGATCAAACGCTGGAATGTGAAGTCGAGTTATATGTCTTGAAGGGAATGACTGTCCCTATCTTGTTAGGAGAAGATTTTCACCTCGCCTACGAATTGTCGGTGAAACGACGACTAGCTCAAGGAACCACTATTCGATTCGGGGAATCCCCGTACGAAGTTCTGGCTACTGGAATTCGAGCTCACAGCGACCGAGGATTAATTCATCGACGTAAGGACGCCATGCTAGCTCGATTCGTTCTTGCCAAGTCCAGACGACGAGCTAAGGCCAAGAAAAGGGATCAGAAACGGAAATTCGGAGATCGACGGATACTGCGTGTGGAACACGACGTGAAGATAGCTCCTCACTCGGTGAAGCAGGTACCGGTGCAAGGACCCTTCATCGACGATAGATCGTGGTTAGTGGAGCGGACGGTGTTGGCTAGCGGGGATACTCCTGCTTTTGCAGTACCGAACGTTCTTATCAATAGTTCCAGCGCCTGTGTTCCTATAGCGAATACCACGTCCAGAACCAAATACTTGCGCAAGGGCGAAGTAGTCGGCGAGCTGGTCGATCCAACAACGTTTTTGGACACTCCTCGAGATCAACAGCATTTAGAAGCCCTGTTGGAAAACGCGGACCGACTACAGAAGCTCATAGAAGTCCGTACCTCTCTCTCCACGTCTAAGGAATCCTTAGAACGCGAATTCGGAGGAGAAGAGTCTACTGGAAGCCAGGAAGAGGAAATGTGGGGACCTAAGACAGCTGAAGTACCCGATCCTACGGTGTACCCTTCCAAAGACTTGGAGAAACTCCTGGACGTAGGAAACCTTCCCGATCACCTTAAGGAGAAAGCCTGGAATATGCTCTGGAAGAGGAAAGGCGCGTTCGGGTTCGACGGACGACTGGGTAAGCACGCTACTAGGGTCCATATAAGAACAGAAGACGGTCAAGTCCCTATCGCGGTTCCTATGTATGGGTCGTCACCAGCCAAGCGGCAAGTCATCGAAGAGCAACTTAAAGTCTGGTTTGAACAAGGAGTTATAGAATCTTCCAAGAGCCCATGGAGTGCCCCCGTGGTTATCGTCTATCGAAATAATAAACCTAGGTTCTGTGTCGACTACCGAAAGCTGAACGCCGTTACGATTCCGGACGAATATCCTATTCCACGCCAGTCGGAGATACTCGCCTCTCTGTCCGGAGCCCAAGTTCTGTCATCGTTGGACGCGTTATCAGGATTTACTCAATTACAGATGGCCCCCGAAGATATTGAGAAGACCGCTTTTCGTACACACAAGGGACTTTTCCAATTCAAACGGATGCCGTTCGGATTGAGGAATGGGCCCTCGATCTTCCAAAGGGTGATGCAGGACATCCTCGCTCCCTTCTTGTGGATTTTTGCACTTGTATACATCGACGATATTGTAATCTACTCCAAGACGTTTGAAGAGCATTTATTGCACCTCGATCAAGTGCTAGAGGCGGTAGAGAAAGCGGGAATCACCCTTTCTCCCACCAAATGTCATATGTTTTACGATTCTATCATACTGCTGGGTCATAAAGTCTCTCGTTTGGGGCTTTCAACACATAGGAAGAAGGTGGAATCCATCCTCAATATGGCTCGACCCACTAAAATGTCGGAACTCCGCACTTTTCTGGGAATGGCCGTCTATTTCTCAGCATTCATACCGCATTACGCTAGTCTGGCTACTCCTCTCTTCCAGCTCACTCGCAAAGGTGTACCTTGGAGTTGGAACGCCGATCATGAGAAAGCTTTCTTGGCCATCAAATGGTCGTTGGCTAGAGCCCCGGTGCTAGGGCATCCGATGGAAGGCAAACCATACAGATTATATTCCGACGCCTCAGGGGACGGGTTGGGAGTTACTCTTCAGCAAGTGCAACCCATTAAGATCAAGGACCTTAAAGGCACCAAGGCTTACGACCGGTTGAAGAGAGCTCACGACGCTAGCAAGGGAATCCCTAAGCTGGTGGTCACGATTTCTGATCGCGTCAAGGACGCGGAAGGCTACGATCAGTGGGCAGAGACCTTTGAAGAGACTTTTATACTCGTGGAGAGAGTGATCGGTTACTGGAGCCGCACTTTCAAACCCGCAGAGAAGAATTATTCCGCTACGGAACGAGAAGCTCTTGCGGCGAAAGAAGCTTTAGTCAAGTTCCAGCCTTTCATCGAAGGAGAGCAGATACTGTTGATAACCGATCACGCGGCACTTCAATGGGCAAAGACCTATGAGCACAACAACCGTCGTCTCGCTGCTTGGGGAGCCGTCTTTTCTGCTTATCGACCGGGACTGGAAATCGTTCATCGACCTGGTCGGCTACACTCCAACGTTGATCCTCTATCGCGGTTACTATCCTCCACTCCGCTACACATCTCCCCTGAAGAAGAGGAATCCTCTTCTTTGGAACTCCTAGGCGAGTGGGGGCAATCTTGGACAGACACTCGAGAGGAAGTTACGGGGGAAAAGATGGCCGGTTTAGCATTAACCTCGCTGCACGAATCTATGCAAGGAACTTCGTGGAGAGAGGGCCTTCAAGTGCGCACCAGACGGCAGAAGATCAGTGATGAAGAGTCGACATCGGAACAGGAAACGATGACCGAGGAGGATGCGCAGCCCAAGTATTCCTCGGGCGATTTTCAGAAGAAAGTGATGGATACAGACGACGAGACATATGAAGATCCGTTAGGCACACGGCAGGAATGGGAAGCAGAAAACATTCCCCCAACAATACATGTACATATGTCCGACGACCTCCTGGAACGATATAAGAAAGGCTATGAGGAGGATTCCTCCTTCAAGAGTCGATACCAGGAGATAGCTGCGTCGAAAGGGACTTGGAATCCAGGTCTGCGATACTACAAGGATGATAGAGGACTCCTCTATTTCCGGGACGCGGATTTCAATCCGAGGCTATGCATTCCGAAAGCCGAGCAAGCAGCCGTAATGATTCAAGCTCACGAATCGCCTTTCGAAACTGCTCACGCGGGATACGAAAAATTATGGCAAATTCTCAGTGGAAAATTCTTTTGGCCTCGAATGTCGAGAGATGTGAAGAGATTCTGCGATTCCTGCGACGTCTGTCAGAAAACGAAACCCAGCAACTTCACTAAGTTTGGCCTACTCATCCCTAATCCTATCCCGAAACGACCTTACGAGTCTGTATCGTTGGACCTGATCACGGGAGTCCCGTGGTCGAATGACTTCAACGCGATTCTAGTCATAGTCGATAGGATGTCGAAGCATGCGCAATTTCTACCGACTACGACAGGATTAACAGCTGAAGGATTCGCGCAGCTGTTCGTGAAGCACGTAGCGTGCCGATTCGGTCTTCCAGAAAATATAGTCTCTGACCGAGATCCACGCTGGACGTCAGACTTTTGGAAAGCCGTATCCAAATTTCTTAAGACGAGGATGTCCTTGTCTTCAAGTCATCATCCGCAGCACGATGGGCAAACGGAGATCGTCAACAAGAAGCTGGAAATTATGCTGCGCGCGTACGTCGCAAAAGATAAATCATCTTGGTCCGACTGGTTGCATCTATTGGAACACGCGTATAACTCTACCCCACATTCTTCTACGAAGCTTTCGCCTTTCGTCGTATTATACGGATTCGAGCCTAAAGGGACTCTCGATTTTGCAAAGCTCAATCAACGCTCCCCACAGTACCAACTGCTGCACGGAGATTCAGAGGCCTTTGTGAAGAAATTACATTTCTATAGAGAAGCCGCTCGTATTGCGATCGCTAGGGCTCAGGTCAAGCAAAGCGATAGCTACAATAAAGGCCGGCGCATACGACAATTCGAAATCGGGGACCAGGTACTAGTAAACCCGCACTCTCTGGAATGGCTGGAAAGCAAAGGAGAAGGGTC